>WAAD01037810.1:58808-359501 GCA_013389945.1 Fregata magnificens
GTATATAACAAATATACTATACATTATATATACTATATAGTATTTATAATTATACACTACATTTTGCATATACATACACAGCATAGATATACACAAGCACACTCCTCTCTCCCACTCTGCCCCCTCTGTCTATATATTTTTATATTTAAAAACAAAACATTATATGCTATACTAATATTATATAGTATATAATTTATACTATTTATAATCACATATTATATATTATAAACACAAGCAATATTATATATATACAATAAGCTTTCTCTCCCCTCCTCTGAAGAACCCATACAGTGTATTATATACATTATACATTAGATATATTATATATATTATATACTATTTATCATTATATACCATATATTATATATACATACATACACTACAGAGTATATGCATTCACACACAATATACTTACACTATATATAGAGGCACACCAATGTGCTCACTTCTCAAACATGGTATATTGTACGCTACATATTTTAAAATAAATTTTATATATACACAGATATACACACACTATTCACATATGCTCTCTCTCTCTCTCTCTCTCCCCCCTCACACTGTAGACACTATATAGTATACATAAAATATAGAGTACACATGTATACACACACATTGCAGTATATAGCACATAGCAGATAGCATATAGTATACATAGGTATATGTATACTTTATATAGAGTGCATAAACATATATACAGTATACATTATACTATATAGTATATATACAATATAATGTATGCATTTGATTATCTAGTATACATATATATACTATATAATAGCTATAGTTTGTAGAGAGACTGTGAATAGTGTGCGTGTGTATATATAGTATATATACACCATATACTATACTTGTATACTATACATATATATGCATGCTTCATACACTGTATCTATTATATAGCCTATACTATCTAGTATACATATATAAACACACTACCTACATATATACATACTCATATATACTATACAGTATACACATATACTATAATCACATATACGTGTATATCATATAGTATATATACATATATGTATATACATATGTATACTATCTAGTATATACTATATAATAGCTATAGTGTGTGTAGAGAGTGCACACGTGAATAGTGTGTCTATATTTTATATATACATATATACACACACAGACTCGTCACATGCGCTCTACACATATATGTGTATATAGTGTATGTGCATAGGCTTATTATATATGTATACTACAGATATTATATGGAGTATATACTCAATAAAATACATATAATATCTACTATGTTTGTGCATATCATATAGTATATATGCACTATATGATACATATGTACACATATATGTATACACATACATATGTATACACTGCTTATTTACAGATATAGTTTATATATACACTGTATGATACGCATATGTATCATATAGTATATACTCTATAGTATATAATTCTATGTACACTCTACTACATAATTCTATACCACACATACTGTATACTCACAGATATCTCCCCGCCCCTTGTCAGCTGTAGCGCCCAGGGTCAGCGCACGTGGCCTGGGCAGCACGGCGGGTGGCCGGTGACACCAGCGCAGCTGGCGGTGCGGCCGTGGGGGCCGCGCAGGGCGGGGCGGCGGGTGCCTGTGCTGGGCTGGGGAGCTCTGCCGCTCCGCACCCCGGCCTCAGTGATGGGCCTGGTGCTGTACGAACGACCGAGGCTGGGAGCGGCGCCGGCCAGGTGTCCTGTCTGCCACAGAGACTACAGTGGCCCCGTGCCCGTCCCGGTGCCCGCCGCCAACGCGCTCAGCTCGCCTGCCCGCGGTGGGTCCGTGCTGAGGCACTGGCAGTGTAGGGCTCTGCAGATTATCTCCCAAACATGGGCTTTGCCTCCCCCACCAGCCATTTTTCTCCTGAAAATGTTTCCGTGGTAAATAAATTAAAATGCTGCCCAGCTAAGAGGTAAGGGACATCCCCCAGCTCGCCGATGGTGTGACCCGTCCTGCTCAGTACGCTGCCTGAGAGAGTGTCGGCGCAGGCTTGTTCTTGTTCTTAAAATACAAACCCACTCTGTTTCCCGGCTATGATTTCTTACACTAACATTAACATACCAGCGCCCTCATTACCGCCTGCGTAATGGCTCCCCACTGAACTGTGTCAGGTCTGTTATGTCGGTGCCATCGCGTGCTCCTCCCGAGAGTCGCACTGCAGCCCCAGTAACGATGATTAACCGGCTGTCGGATGCTCTGCTGGGCAGCCTGACCGCGGCGGGGACGTTTCCCACTGACTGCGAGAGCTGCTGCATGGGCACATGGGGCGAGTCAGCGATAGAAACACCATTGTACAGCAATACTGTTCATAGGGGCCCCTGCACAGCTTGTGAGGACCCCCGGGACAGGGGCTATCACACACCCACCCCATGCACCTCAAAAAAGGGAAGGCGTGAGCACAGAGCTTACTTTTTTTCCCCCAAAGCCTCATTTTATTCACTTTGACTTGCAGTATTAT
This sequence comes from Fregata magnificens, assembly GCA_013389945.1. Taxonomy (NCBI): domain Eukaryota; kingdom Metazoa; phylum Chordata; class Aves; order Suliformes; family Fregatidae; genus Fregata; species Fregata magnificens. Next base: position 61,289 of record WAAD01037810.1, read on the forward strand.
CTCGCACCTCGTTGTGCTGCCCGTAATCCACCCCTGGAGCGTGGCGAGTGCGAGCTCGGCAGCGAGGAACCCAGCTGGAACCCCAGTGCCGGGAGGAGACGGCTGCAGAGCAGGCACTGGCCATGCTGGTCCCGTGGTGGCCGAGCCGGGGCAGCCATCCCCCTGCCTCAGGGCTGCTGGTCCCCATCCTTCCACTTGCTGGTTTCGAGCACCAGTATTGCTAGAATGAAGGCTACAGCACACGTGTCAGCTAGCAAGAAAATAACTCTTTACTGGGGGAAAAAAGCTCATATTTAGGAAACTTTTAATTATGGTGGCATCAGCAGAAAAGATCCTAAATACACAACCTGCAGCCATGCAGACAGACAGCTCCTCCGGCTGGGGCTGCAGGCAGCTGCCTGCCTCTCCCGGGGGCAGCAGGCTCACCCTCCGCAGCTCCTGGGGCGACCCCGAGCCCCTGCCCCGCTCAGCAGCCCCAGCAGGGTGGGGAGCAGGGACCCCTCTGCTGTCCCCAGGGCCCCCACGCTCAGTGGGGGCTTTGCGCTGGTTCCTGTGCCCCAGGGTGACCCCTGGCACAAAGCTGGGCTTTGGCTGTAAAATTTCCTTCCAAATTTTTATTTTAATTCCAAACTTGTTTTTTTTTCTTCCAACAGGATGGACAGCCGTGCACCCCTTATGCTCACGCCTGTGGGAGGCAAAGCTGCCGGCCGCGGGCAGCCCCCCCAGTGCTGGGGTCTGGCAGGGACCACAGGAGCAGGCTGTCTCCACCTGTACCTTGCGGCTGTGCCACCGTCCGTGGGTCGGCCACCGTCCGCCACCGGCCCTGAGCCCCTGGGGCGGGCGGGAGCTTTTACCAACAAGTGGGTCTCAACAAATAAAGAAAAACCAATCAAACTTTTCTACCTTTTCCTGTGGAGGCTGCAACTTAACACCAGGGAAACACCAGTGATTCGGGACCGACGGGGCCCCCCCGACTCTGCCTGGCCGTGCACAGCCCGCCGGGCGCTGCAGCCCCCAGGGGTAGCGGCCGCTCCTTGCCGACAGGTAGCCCTGGAGGGGGGGTTTCCTTGCGGTTTGAATACATGAAAAAATGGGGACTGTAAACAGCCTTCTTTTGGCCATTATCCATTACAGTCTGTATAGAAGAAAATGACTTTTCTTAATCATAATGAGCACATAATAATCCTTGCATGAGACAGACCAAAAAATAGGCCTCTCTTTAGAATTTCTATTATTAATTCCTCTTGTTTCTGCAGCTGGAAAGAGGAAAAATAAAAGGTTTTTCTTCCTTCTCTGCTTTTCGTTAGCAAACAGATTATCTGAGGACTGACTGCAAAGCCTTCTTGGGAAACACCGGCAGCCCCGGCAATGCCAAACCGTGCCGCAGGTGCTGCCAGCGGGGCTGGCCGGTTGAGCCCCACCACCCCAGCGCCTGCGTGCATGTGGCCCAGGGTGGGTCCCGGGGTTAATTCTGCAAGGAAAGGTGTCCTTCCAGCTGCGGTGATGAAATCCTCAACACAAGCTGGGTCCCCCCGAGAGCTCCCACCCAGCCCCTCTCCCCTTCCTACACCCTGGTTCATTGGTTTTGCCCGACTGCCGGAGGAAGCGTGGCCCTGCCAGGTTGTGCAGGTGCGTGACGGGAACGTGCTCCTGGGTGTCTGCACCTTCCCTGGGTCCTTCTTCCACTGGTGCTGCTCCAGCTCCAGCTAAATTTGGCAGAATCCCAGAGATGGTCCTGCCTCTGTAAGCGGCATCGAGGAGCAGCCAGGGGGCTGCGGTGGGGGCCGTGGCGTGCAGCCTGCAGCACCGAGAGGGGAGAAAGGTGGGGGGCGAACAGCCACCCCGCAGCAGACCGAAAAACCCGGTGCTTGCAGCGCCACGGCGGCTTTCTTCCAATTCCCCCAGTTATTAAGGAAATCTCATGATTATTTTTTGAAGCCTGACTCATGTTTTTTAAACACTTGGGATCATCAGTGCCAAGGAGCAAATATTATGGGAAAGGCATTGATTCCTCAGTGATTTATCTTCCTTTATTTTAAATGATTGCCCTGGATGCCCTTTTACCTGAGCAGAAGTATGGGGCTCCTTTAGAAACAATATCTTGCTAATTGTACCAGAGTCATTTTGCTGCATAAAGCGTCTTATTTCATAATGATGTGAGTGGTGCAGTATAATGAATGCCTGCCTGGGGAAATTAAAGTAATCAATTGCCAAGGCCAACACATTTTAGAACAAGTACAGAAAAAAAGTGTAGATAAGGGCTTTTAAGCCACAGGGTGGAAAATGCGCACATAATTCTTTGATCAGTTTTAAAATACAAACAAATGTAATTTCTTCATCAGCTATGAAAATAAAAAAACCTGGCTATGTGGAGCGGGGACTTTCACCCTCTGCTGAAAACTGTCTATTGCAAGAAACCACGAAAGCCATTTCTACCAGAAATCCTGGCCCTGCTAAACCACGGTGACCATCTGCAGAGCTGACGGGGCTCTGCCTGCCCGACTCCAGACTTTCCTTCAATGTTAAGCAAATCATCCCGCATGAGGAAATGTTGCCACTTGCTCATCTGTGAGGTTAATTAATGTTTGCAAAATGCTTACGAGATGAAAATGTACTCCAGAAGTGCTAAGCATTGACATTACAGCCACCTCACCAGGGTACTTCGATGGAGTTTGTCTTAAATAACGTCTGTAGAGCCCTTTGAGCTCTCGGGGTAAGGGGTGCCAGGGCAGTGTACAGTGCCACCACCCCACCGGCCCAGGGGCCCCTCACCGGTGCCAAGCCGCAGCTCCACGGCTGCTGTGGGGCACGTGCGGTGGCTGCAGCCCCACGTCAGCGTGAGTCAGGACGTGCCCCTGCTTGCACAAGGGCTGATGTACCGGCTCTGGTACTTCAGCTCTTATTAATGAGCACTTAAGTCTTTTTCTTTGTAAAATGATTTTCATTGTAATCATGCTGGACAACTCCAACACAGCAGACATTTTAATGAAGGCATGGGACATCCGTAAAAGACCATGCCACAGATAAAACAGGGAATACATCATGTTTATTACTTGTTACATCAAATTGAATTGCATCGATGATCTGATGCTGAAAGCCAGTTGGAAATGAGTGGGGAACTGCGGTTGCATGCGTTTTCAAAACAGAAGCCATACCATCATCACTGACCCACCGCTCCCCGGCTTTTGGTGGGGAATTTATATGGTACCCGCACAAACATCTGTTTAATTTGCCTTGAGGAGTACCACATAAATTCCCCAACACTTTCCCGGTCCCTGGCTCTTTTCCTAAGCTGACATACTTCACCACCGCTTCTAGACAAGGACAAGCCTGTCTACAGTACTTTGAAACAGCAGGTTGACCATGAGCCAGCACTGTGCCCTTGTGGCCAAGGCGGCCAACGGGATCCTGGGGTGCATCCAAAGGAGTGTGGCCAGCAGGTCGAGGGAGGTTGTCCTCCCCCTCTACTCAGCCCTGGTGAGGCCACACCTGGAGTACTGCGTCCAGTTCTGGGCTCCCCAGGTCAAGAAGGACAGGGAGCTGCGGGAGCAAGCCCAGCGGAGAGCCACAAAGGTGATCAGGGGACTGGAGCACCTCTCGTATGAGGAAAGGCTGAGAGACCTGGGTCTGCTCAGCCTGGAGGGGAGAAGACCGAGGGGGGATCTTGTCAGTGCTTACAAATACCTGAAGGGTGGGTGACAAGAGGACGGGGCCAGACTCTTCTCAGTGGTGCCCAACGACAGGACAAGGGGCAATGGGCACAAATTGGAACACAGGAAGTTCCAGCTGAACGTGAGAAAAAGCTTCTTTACTGTGAGGGTGACGGAGCACTGGAACAGGCTGCCCAGGGAGGTTGTGGAGTCTCCTTCTCTGGAAATATTCCAAACCCGCCTGGATGCGGTCCTGTGCCCCCTGCTCTAGGTGAACCTGCTCAAGCAGGGGGGTTGGACAAGATGGTCTCCAGAGGTCCCTTCCAACCCCTACCATTCTGTGATTCTGTGAAAAGCAGAAATTGCTCAGGCTCTTTAGCCTTTCTTTTGTAAAACTCAATTCCAGTCCAAGCCTTCATCGTAATCTAATCCAAAACAAGGGTAGCCATCCTCATACCAAAACTGATGACCAGCTCCTGCCCCTGCCAGCCACGCGAGCACCAAAACTGTTTCAGATCTGGCAACAAATGAAGTTTTTCAGCCCTTCTGTTCCCAAAACTGGTTTCCAGCCCCTGTGTGTAAACTCAGCTTAGCCCGAACTGCAGTCTGCTCCCGCCCGTCCCCAGGCTGGCTCCCACCCGCCGGCCCTGCCTGGACCGGGACGGGGTTCCCACGCTGAGGGGGCTGCCTCCCTCCCAACGCAACACCCTCAGCGTGGGGATGCTCCGACCCTCAGCAGTATTGCTCCCCCCTCCAAAAAACCCCCAATGTTTACTTGCCACTCACCTTCCGTGTTCTTCCTTTCACAAAGCCCCTTTGTCATTTACTCTTGGTGAGAGGTCACCACAACCCAAGCACCGGGCTGCAGCAGTGATTTATTACTGCTGGACCTGTACAGCTCTATAAAAAGAGCCATTTCTGCTTTTTTGGCTAGTGCTGACAATTACAGATAGTTGACCATTTTTCTTATGAGCTTTAGCTTGTGGCTTTTTCATTCCCGGACACCTCTAGAAGTTAACAAATTGCAGGTGGGCTTCTAGGTCTGAAAAGAAAGCTCCTCTTCTTCCCCTGGCATGGCCTCAGCTGTGGAGCTCTGGAGATGGGGGAAAATCCCACCAGCTGCCAGCCCCTTTCTCGGCTGTAGGGATACAACTATTCCTAAGCACTCTTTTAAGTAATTTGCGTTCTGCTCGCTCATTTACAGTTAGGGGTTTTGGTTGCTGCACTCAGAAAATTTTGTTCATGTCCCTCAAGCAAGAAGCCGACTGGCAGCTGCAGGTTTGGCTCATCGTAATGGTGACACAGTTTGTATGAAGGAGGTTTCTGAACAGCAAAGGACAGATTGCTTTATAAAAAAACCCAACACCAAAACCTAATTAAGACTATATTAAATTATTAGATTGTGGCATCTGGCTGTCCGAGTCCTGAGATTGCACATGTTCTTTCTAATGTTTTAAATTTTGTTTTGAGCTTGTTTAAATTAATTTAAAATTCATTACAGGATGTCCTTTTGGACAAAGTTTAGCTAGCCTAAGATGTAACATTATTTTTCTAGGTCTTGGTAGCTCTTGGAGCTCTGCTTGTAACCAAACAGTTATCTCAAGCATCTCCTCCTGAAGAGCCCCATGGCGAACGCAGCAGCCGGCCCACGGCCCCGGACTGGCCGGCCTGTCCCTCTTTGCTTCTCTGGTTGTAAAACATCAATAGAAACTGTTACATGTAATTTTTTCACTTTTAACTTTTTGACAGAAACTATTCATGCATTCAAATCAAACTGACACCTTGGCTCTGTGTTTCTTTTCAGTGAACAAGTTAACTGGAAATTTTTGCTCTTGAGAAGCTGATCCTCACCGCAGCAGCAGGGCGGGCTGTGTCTGGGGCGATACCCAGTGCCACCAGATCCCCCTCGCCCCAGGCCAGGGGCTCGTCCCCTCCTTCACCCTCCTGGCAGACAAGCAATGGGTTTCTGGCTATTTGGTCTTGCAAAACCCGCTTCAAAGACACGTTCCAGCCTGCCAGACTAATGACCAAACCCGTGTGCTCAAGCCCCCTCTGCGTCATGCCACACACCAGACTCTCGCAGTGGTCTCAGTGTGGTTTAAACTTTAACACACGAGACCTAAAAGCTCTTCCCCTGCTTAGTCACCTGTATAATTTGTACTGGGGTTCTTACCAGAGGAAAAAAAAGACCATTAACAGTTTCATGCAACTCAACACACAATGCACTGGCTGTATCTGCAGCCTATTCTATACAATTCTGCATCCTCATTAAAAAACCCAAACCAACCATTGATTACATCTTGCTGGCTTTAATAAGCTCTGGGAGCTATTGTTCTCACCCACAGCAGCTGTAGCTGCCCCTTACAATGGTCTCGACTTCTCGCACTGGCTGCGTGGTGATTGTGTTACCGCTCAGCCCCGTCCCCTCCAAACACAGCTAATAAATAAACACTTTTTGTGGGGTTCTGTGCCCTGGTGTTTTGGGCTTCCAGCATTGTGGCAAGATTGAGACAAGTTTAAGATGAAGAAGTGAGGGGTGGGGGGGTCATTGCTATTGAGTATTAGCATCCCCCAAGTGCCTGGCAGCGCATGGGGCGGACACAGCCCGGGCACCGCAGCCAAAATGCAGGCAGCTGGAGAGCGGAATGATTTTTCCCACTTTTAGAGCCAGGGAGCTAAAACAAAGAGGCATTACATGATGTGTTAAAGGTCACCCAGGGGAGCCTGGACAAACGCCAGCACTGTGCCCGGAGACGGCCGAGCGGCAGGTTCAGCTGCCCCCGCACCCCTGCTGGGTCAGGTCGCCATCGCCCTGGGAATTGGGAAGAGGGAGACCTGAGCTTGGGATCACCGGCTCTGCTGCAGGTGGGGCCAGACACTGCGTGCTCCGCTGCTCCCAGCGCCGACGGCCGATGACCGCAGCCTGGCTGTGCTGCGCTGGCCGGGGGTGTGGAGCACGGCCCCGCGTTTGGGCTGTGCAACATGAGCACAGGCTCCCACCTGGAACCAGCCCCGAAACCAGGGGAGGTCCTGTGGTCCCCATTGCCCTTCAGGCACAGGTGCTGTGGCCCCAAGCTGGGATGTGAGGAGACAAAACACTCACTGGGGTGTCCAGGTGAGACCCAGGGCAGAAGGGGAGCTGGTGCCTGTACCGCAGAGCAGCCTCCTGCTGCGGGGCCACGCTGCCCAGCTCCGTGCTCCTCGAGGCTGCAAGGAGAAGGCAGATTGCACAGTGAGAAATACAATATAAATGCTTTTCCTCTGGAAAATTACTAAGAAAAAGTTTGTTCCTCACCTGCAATTTAACTTTATGTTTCAATCTTTACAGCTTTTAGTTATGTTTGTGGCCAGCTCAAAAAAATGGAAATAGCTGAACTTTTCAGACACGAAGATAACATATTCGCAAAGCAGAGATTAGAGGGTTAGGGATTCATTCTCAATTCTCCTTGATTTGATACGGGGAAAGAACTTGAAAGAAAAAAAGAGACCTTTCCAAACTCCTTTGCTTGTTAGAGACATTCAGGGAGCTTCACATCCTTGTCTTTTCCTGAGGACTTGTAGGTATTTATAGTTACTTCAGATTTAGTCTCATCGCAGGCACGTACCCCTAGCTAATTCCTGCTCATCAGGTTTTCTAAAAACGAGGGTTTTTTCCTTTTTGCTGTCACCGAGGGATGAAGGCTATTTGAAGCCATTCAATCTCATGAGGCTCTTCCCTGCGCTGCGGTCGTCAGCCCTCGCGATGTTCGGGAAGCTGTTCCAGGAGCTAGTATTAGCTGGACATCTGCCAGCCCCGGCCGCGGGATCCGTCCTGCCCCTGCCCATGCCCCGGTCGCTGCTGGAGCAGCCATGGGCTGGAGAGCTGCGCGCAGCACCGCGGGGGCCAGGCTGGCACAGACCCCGTCTGCGGGGGACGGACAAGATCCTCCAACCACGACAGAGCTGCTGGTTTGCGCCTGATGAAGGCTGCGTCGGTCTGTCCGCTCGGCTCAGCTCCTGGTGCTGGACCAAGAAACGATTCCCTGACAGGCTTTCCTGTTAGGTACGTATACATACGTTGGGGGGCAGGGAGGGTCAGACAGACATGGACTGACCCTGGTCCCTGTCCGACTGCATGAAGATCTCATTGCCTCGTCTCAATACTTCTATTATTTTTTATATCTCCATATGCATATATAAGCAGCTGTGATTTTCCCACAGGAGTTGCAGCTGATGCAAATTCAACAAACTTTAGAAGGAGAATTATTTTGCCTCAGATGCCTCAACTCAGTAAGAGAAAATAAAAAACAACCAAAACCCAGCAAATCGACCTGGGAAGGAGAAAGCTCAGCAGTTTTGCCACCTCACCTCCACACGGCACTCACAGCCACAGCCATTCGCTGCCCTTGGGGCGAACGCCTAGCACAGGAACCAGGGGGAAAATTCCCCAAATATCATCCACAAACAGAATTTAAAAGAATAAAAGGGGGCAACCAACTGTCACAGAGACTCTGAACTGTCCCGAGCTGGACGTTTTCATCAGTACCCAGTCTGAGAAAGAGATATTTTGTGACATCTCCCATGCTGCAATAATCCCTTAGGAAAAGCATCTAAGACCCAGGCACGTGGACAATGACATTTTTCATCGTCAGCCTGCCCAGCCTTCCCAGCTTAGTCAGTCCCAGGCTGAAGCCCAGCTCACGCCACCGCTCCATCCTCTTTGATGGACCTCACCCCTTGGCGTTTTTCTGCGCACCCCACAGCAGCCTGTGCCAGGCAGTTGCACGGGCTGCCTGAGTTACTAACAAGAACATTTCACCTTCCTCAGAAGAGTACAGCCTGGAGAGCTCCCCCGCCGTGGAGGAGTCCCCGGGTCTGCAGACCCACCACCTGCTGCCCTCGCGTCCTTCCTGCTGCTGTGGGCACCAAGAGCATCCATCACCTCCTGCAAGGGAGTTTTCTTTTAGTTTGCCTTAGTGGTGACTCATTTTACCTTTAATACATTTTGGCAGGACTGAGATATTTATTTTAGCAAAGTAGTGAAAATAGTTTTGAGCATGTTAGCAATCTATGCAATTCTTGTCAAGTCACTGCTTTTTTAATGCAGTGGCTTGGATTGACCCGACTTAGCTCTAAGTATACACAATCAATCAAGATCAAACTTTACACTGTATACAATTTCCTCATTTTTAATAACTTGCACAGTGAAATATTTTGCCAGTTCTGACATGTCACAGGCTCACACGGAAAGGCGCTGTCTTGTTTAGCTTGCTCTAATCCATTACAACATTTTCATTTTACTCTTCATAAAAGTCCACCGGACACGTAAGAGCTCAGAGTGGATTTTGATAAAGTAGGACAACGGTGAGTAGTTTTTAAGATACAACACCTCCGACTGCAGAAAACTCCTGAAGTACATCCCAATAGTCACTGCTTCTTTCATTTTTTATTTCCTGTGGGATTTAAGATTCCCATTGTCCTGTCCCACCTTGTGACCCGAACATTGATCTCCTGTTAGGATATAGATCTAGTCTGAATGCTCATTAAAAAAAATACACGTTCTTGCTGAGTTACTCATACATTGCTGTTCACTTATAAGCAGACCAAATTCTGCAAAGTGACTGGCAGAATGACTTTGGCAGTCATCTCCATGACCAGCATCATGCCAATGAAAGCTTTTATGGGAACGCAATTGTATCACAGGCTAAAATGCCACCAGTCCAGGTTTTAAGAACCACATTTGATTCTTTGACCAGGTACAGTTTCCTTCCACCACAGTTTTACAACCTACATACTACATTACTTCTCAAATCTGTTTTTAATTGAAGTTGGTTTTGTAATGCAGCTGCATGTGCGTTATTTGATAAATGTGAATTGTAGTAAATGCCCGTAAGCCAACTCTTTAAAAGTAGAGAGCAAGTTTTATAAATGTGCTTCATAAATAGCAATATTTTTTAATTTCATAGAACAACAAGAACAAATCACCAGCTTCTTTCAGAGATAGATTAGTTTCCTGTAGACAATACATTGATCCTAACAGATTTCCATCTATTTTCAGGACTTTCAAAGAACAGCTATTACCATTCAATTACCATGCTTCATTAAACAACTTAAAACCTATATATTGCATGCTTTTAGTTAAAAAAATGTTCAGTAACCTCGTTTATGACATGTAATGTAGTAGTGTTTGTTCAGAGAAATCTGGCAGAGCAAGCATGCGGCCGCACAGCATTGCTACAACCCTGCGCTGCTGGGCAACTCCAAGGGGAAATTGCCACAGTCCGTGTCACTGGGCAGCCAGTGCCTGTCCTCGCCTGGCTCTCGGGGACCTGTGCGCCTTCCTGCGGGCAGAGACGGGGGCATCTGCAGGTGACACCACACTGTCCCCTGTGCAACTGCCTGACTACAGCTGACCAGGGGAAAAACCCCGACCGCTGCCCATGGCTGCCCGCTGCCTCCTGGCACTGGAGCAGCCAGAGCACCAGGCTGCCCAACCGGAGCTGCAAACCGTCTGCAGAGCAGGATGTTTGTCAGGTGCTTCACCAGGGAAATATAAATATCCTTCCTCTGCTGGCGAGCAGGCAGCCTCTGACATTACAGCCGACCGCGACGAGCGCTGGGCTCCTGCAGATCTCAGGGTGACACTGAACTTTACTACAAAACATGAGGCACTGTGTAAAACTTAATTGCCCCTCTGTGTTGTAAAGCCAGGGACTGATTTTCAGTTGGTGTCAGCAGCACGGCTCAGCGATGTCTCTCTCAGACAAAAAGACAACGGTAACGTTTCATTTCCCCCATTCTCCCCCTCTCCCCCCCGGCCCATCTCTGGCGTGTCTCACCATCACCCATCTGCTCCGCAGGGAGAGGGCTTTGCTGTTTGGTGAGGACCTGCTGCCGCCACCTGCGATGCTCAAGGCTTTACCTGAAATCACAAAGGAAAAATTGAGGGAGCCACCAAGTAGACCCATGGCTTCTGAATCTGATTCCAAAGCCCTAACGGAAGGTCACCCCACACCTCCGTTTAGGGGTTATTAGTTTTCATGTTTGTATAGTCCTTCACGAGCGTTACAAGCGATGAGCGAAGACAGCTCGTGCACATGTGTCTGTGTACACACACATATATACACCCTTACCTCTGAACTCTATGCCAAAGAAATTATGTTTCACGTAATTTCTAGTGTCATCTTTCATTAATTTACATCTCTTTTCTCATTATGGCTCATCCCTCATTTCAAAGGTGTCCTTCAACCAGAACACTGGGAGAGGGCCGAAAATTGAAGAACACCACAGAATAATCTAAAGGCAGAGTCGAGGAAAGCCTTTCAGACAGTCGCACCTCTGGCTTAACACTCCCACCCCCAGATCGCTTCTTCCCGCGTATGATTTCTTCTTTAGTGAACTAGCTTTCTCCAGAACTGATTCATTGTGTCTCAATGGCCATAGATTCCCTCTTACATCTTATTAATCAAAGAATAAAGGAGTGAATGCATATGTCTTTGAGAATAATAATGGAGCATTTGACAGCTAAATGGAGCCACAATACGCAGAAATATAAACATCCATGTGCAATTCATCCGCTTTCTCCCACCCCTCCCCTCCCCTCCCCTCAGTGCAACGCGTCTGGGACTCCATGTCTGAAGGTTAAGCGAGTCTTTTATCGTTCACAGTTCAGGCACCAGAACCAAAGTGGCAATAAAACGGCTGCAGGGAAGGTCCCCAGCACTGCGGTCCCTCGGCTCTCCCGCGCAGAGAGCGATCGTTCTGCCGGATTACCGGAGGATACCCTCTGCCATCACGGCTGTAAATCACAGCCACGAATTGCTACGATATTGCTATTAAAATAGTCTGAAAACATCATAAACAGAACTCATCTGGGGAGATATTTCACCTTAAGGTTCGATGACAAGGTCAGCAGCGCTTAAAGGCATCCTTCAGCTCAAGGTCAGCCCTTTCTGCACATCCTATTTTAAGACCTGCACGATGCTGACCTCTGTATCCCATTCACATGCCCTTGAGATGCCGCCGCCATGAGACCTGCTGGATTCATGTCTCACCTTGAAATCCCACTTTGTAATACAGCCAATCCGTCAGCAGGAGAGGCCAGCTTTCTGCTGCGCTGCGGGGAGCCTGTTGGCAATCTTTGACCCTGTGCTGAATCCAAGCAGATTTCTTTTCTGTAGAACATCCTATAATGGGTTATCATCTGGAAATCCCACAGAAGGATGCCGCTGACCTGGACATCGGTCCTTGAAGTCTGCAGCCCAGCTGACAGCTCTTGTAACACATTAGAAGTACATATTAGAACAAGGTCAGTCAGTCAGTGTGCTATACCACACCTATTATGTAAATGGAAAATCAATGTACATAAAGCTGCTCAACTTCCTGCAAGACATGCCTCAACTGCAGCATCTGAAAAACCCAGCACCACCACCAGGCTATCCCACTTGGGTTGGAAAATGGTTTTCCACACCAAACAGCTGTCTACTGCACAGAAATCACACTTGAAAAGAAGTAGTCCAAGATACAAGATAGACGAGAAAGACAAAAAGAGGCAAGGCAGTCCCAAATATTTCTTCTTAAACGTTAGCGAGCCTCCGCTTGGCAGAGGCTGAGGAGCAGAGCCCTGGGAGCTCCCCCTGCGCAGAGACATCAGCTGGGGGCTGCAGAGCAGGGGTCCGCGGCCAGCCGTCCCTGATGCAGCAGGAAAAGCACTTTACAGCCAGTGCTTCTCAGGTCTTCTAGCGCATGTGGCAGATAAGAATAATTATATATAAAATTATATGACTCAGGCTAGTTAATTATCAAAGGGAAAAAACAGAACAATGCACAACATCTCCCAAGATTGCCGAAAGCCTGTTAAACCAGGCTGCCTTTCAACAGCAGTTATCAGCTTCTAATTAAACCCGAGTCCAAGCACTTTTGCTGAAATGGAGCCAGTAATACAAATCTAATAGGACGTCTGTTGTCGAAACCATGCGAGTAAACAGTTTGGATCCCGTTACAAAGACTGCCTTTTGCCGACTGGCAGCAAACCTCGCTTTCTAAGATGCTTATTCACAGTGAACTGAATATGGAATTGGCTTGTGCCACATTTCTTTTTTTTTCCCCATATATAGTTTTGCAATATATGAAACAAACCTACACCAACAGGAGATCCTCCAAATGGACCGGTTGAAAAGAACATCCTCCTTTTGTTCAAAGTCTGTTCTGTGTCTTTTTGGTCAAAAAGACATTTTGCAATTAAAACTTTCATCAGAAATGGAACATTCTTTGCAGCTTTGCAGATGGTGAGAAGAAAAAAATGTCACTCAGTGGCATAGGTGGTTGCTCAGAAAACGAGAGCTTGCCTTTAAGCATGCAGGAAGCCTGAGTGTGTGATTGTACAACATGGAAACAGTTTGTTCTTTGCCTAATACAAAATTAAACATTATGAAATTCACTAAGTGATATATTTTGTCCCATGAGAGATTAGCTTCAGAAATACAGAGACAGAAAAATACTCATCTTTCATTATCATGCCAGTTTTTAAACAGTTGGGAAATACTGCTTCTTCCCTCAGATGAGTAGACTAGACAAAAACAATGTTCTACTTCTGCCTCCTCCCAACAATACATTTCCCATGGAAATTTTCCATTTAAATTAAATTTCCTCTTTATTACCACTCCCCCCCCCCCCNTTCTTCATTTTTTTCTATTGCCAAGAGCAACAACATGTACCCGTGTGCACGTGCTGGGGGAAGGAGGGATGAGGAAAGGAGAACAAACAGGAGAGAAAGGAATAGAAGAGAGAAAAGGTGGGGAAAATAATCTGATAAACAACAATTGCTGGAAAGACCAGCTAAACTGATTGACAAGTCACTTTCATGAAAACAAAAAGTCTTCCTATTTTGCTGCGAACCGAGGTGAAGTCCATGGTCCTTTCTCCTCCCTGACTGTGCCCCAAGTGCAGGAGGGAGTCAATCCCTTGCTGCTCATTAAAGCCACCGCTCTGCATTAAGAACTTTTTTACAGAGAACAAAGCAAGCAGAAACAAGTCATTCCTGGTTTCTAATCCACTCTCGAGCTACTTTTACTGACAGCTTTTTGCATGCCGTACAGAGAAAGGGGAGAAGCGCACTGCGTCTGCGAGCTCCCAAGGATCAAGAGCGTTACATTATAGGAGGCTACTGTAAAGGGAGACTCTGATTTATGTATTTCGCTGATATATTTCAACGTTTGCATTTGCATTTACAATCCAATGAAAAATTTATGACTGTTAAACTTATCCTGTATGTCATAATTAAACACAAACAATCATTTCCAAATAACTGGTTACCATATTGCATATTCAGTTGTGCAATTAATCTCAATGACTCTTTCTCCTTGTAAATAAATATAGGCGGCAACATATTCTGCCATAATGCAATCGTAACTGCATCCAGCGGAAGATGAAGAGTCAATCTGACATTTCAAGAGAGCGCAGTTACCTGCTTAATAAATAGATTGGAAACCCTGTCATTTTCAAATAGATGTCCTGTTCTCCTGCTAACTATTTGTTCTGAGGAAAGCCTCCAAGAGAGATTTATAGGACAAGTGCTGTTTAAACATTAATCTTAACGCAGAGACAGAGGGAAGTGGGCTGCTCCCAGAGCTTTGCCAAAGGATCTGAGACATAAGGGGGGAAGCGCGTGAGCCGGCCCCCAGACCTGCCGCCAGCAATGGCTCCACGGCCAGAACCTGCACGATGGCGAGCGGCGGGGCAGCCGGGGCTCTGGGAGAGGCCAGCGTCCACAGAGGCACTGACAGGGACCTCCTCACCCGACACCAACTCTAACGACAAGCTGGTGAGGGGATGTGCTGGGAAAGCTCCAGTGAGAACTGGCAGTGGAAAAAGGCCTTGGCATAATGAGGATAAACTCCTGCAAACGGACCCGTCTCTGGGCGTACCTGTCCTCGCCAGCCCAGATGGGCTTCTGCTGGCAGAGGCTGGGATCGCCAGCGAGGAACGGCCTCGCTGCCGGTGCAAACTGGCTCATGCTGAGTCAGTGGCACTGTAAGCAGCGTATCGTTAGGATTCAGCGGCAGCATGTTTCCTTTCAGGCATAAAAAATGAAATAGCGATCTGCTGATGGGTTGTGATTGGTAGATGGCTTCACATGAAGCAGCATTTGTCCTGAGAACAAGGTGAATAAAAGACTTAATGGAGTTCAGCGATGCAATACAAATAACGGTGTCCCTTTACATTACCAACAACACACACTATGCTCTCTCCGGATCCCTGTTCTCTTGAATACTCCACTAGGAAGCTTTTTGTAAATAGGATGTCTCACTTAATGTCCTCTCCCAAACATCATATTAATCACCCTTTAAGAATGCATGGTCTCAGGGAATAAGGACTGCACTGGGTGTGAGGAAGACATCGCTCCTAATTTAGCTCTGCGTTGACTTTCTGCAAGCCCATGCCGTTTTCCCACGGCTGAAGCTAAGGCCGTAACACCCCTCTGTTGCTCATGTCTGTGGAGATGCCACCCGGGAGGGAGGGCAGTTACCAGGCGTGCAGGAGAGCCGGTGTCACCGCCAGCACCGCTGCCCTGGGGCATTGGCTCCGCACAGCTTCGCCCCCGGGGGGGCTGCAGACAAGGGGCCACGAGCAGCTGTAAAGAGCAGGAGGGGACGGAGGGGACCTCTTCTCGGGGCCCCTGAGCTCCGCAGCCTCTCTGAGCAGGTATAAAGGAGGCTGAAGGGTACTTGATAGCTCAAGAGACTGCTAATTGGCTATGAATGATTTCTCCTCTAGATTGCGGGTTTATATTGTCCCCAGGTTGGTGCTAGTGACTGGAAGCTATTTCCACCCAGAGACCTATGTGAAGTGAAGTTGAATGATTGTCCCAGGCTGGGTCCTAGCAGGCTGGTTCCTGCAAGCTCCTGTTACTGCTTGTACAGAGAAGGAAACGGCTGGAAGTGCAACTGCAGAAGAATTAACCATCCTCTGTCACGCTCTGCCAGCAGGGTCAAATGTGTTCCATGCAACAGGCGAGGTGGAGGATGCTTGCAACAATTATCGTGCATGTTTGTCTCTTGCAATGGCCAGATTTCAGCTCTCTGGGCTGTCAGATCGCCAGCTTTCATAAGCACCGAATTCCCTAATGAAATCAAATTCTTTAGAAGTATTTAATTTTGCATATGTTAATTTTTGTGCTAGCGCTATCAGTCCCATATTCACAGTTGTTTATTTTCAGGGTGTTTACCCAATCTTTGCTGTAAACACGTTTTTACAGGTCAAAAGCAAAACATGAAGATCACCAAAAATATTTGTACCATGAAGATTTTCAGTTCTGCAATAAATTCAATGAGGGAAAAAAACAGTTTGAGAGAAACAGAAGTTGCAGTAAGGGACCTGCTGTTCTGAGGACCCTTGCTGCCCCGCAGGAGAGCTGCCCCCCTTCTCTGGTCATGCAAAGGGCACAGCTCTGTACCGGAGAAGTCACCAAGCACCGTGTGGGCGTTTGCTGGGGAGGGGGACCCAGCCCTGGCCAAGGGCAGCAAAAAGCCCCTGTGGACACGCTGCCCCTGGGGGGGACACAGCCCCAGGGGGCTTCCAGAACGTGTACACCACGGGCACCCCCCAGCAGAAAGGGGCGCAAGGTGGGCACGGCCAGGGGGTCTCCCCCTGCCATTCACACTGCCGGTTCAGGGCAAGGCTCCGGTACAAGGGTCGGCTGCTGCGGGGCACCAAAGCAGGGAGCATGCTCTTCTGATTGTTGAACAACATCCTAAAAAAAATGACCTCTGACAACCAGCAGCGATGTGCATCCACCACCCGCCAAGAAAACATGGTGGTACAGGGATGCTGGCCACGGCCATCACACATAAGCATCGTCCTAAGACAGAAATAGCAGCGCACAAAGGCCAGACGCTGAACGGCTGCCTGAATTCAGCAGCAAACAACACCCAGGTGTTTTAAATGACCCCAGAACACTTTGCCTTAACTTTCAGCTGGGATCTGTGTCATGCCTGGGCAGGAGGTTACACACGAGATGGAAAGCTGCAGGGAAGAAAAAGGCCCCTGAAAGGCACAGTAACCTTCTCTCTGGATTGCACGGATTTAAAGTGTTCCCAATGGGGACTCAAAATTGTGTCAAACATGCAACTTATTGTCTCTTTCCCTGTCTTGAGGTCCCTAACAAAGCTGTTTTCATTATCTGGGAAATCTCTGGTGAAGTGTTAGCATCTTAAGTAACCCTTGGAAGTGGAACCAAATTAGGAAGGCGAGCAGACAACACAAGCAGAGAAAACAGATTTTGTTTTCTATATATCAGTTTCTATTAGTTTCAAAGATGGGTCTCTATGACACCCACTGTTTGTCCACGGTCAGAGTGCATTCAACAAATTGAAACTGAAATGTGTCTGCTGATGAGACTGATGCTGTTATTAGATTTAACTATCAATCACCAGCTGAGTGAAGTATAATGCAATTCATTAGGTATCAGTCCTATAGACATTTCAACTGAATGCTGTAAGCAAACCAGAAGCAAAGATCTCTGCAATTATTATTTGGTTTACAAACAGCTTCTGGGGAGCACCTCCAATGTGCATACAGGTTATATTTTTATTTTTCAGAATTCCTCCTGCTGCCGGAAAGGTTTCCTCCTGCCCTGCTCCTCCACACGCTCGTGCAAAACCCCTTCACCCACCCAACTCTTTTCCAGCATCTGCAATGCATCTCTGGGTAAACTGCTTAAAAACTACGGTAGCGGTTTGCCCACCCCTTGGTGCAGCTGGATGCGGTGCTCAGGCCACCTTCTGCAGCTCAACGTCGACTCCTCCATGGAGAAGCAGTGCCAGGGATGGAGGCTGCAGAGCCGGCGCGCCTCTGCCACTTTCTGTTGCCATTCGGTCACCCAGGGACACCCCTGCAGCTGCTCCCTACGAGAGGTTACAGCTGCCACCGCAACGGTTCCCTTCTGTACATCACCTACCTGCCTCAGCAATGGAGTGAGCGCCTGGGGCTTCTCTCCAGCCACCCCTCACTGCTACGGAGGAAGGATGGTTGGAGAGCGATAGGGAAGAATATTTACCTTCTAATTGCTAACGGACAACATCTTTCCTTGCTAGCATGTAAACAAGGAAATTTGGCTCTCCTGCTGCATTAATGCGACTTGTGAAAACTAACTTGTAAGGCTGGATGTTTTTTCCAGGGTAAGCCAATGTTCCAATTATCAGTAAATTGCTAGCACTTGGAACGACACTGCATATTAATTCAAAGCAAGCGAATGTTCATTGAATTACCCAGAACAGTAAATAGCTCTTTGTGGGGTGTGTAAATAATCCCAGGGTACCTAGGAAGCTGGGAAAAGACATTTTAAAAACTAATTTGCCTGGGCAGAGTAAAAATTTTAAAGGAAATTAGTAGAAGAAAGGATTATCAATGAAATGGTTGTTTTGATTGTTACGAGCTGGGTCATGTATTTGTGATTAGCAAAAGCAGCTCCGCGCTGCCCGTCCCGCTGGCACCATGGGAAGGCAGCCCCTCTCCTTGGCAGCGATCTCTTTTACATTTGGCAGAGGACAGACCCACCGCACGGAGACTTTCCTCAGCTGGGAGGAGGATGGGAAGCCCCAGCTCTGCCTTGTAGCCCCCCAGGCTCCCCGTGGCAGAAGAGCCGCAGAGTAAATACTGCAGTGAAGCAGAAGGTGATTCATGGGTCGCCGTACTTTCCCCACGAAGTCCAAACTCTGCTGTCCCTCCAGCTCGGTGGCCGTTAGAGTCACTGCTAACGAACTGAGGGTTTAATAAATGCACGTGGCTTCAGGGTTTTTTCCACAATTTTTTTTCCTTTTTTAATTCAGCTTCCTCATCACTGAGCTAATGCACTAATGGACACTTACCATTACCTAACTTCCGACCTAATGGGCACAGCAAATAAGTGAAAGGCTCATAAAATCAAATTTACTGAGCATCATTCCTTTTGCTGTCCATTAACTGAAACTATTTATTAGGTTAAACAGATCTAGGGTATGGAGTTATATTCATCTTGCATTAATGCTGTTACACGGACACGTTAGGATCCCAGAAGCTCTAGCAATCGCAGGGAAGAAGGGAGGGTTGCTCTGGTGGCACTCACCAGCCCACGGGCTGACGGACGCAGGGACTGGCATCGCCAGCATTGCCACTGGGAGCAGCCATCCCACACCGCCTCAGCCACAGCCACGTTGTACCCCCGTGCCAGCGCCTGTGGGACTGAAGAGCGTGTGATGAATATAACCTTGGTCTCCACTCTTAACTCCCTCTCTTCCCTTCTTTTCCAGTACTTCTCCAGCAAATAACCTCCCCCCAGCTCATTTCTTCCTCCAGCTCACCATCTGGGACCTGTCTGAGGAGTCCTTGAACACTGACATTCACTTTTGCTGCCTTCCTCCTCCTCCCCGCTCCGGACCTCTCCCCACGGTCTCGGTCACTGCACAAGTGAAACCCGCTGGGCAGCCAGTGCCAGAGCTCATTCCCCACTCCGTGGGGTCCGACACTGAAAGCATTCAAAATAAAACCAATCCATTTACCTTTGCAACCCAAGTACATTTGGCCTGACTCACCACTGTCCTGCTGTTTGTGCTGTCGTTTTGCTACCCTGACGGGGATACTGCTACTCAGAGCGAGCATCCGCCCGGGCGGTCCTGTAGTGACACTGCTGAGCACAGAGGTAACATATCAGGAGCAATCAGACTTGCACACACAGAGCTGGAGATATATATGTGTGTATATATATATCTCTCTATAGATCTATCGATCTATCTATGGCAGGGTCTGGTATAATGTATGATGAAAACATGTCGAAAGACATTACCACCAATGATGCCTTCTGTTTTCTATCAAAAGACAGAAGTTCAGTTTATGTTCTGGCATTCAGTTCTTTGTAGAAATATAAAGAGCATTTCAATTTAATCAGCTTTCTGAATAGCAAAGAACAATCTGCTGCCCTTAATGGGTAATATCTTCTGCCATCAAGGCTGCCTTTAGGATTTCACTGTCTTCCATAAAGAACAGTTTTACTGGATTATCAATGAAAAGAACGGCTGTAACAAAAGATGGGTTGATAGCAGCTTTTTTTCTCTAAGTCTGGCAAATTCCTTTCACTGAGGGAATCACTTACATGAAGTTCATGTGCCTTTGCTAAATTCCTAAAGCAATTTTGGAGCTTCGTCCCCGCAGCAGGCTGGGACTGGCTGTGCCTCTCACCTCTCCGTCAGCCCCGAGCTGTTGTCAGCCCACGGGAGGCCCGAGGCAGAGTTACGGTGGGTTCTCTCCCCTTCGCTGCCCTGCGGAGTCCTGAGAAGCTGCCTTAATTGTTCACCCTGGAAATTGCACGTAGCGACAGGAAAGCACGCGCAACTTTTCTTCACGTGCCATTTATGTGTGATGCAAGGTCCAGGAAACCATAGATGGGACCGCCGACTCCAGTAGCCTGCATCATGGGCGAATGCATTTTAGATGTTTAGCCCAGAGATGGACTGGAGAACATCCCCAGGCCATAAAGCATCCCAGAGGCTCTCTAGCAAACAGCGGGCACGAAGGCAAAAAGCAAAACACCATAAAAATCATGCAATGCTATAGGAAGGATGCAGGAAAGTTCATGACCGGAGGGCCCTGAGCTGGAAGATAACTTGTTACATGAAAATACCCACATAATGCTGGAAGGCAGAGCACTTGCTCCTGATGGCATTTTTTGGAGCAGGAGTGATGCCCTGACCAGTCCCAGCCCCACGAGCTGGGTGGGTCTTTCTTCCTCAAGAAGAAAGCCTCCGTTACTCATCGGAGCAAGGCATGCTGAAGCTCCAGGCAACTGATAGCTGCAATATTCCCGGGAACAGAAAAGTGCTGTTAACCTTAATAACAGTGTCTGGTTTATAAATACCCGAAACAGAGACAGATTAGATGAACTTTAAAAAGTTTCATATATATATTTTAAGAGATCTTGTTTGCTAAGCTACTTTTTTTCTTTTCTAAACTCCCAGGGCCCTAATAAAGTCAGTCAATACGCCATTACAATCATTTGGGGAACAGTAAAGCTTTGAAAAATAGCATTTGCACCGTGGATTTATAGAAACCATTCGAACTACAGTAAGCCTTGAAGATAACTCCAAAACATATTTTGATTTCTCAATAATTTCTTAAGAACCATTAAAAGAAATGAAAACTCTGTGCCCTGGACAGACACAGGCTGGGAAAGCACTGCGAGGAGGAAAAAAATATTGTCAATACTTAAGAAAGTATATAAGGAGCGTCCCAAAAGAACTGGCTCACTCAGCAGGAGAGAGGCAGCTGGAGCACTCACATTTCCATTTTCATAACACTGTCTGCCAAACAAGGCGCCCGCACACCCGACGGAGAGCTGGCAGCACCTGGGGGCAGACCCCAGTGCCGTGGGCAGGGCGGGCAGCACCGCCCCGGCTGCCACACCTCGACACAGACCCCCACACCTTTTGGGGTGCTGCAGGTCCCCACCGTGGGACCATCAGTGCTGCTGCGGCCACAGACGAGGCGCTGCCACCCCAAAACACAAGGAACTGCTTGTAACAACCAACGGTGGTTTCCTGCTTGAAATGGGTATTCGGTCCCCAGAAACCTTCCCCAAACCTCCCGTTCTCCCGTACAAAATCCATCTCAGCCCCTTCCCACCGAGGGGGCTGCCCTCCCTAGCAAAAGGGAGGCTCAAGCCATGCTTTGCTGGACAGCTGGGTGTGCACGTGCAGATGCTGAGCTACGGGCAGGTCGGTCACAGCATCACCCGCTGCCGCGCACACGCCGTCTGCAGGTCTGCACGCCGGTGAGCCGGGGCTGTCCATGCCTGCTGGAGCCAAGGGCTCGCGCCAGCGTTTGAGGATTTAGTTTTTGCATTTCAAACTCCTGGTTCATAACGTTCGTTTCATTGTTACTATGGGCTCCGTAACGTGACATCAGGGGGATGGCATTGATGTCCGTGTATGGGACGATGCTGGCTAGGGATTGGAGTTGTTCTGATGTGGGATGGACTATAGGGTCCCTCCTGTCTCCTTTCTCTTAGCAATCAGTCTATTTAACTATTTTCTAAAACAAAAATGAAAGCAGCAGCTTCCGTTGCATCAGAGTAATGACATTTCAGGCTTAAAAACAGTGCTGTACCCACAGTTCACAATGAATCAGACTGTTTAATGTCTCCTGACCTACTTCTCAGATCCTTTAGAGTATCTGCTTAAGATAAAATCCTTGCTAGGGATTAAAGCATTCATGGCAAATGTCCAAAGGTCAGGAAAGGCCACACCGGAATCACAAACTAAGAAAACTGCTCTTGGCAATTTCAATGTTGTATTTTACCTCCAGGACAAGAAGAAAAATGTTTTAAAACTGGGAATTATCTTACACACCAGTGGGAAGAGCTGGAATCTCCTGTTGAAGAGCACTGGCCTTCAGAGGAGAAACCAGCCTCTAAACGTACCTTTCTTCCTGCAAGTTGAGAAGGCGGCATCAATAGAAGTCAGGATCTATTTTTGCTCTTAAAGCACTTGATTTCCTTCAGTAGTTATGCTCCAAAGAGGAATTAAGTAGGAAAGGATTTGAAGCCATTAAAAAATTAAATGCCTAGTTTTCCAGCTATCAGCTGTGGCCTAATTTGGTCTCCAGCACAGGTGCCACTTTGCAGTGGAGTAGCAAATGCATTGGTAATATTTCTGAAGTGCTCCCAGCCAGGCAGCAGAGCCAGTCTGGTTCTGAAGGCCACGGCGGTATGAGCCCTGCACGGCAGCCCAGAGCTGTTACAGCAGAGGGATCTGCAACCCCTTTTCTGCTACTTCTCAGCATGGTTTTTTCTGTTCTCGCCCTTTGGGGCCAAGCAGCTGATCACAACCTGTGACATGAAGGTCCTGTCTCTGGTAGCACATTCTGCTGCACAGGGCAAACTCCCGGGGAGCTTCCCAGCTGTGTGATGCTGGGTTAGGATAGCAGAGAGGCTGCAGCCGCGCTTGCAGCCAGCACATCGCTAGCTGGTGGGTGCTGGCACGGCCGCGTGTGCTCCTCAGCACCAGCTACCCCTCCCCATGCCATGCCCTGCCACCCCGCTCGGAGCTGGGGACCTTTAATCAGCCCTTGGAGAAGACAACAAGGATGCACAGGTTGTTTTCACCCGTGAGACGCTCTGTGCAACACGTGAAAATGAATTCTGACTGAATTGCTGATGCTGTGCACCCAGCCAGGCTCCATCCCGAAATGCGCTCTACCCTAACAGGTCAAATAGGAATGCAGCACATGCACAAAGCGCCTTCCATGCAAGAAGCTCAAAGCTCGCTGTAAACATTCATTAACCAGATGCACATCATCGTCCCCAGGACGAAGCCTCAGTCAGAAATTCCCTCCAGGTCCCCGTTGCGGGGAGGGAGGGTGTAAGACCTTCCGTGTGGCACGGCCGCGCTGTGTGGCGGGAGCAGGAGCTGCCCCGCTGTGTAGGGGGAGATGCCAACAGCCCTGCGGGGCACAGGGCCACCCCACACTGAATCCAGCACGGAGAGCTGATGCCCACAGCTCTGGGATGCTGCCCCGAACCAGCCCCTGGAAGGGGAAGGGCTGCACCTGGCTCGGATTAGGGCACGCCGGGACGGTCAGCCTTATGAGGATGTATTTTGTAAAGAAGTAAGCCTAGGTATCCCGCTTGTCTTTGTACCAGAGACAAATAAATTTCAGTTGAAATTATTACATTAAAGTATATGCACCTGGATAAATCATTGCTTACTGTTAAATTGCCATGAATTCACACAATTTAGCTATTCTGCATATCTTTCCTTTATTTATGATCTCCTTTATTGCCGTTCAGATCTCTGTGCCCTAAGAGTGGCTGGGGAACAAACTGAAACCAAGTTTGGTATCACACTGAAACTATGGCTGCCGTCATCTACCCTGTTCAATGGTGGCATTTCAGGGCAACGCCCAAGCCCTGGCAGCAGCCAGGCCGTAGCCATCCCAGTGCATGAGCCCTCTGACAGCCGCCTAAATCTTCGCGTGGATTCTGGGTATCGCCCTGCTGCAGCTTGCTACTGGGGTTAATGGTAGTTAAGCGGGTAGCTAGGAGTACAATGCTAGTAGATTTTCAGTTAATTTAGCAGATTATGTCAGATGTACAGTCACAGGCTATTTAACATTCTCCTTCATTAACCTCGGTTATGATGAATTGTACCGCTGCGCACTGCACTTCAGATACCATTCATCAATTTGCCACGACTTGCAGCGATGCCACTGCATTTTCACTGATAGGAAATTGTGAATAGTGACAGAGGAAAATTTCAATTGTTTCTGCTGCTTTCCAATGGAGACTGAGTCAGGGCTCAGGAAAGAAGCAGGGTCAGGCCTCCGGGAACCCTTGGTGGTGCAGGAAAGGGGTGATTCAGAAGCTGGCACTTCACCTTTCGGCTTGGGTCAATATTTGAACCAACTCCTGTTACTTGTGGACATCAAGGCACTTTGGGAGCCGCCTTGCAGATGAGCTGAAAAATTGCTGTCCTAAATCCTGAGGGTCTTTGAGAATTTTATTATTTGTATTTAATGATGATTTTTGTCAGAGCTGGGTGCATATCTTGGAGTTCTACTTAAAACCTTGCATCCTTCTGGGATGCTGAATTTCTGTTCCAGCAGGGACAGGACTTTCAGTCTGAAGCTCCTATACTGTCAATGAAAGAGATGAAATTAGATATGTGATGTATGACAAATTATTCTTGTATTTCAGAGGAAGTTTCATTATTTTGATTTTCTTATGTTCCTGAAATGAAAAACAATTCCTGTAAAAGAAGTCCTCTGGAGGAGGGAAAATTTCAGTTATTTCCAAGGTTCTCTTTGAACAAAATGTAATTTCACTCGAGCCTGACCTGCGGAAAGTGTTAGAAAACAGAGACATCTGATTCTGAAAATACAAAGTGGACTACTCCTTGAGCATCGTGTAACCAGGTCTGAATGGTGCAGCCCCCCCGAAGTGTTTTTTCTTCTGAGTTCTCCCTAGAATACACGTTTTGCTGGAAGTATCTTGCCTCAAACACTTGGACTTACAACAATGTAATTTTCCAGTTGAAAAATTGTTGGCTGTAAGTATTCAGGCAGGCACTAGCCAAAATATCCCTGGTGGCTGTGCCCCCCTTCCCGCTGCAGAGCAAAGCACTCCTGTGCTCAGTAACCGGCATGGGTGTTAATAAAAGGGAAAACAGTAACGCTTTCCTTTGAATCTGCCAGCCTAGGGCTGGTGCTTTCCAACACTTTCCAAATAACAGTCTGAATTAAAACAAACCATACCAGCCACTGTCAGGCTGGGAGTAGAAGCAGAGTTGCAGACAGCCTAGGAAAAGGTGACCAATTCCTGGTGCCCGTAAGTCTGGCCCTGACCATCCCTGCGGTCCCCAGCACATTGACAAACCCGTCTGCGAGGAGCCGAGGGGATCTGGACCCCGTTTGCCCAGGAGTGGAGGAGCAGGGCAGCCCGGATGCCAGCAGCTGGGGAGCATGGCCAGAGCAGCTCGGGGTTGCTTCCCAAGGCAGGGTGGTGCGTGGGGGTCTCTGCATCCCACCCACGGGCACATACATCCCTTGCACAGGGCACAAAACAAACTCTCACGCCTTTTGAAAGCCAGCATACGCTCTCTGAGATGGACCGTATCCTTGCTGCTGCGGTACAGCAATAGTTAAATGCTTTAATTACGTGGGAAGCCAGCCCATCCAGATCAGGGCAAATCATCCCTTATTACTTATTTATGAGAGTTAATTTCATGTTCTGGCATTTAACATACCATATGGAGGAGAGGCTGCTGGAGCCAAGCTACTAGCAGCTTTCAGCCGCTCTTTTTTTTTTTTTTTTTTTTTTAAATATTNTTAAATACTGCTGAACGTGACTGAAGCAAGGTTAATCGTATCGCTGCTTTTACTGAGAAGAATTACTTCTTCAAAAACAGCCTAGCTAAAAATCAAAATCCTCACCTGTCTCAATGGGCAGGTTTATGCCGCAGAAGAAACTGGTATGCCCTGGCAAGGATACCAAGCTACCTTGACGCAGCAGAACTTAGTAAACAGACCAGCTTTGTAGATATAGTTAAAAAATAATTAGATGTTCGGGTATGTACAGCCACATCTATTAATTTTAATAAGCAGCACTTCCTCCTCATATTTGCTCATCTGATAGTAATTGATAGGGGAATAGTCTGAAGCGATTTGCCATCAAAGCCTGTGTGTTGCGTACCGGGCAACTTAGGCACCTGCTGCTTCGTCCTGTGCGACCACTGTCCCCAAGAAACCTTTCCTCAGTGGTATTTTCTGTTAAATTTGGAGTGTCCATCCCTTTTGGGGAGCTTTTTGTAAGGGTATCAAGGTCCAGGTTTGACCAGAAACTCTTATTGTGTAAAGGAAACTAGAACTGTGCACATCAGTAGATCTGCACTGCTTCAGCCATCCAAGAAGCTGATCTCTCTGACATACATACATATAAATATATATATATATTTTCAGTATTTCTCCTTTTCCGATGAGGGATGTCTCCAAAGATAGTGCTGAAATAGATTCACAGCAAGGTTGTGGCACTTCTGATATTTACTGTATAAGAATGACATTTATGATAATAAAAATGGAATAAGTGTTGAACAGTAATGATAGCAATAACATTTTGCCAGGGACAAAATAAATTATATAACGTAATGAAAACAGAAATGGAGAAATGGCAAGAAGGGGACTGTTACAGTGCGGGGAGGAGAGGAGACGGTGGCAGGGAGGTGGACTCGGTGAGCAACATCTCTGCTTGGGCGGAATAAGTAAGCAGCAAGAAAATAGGCAGGGCTGACTCCTTACTGGCTGGAACAGATGGGAACCAGGAGGAATCTCTGAGCATGTCCTCCCAGGGGCCCGAGGAGAGGGTCACAATAATCACAGCTGCCTGGTTCCTCCCTTGGCGTCCTTCTCCATCAAAGTACCAATTCCAACTCATTTTTCCCTAAGTCTTATCAAAACCCCTTTTCTT
The DNA here is from genome assembly GCA_013389945.1 of Fregata magnificens. NCBI lineage: Eukaryota > Metazoa > Chordata > Aves > Suliformes > Fregatidae > Fregata > Fregata magnificens. The sequence goes on from WAAD01037810.1 coordinate 87,905, forward strand.
CAGGAGATTTCCACGGCTAGTGAATCCTACCAAAACCTGTTTGTTTCCTTCGTTTATGAGACACCCTTTGACTTATCTGTGAAGTGCTCCGAACACTGTGATATAAAACTGTTCTCATTACAGTGTTGAATCAAAATTTAGTAGAAGATGCACAAAGCAGAATAAACTTTCAATTAAAATATAAACACTGCTACTGAGAAAGAAAACTGGAGGGAGCTCCTAGGCGTCTTTGCATTAAAAATGCCTGAGATTTAATTTCACTGTGACATCTCCTTGGAATTAGACTGCTAATTGATCAAATTTTGTCTGTCTGTTATTTAAACTTTCAATAAAACTTAGATTAATGGAAGGTGTAATCCTCCCGGGCAGAACAAATATTCCCATTGTTCATGTCAGGTATGGAATAGCAATGCCCCTACTAACAGCTTTTGCATTCAACCTGTGAACACGAAGTTAATCATAAAAGAGTAGTGATTCTTTAATTGCTTGAATGAAATTTTCTCCGTGTGTCATTTCTCCCTTCCGCTCTCCCCCGCCCCCAGTCTCCACTAAATGCTGGTATAGATCTTTAAAACCATCTAGGTATAATTTTCAGGACAGATTTGCTTTGTTCATGATGCAAATAAGAAACCAGCTCACTCTGTGATCTCTCAGAAGGATGGGAGCAGCCCTCCCCCTGCCCTGACACTCCTGGCAGCGGGGGTTTTCTCATATGTTAACAAGTGAAGCGGCACAAGAATGATAAATGCCCTGCCTTGTGCAGAAAAAAAGGAAGCAGTTTTTTTACCCCTCACCCTACCTTCCTCCTTCAATTACGGGGTCAAAACTTGTGGCAGCTGAAATCAGCTGGGTTTTACCCTCATTTGCACTCTCCTGAATGTGGTGCTGGCTCTCCAGCGTGAATCAGACCAGACTGGGAGCAGCTCTACCCCGCACCACCTCTCTGGAAAGGCAGCAAGCCACCTCCTTTGCTCACCCCCCTCTGATAGCCATGAGCAATGCAGCAAGCATGGGGAGCTGGGCTGAAACAAAATAACACCAAAAAAAAAGGGAAAGAGGAATTTTTGCTAAGCAAGTGGAGAGTCGAGGAAAACATGCAGAGGGTCTTCCCTGTGGCTCCAAGAGTGCAGCCACAAACCTCTGGACACCTAAGCCTCTTTCTCCAAGTCCACCCAGCACGGGGCTCCCCAAAACCACCCCAGGATGGTATGACAAGGTACAAGGTTTTGTGTCAACCCAACAGCCCAGATGATTTTGCAACACTGGTCTCCTGACTCAGCAACGACTTTGTAGAATCATAGAATCATTCAGGTTGGAAAAGACCCTTAAGACCATCGAGTCCAACCATAAGCCTAACACTGCCAAGTCCACCACTAAACCATGTCCCTAAGCGCCACGTCTACACATCTTTTAAATACCTCCAGGGATGGTGACTCAACCACTTCCCTGGGCAGCCGGTTCCAATGCTTGACAACCCTTTCGGTGAAGAGATTTTTCCTAATATCCAATCTAAACCTCCCCTGGTGCAACTTCAGGCCGTTTCCTCTCACCCTTTGTGACCTTCTAGAGAGCATGTCCACTGCAGCAAAAATTAGACCCCATCTCTGGCATCACAGATACAGGAGCCTGAGTCGGCAGGTAGGAGCATCCCGCTTTTCCCGGGATGCCCAAGGAACCGCCGCGTGTCTCTCCAGCTTCTGCACTGGCCTCAGAGGCCCCAGAGATTCACATTAGGCTTTGTGGAAATTACTATTTAAGAGACTTTTAGTCACATAACCCTTGGACACTGACTGACATTCATGGAGCATCCGGCTTCCACAGCCATCTGCAGGAGCCGCAGCATTAAATGAGCTCTTCGTTAGCACAGGTGACCTCTATTTCCAGCTTTTGAGGATTTGATGATTTTCCTACACAATGTACATGCTAACACTACAAATTTTTGGATACTTCTAGGGTAAAACTATTTCTCCATTTCAAGCTGAGTTTGAATAGATTATATAAAGCCACTCCAAGATTCAGGATGTTTTCCAAATTGGTTATTTTAGTTTTCCATCTCAATGAGGACTAAAATCTCTTGCATTTTTAGAAGAAACGATTGACAAGCCAAGGTGCCATCTGTGGGCTGAAGCTGTGCTTGCTCCATAAAACCTGAATCAATCTGGGACGAAGGACATGCTACATAGATGCAACAAGACAAATACTGTTTGCAACTACTGATATTAACATACTACAAAGAATCAGAGCCTGTTTTTACCATTCTTTTTCCACTGGGAGAGCAGTGTATCTGTACCAAACTGTTAATACTCACAAGAGGGGGGAATCATGGAGTATTTTTTTCCTGATTTCTTCTTTTTCAGCAAATTTACTATCTGCCAGACTAAGACCTTTTGTACCACACAGAATAAAGAACAAAGTGGGGCACTTACAAAAGGGAGGAAGAAGTTAGGAAGCAACATCTAGTTTGTATTCCTTCAGTGGTACTGTTTGTTGTGCAGTGCTAAATTAACCCCCATTAATTCATTGTGAAAACAAGCCTTAGAGAATAGCAAAGAACTTACAGTTTCTTCTCCTGAATTAATGTTGCATGGTAGCACTTTATTTTAAGAATAATTAACAATAACTCAACAGTGGAAAAAAATGTCTTTTGATAGATCTGAAGTGCGTCAACGGTAGATGGCTGCTGTTGTACCTGCTGTGATTCCTATTTAAAATACACCCAAATATTTTCATAGCTGTGATTCATCTTTTCATCTTCCTAGGCCTGTACTGTGTTTATTGCAAATACACTTTTGGGGGAGAGAAAGGAAAAATCTAGTGTATTTGAAATAGGAATAAAAGGGTCAAGTTCAGGCACTCTGCTCACACCGAGCAACGTGTTACTGGGAGCAGGGAGGTGGGACGAGGTGGCTGACGGCAGCCAGGCAAGGAGTACCTGTGGGTGCAGGTACCTGGGGCGAGCAGCTGACGGTGCCCACAGACGGACCCGGGTCCCCCGCTGCCTGCAAGAAGCCCACGATGGGTTGGGATGCATTCACCGGCACACCCGGACAAAGCCGAATGTACAGCCATGCCAGCTCCAGCCCTCCGCTCTGAGGCAAGGGGCCCTCTTCGCACATCAGGCAAATGTCTCTGAGGCATCTTTTTCACTAGAATGGCTGGTTCTACTGTTTCTAAATATAGTTTTTTCTGATACCACTTAAAACTTAATCATATCCTCAGTGATTCATGCAGGAAGATGCTTAGCTAGATGGCTGCTGAATTGAAAATAACAGGGACCTAAACACAGTTAAAGGAAGTTGCTCTATTTTTTCATTTCAGCATTTTCTCAACCAAATTACTGCTGTGCCGTTGGGAGACGATGCGCAGAACGCACCAGTCCAGGCAACACACTTGGGATTTGCCACCCCCGCTCATCCTACCTGGTAGATGCTTTGCTACTCAACATAAGCAAGCAGTGCTCCAACTCTTACGGTGGACAAGCAACAGAAAGAGGGATGCTGATCTGCAGGTCAAATAAGAGGTCCCTGGACGTCCCTCTGACACGACAAAAGGCAGCAGTCCTCAGACCCTGGGGAAGCTCGCTCCCAGCCCATGGGCTGCAGCTCCGCTCTGTGGAGAGCCCCCACCAACCTCCGGTTTGATCCACCTAAGCTGAAACATATGGCACTGTGCTTCTCGAACTGGCTGAGACACAGCTCCATGTTGGGGGCTTTGCAAAAATCTGCATAAATGATTTATACAGGTGAGAGGCACACACTGTCCTCATTAAAGTATCAGTGTGGCTGGAAATGAAAAAGATTCATATCTGCTGCAGGAGGCTTTCAGGGATCAATATGTTCCAACATATGTTTTAATACTTCCTAGGTTCTCACATGTGTCTCATGAGATTATTTATCTTTTTTTTCCCAAGGTTATGAAGCCAACTGTTTTCATATGTGCTCTGAAGCAGCGACCCGCTTTTCATAATAAATCTCTTCTATAGAAGGGGAAAAACATGAAGCTGTGCTTCTTAGTCAAATAGTCCATGATAAGATTATGTTGTGCACAGAGCCTTAGCTGCTCCTGCTGTGTGCTCCTGTATTTAAGTGCTAAGCACACATTTGGGTAGATTATTCTTCCAGGAAGAGGCTAACGGTAACTTTTGATCGCCTCTGCTCTTGTTACTTTTTCTCCCCCCTTTAGCTCTCCTTTCTCTAGAGAATGCTGTGTTTTGATGTCTATGTGATAAAGATGATACTGAAACTGATAGGTCAGTGGGTGGCACAGATTCGTATTTGAGTGGAAAAAGCTGTCCTCTTCAACTCTGGCGGTGGAAGAGTGCAGCTCACGGAAGAAGATTTGATAGGAAAGAAAAACAAGGGAACAGGGCATGAGTGTGTCTTGGAGCATGCCGGAGATGAAGACCAGCACTGGCTGTTGTTGGCTGAGTGGCTGGCCCAGCACCACAGACAGATTCACAGGCTGCTCTGTAATTTGGCTTTTGAGACATGCATGCTCAGTAACTAATCTAACTTCTCATCATATCAATTAATTAACAGAGAGAGCCCAAAGGTCCACTTGAAATCAGTACATGGCAGGATGCAGTGAACAACCTCCCTTTCTCGCATGCAGAATACAGGATTCAACAGCTCAAAAATTCAGTTCAGCTCTAAGCTGGTGGGTGCGCTCAGGAGCCACGCTAGCAGCGAGCAGAGGAGGGCCGCAATGCCCCCGGCCCCTCCGCAGGGCTTTGGTGTGCACCGCCCCGCACGGCGGCCAGTGCTCCGTCTCAGGGTCACCGAGTTCACACTAAGCCTCTAACTGGGGATGCCTCGTGCTTCTCTTTTGTTCAACGGATATACGATCAGCTTTTTTCTAAAGCAAATGGAGGTGGTGCAAAAATCATTTAACACCTCCCACATTTCTGTGGTACTGCAGTCGACTTGTTGGAGTCCGTCATTGTTGGGTGGGAAAGGAAGACAGAATGTTTTTCACACCCTGGTTTTATTAGCCACATGAGCGTATGCTGCTCTTTTCTTTAGGCATTCTTTCCCCTCTCACAATAAAACCCTGTAGGATAGAAAAGGAGTATTGCTGGATTCAAACCTGTGATGAAAGGCCATTATGCAAGAAATCACTATATTCCAAAAATCATATCACAGGGTCTAAAATAAGAGGATAGAAACAACAATTGCATGAAATTCAAAACCAACAGGAAAAAAAGAAAGTCTTTGCAATTGCACTACCCTACTCAAGACAGCCCAGACTATCGCAGGATTGCACTGGTAATGCTATTTATTTGTATTCATACTACCTTTTAACTGCCTTCAGTTAGTATTATAGGCCGGCCATTTTCTAAATATATAACATATAGTAAATACAAGCTTCTTACAGCATAAAAAGGTACAAAAGCCAAAGGGCAGAAGGAAGCGCACACTACCCTGGTCCCGTTTCACATACCAGGAGGTGGGGAGCAGGAAGCATCTTTGCTATGCTCGCTACGGTATGTTTCTGCACTGCCACCTTCAGCACCTGTGGGCACCCAGGACACCATGCTATGTTTGGGAAGACTTCAGTTTGCATCTCCCAGCTACCCTACAACAGGCTGCATAATTATCATTTGTAACCTAAAATTCCCACCAAAATCTTCCTTGGATAAATGGTTCCATATCCTCTGACCTAAATGCCTTTGCTGCAGTAAATACTTTCATCATGCCCCAGAGGGGGTCACACTTCACTGCTCGGTTGCATGGTTTGTGAAGCACGGTGAGCTGTTTTGGGTCAAACAGGGAGCTTTGGAAGCATCATCTCCTGGGAGGGCTGACCAGTTTGATTTTAGTCAAACAGCAGAAAGTGTTTGCGAGAACCAAAACATCCAACAGGTGCTGAAACCTTATTCCCAAAGTGTGAGATTCACAGCTTGAAACAACAGCAGGCTGCCAAGACCAGCTCAGCTGCAGCACGCCCCAGGCAGCACAGCTCCTGCTCTTCGGCTTGGGAGGTTCTGTACAGCTCCCTGGTTTGCCCTTGATCACTCGGTGGGGTCTCGGTGAACCCAGCCATTTACCCAACCCCTTTTCACCTATAGCGAGCAAACAGAAATTAACCTGGACTGCAGGGGTGTTCACAACCCTGGGCGGAGGGTACGGAAGCAGTAACTGTGTCACCGCAGAAACAGAGAGCCAGAAGGGACTTGGGGAAGTTATTTAGTCCCTTCTCTGTCCCATGCAAGGGCCAAGCGTTCCTATTGTCACTACTGGCAGAGGTTTGTCCCACCTGTCCTTAGAGACCTTTGAGGCTGGAGATTCCCTGCAGAAGTAATCCCTGCCAGCAACTCGCCAGCCTCCTTGCTAATGCCTGACCTGGACCTTTCTCAGCACAGTCTAAGACCTTTATTTCTTGTCCCAGACACTGCCTAAATGGGGAGCATATTGTTCTCTTGAGCATGGTAAGAGCAGTTCCTGCACTTTCAGACTCTCACCGTGGACGACTCAGCCCACTCCTCTAAAGGCTAAAATTCTTTCAATCTTTCCTTATTGCCATATTCTCTAAGCAGCCACAATAGATATTACAGGGCAGATACAAGATGACTCGGTATAAAACCATGGGTCTTGCCAGGGTCCCAGGAGTCAGAGGGTGTCTGCTTTTGTTGAAAGCAGAAGCTGCAGATTGAGCTGAAGGACCGAGTGGCACAAGGACTTGCTGCTCTGTGGAACAGCAGCCCCACGGCGGAGTTGATGAAGAAAACCACAATAAAAGCCACAACGCACAGTGCTCGCCCACAAGCAACAGGAGCACGTGCACCGATCGCTGCTGTCGGCACCTCACACCAAGGCATGATGATGTCCCTGCAACAACGCCAGTGCTTTGGCGAAGAACCTGAACAGCGGTGAGTACCACTGGAAAGCTCTCCTCTTCTCTTACACAGGCTGCACCTTCCTTTTTCTCTCCCACTGTCAATTTTCATCCACTTGGGTATTATTTTTATGATTTTCCTGATACAATTTCTTGTAAATTATTCACAGGGTTTAGGAAGAGTAGGGCAGAATGGGACGACCCGAGAGCTGTCCTTACTTCTGCCACCAACCCGCTGAATGGTGCTGCGTGTGTATCAACACACGGGCCAGCGTTTGGAAGAAACACTTCAAGACTAAGTTGACTGTCCTTTGTTATATAACTGATATGAGCATCTGCTAAAACCCCAGACTAGTAATCATCCTTGTGGCAACACTGCTGGATCTCAGAGCAAGTGTAAAACTCATGCTCTTCAGATCTGTTCTTGGTCTCTACTGCTTGGTAGCAGAATACATCGCTGCTAGTCTGCACCTACTCATGAAAGCTCGTCTGAAACTGCCCTCCTCCAGCTCCAGTCGTATCAGATGGCGTTGACTCCCTGGCGTCTTGCTGCACAAAGGAGGACCATTGGTACCAAGCAAGCTCAATGCTGTTCAAAGTCCTCCTGACTATGAGGGACACATCCAGCAAGTCACAGCTTTTGGGGTAAGCAGCACTGGAGCTGGTTCACACAGCAGATGGGCTGGAGCCTAGCTGTGCTGAACCCCGTGGTGCAGGATCTGCGTTTGCTCGGCAGACATGCTAAGCAGTCATCACCAATTCCTCCTTTTCATCCTTAACAAGGGGGTCTGTCCTGAACTTTGCCTTTCTCTTGTTTGCATAGCAAGTGATAACTGAATCTGATGTGATGACACAATAATTTTCACAGCTCACAGGCCCTGGGAACAGGGACTTTCTTTTTTTAGTCTTACTGCCCGAGATACCATTTGAAAATAATTAAAAGATGGAACCTTTTATGTGGTTTATGATGCTTTGATCAAGGTTTTTTAATTAACCTATCTTGCTTTAAGCTACTACGAGTTCATTTCACCCTCATCGACAATATCATAATGGAATAGATTATAGTACAGCAGAGCATGAGCAATGCGCGGCAGCAGCAGGGCCTGACTGCGCACCCTCCTTAACCCCTCGGCTGCTGGGCATCTCGTGGCAAGTTAACAGGGACACTGGGCTGCTCCGTGAGGTGAGCAGAGGAGCGTGCTGCAGCCAACAGGCAGGACACGCTGCATTAGACCCCTGTCAGGCCCCAGCTGATGAGCCCGACAACACATCCATCACTGTTCCTGCAGGTAGCTGAGGCCAGGTTGTTCATCAGCGGGTTAAGCGGGAAGCAGCAATAGGTGTACGGCCAGGACTCTCCCAGCATGCTGCTGCCATCGGGAAGTTAAGTGTCAGGTTGAAATTAGTCAACCGGTCCCTGTAGTCAGAGAGACACAGGTCCTTCTAAAGGGTAATTTGCTCCATCAATCTGTACAGAGACATCTAACCATTCACATGATATTAAGCCAGTGGGGAGGTAGATATAAATGCCACCCAACTTTAACCTTGCTGCCTCTGCACTGGAAGGGAAGCTGCTCTAAAATCAGCTCAGGGCAGCAGTTTGCAGTGGCAGGGAACTCGGGAAGATGGAAGACGACCACAACCTATGATGGTCCTGCCAGGACCAAGTAGGAGGCATGTCAGAAAAGACCTGGAGGAGGAAAGCATTTAAAGCTCTCCTGCCTTCCAGTGTCCTGCTGCCCCTACCAAAGTTTCCATCAGAACGAACTTCTGTTCAAACTGCTAAACGTCAGGGTATTTCCATTAACCTCCCTATGCTGGGCTCTGCCACCCCTCAGACTGTTCACAGACTTTAACCTGACCATATCTGATCAAGGGGGACAACAGATGCCCCAAGACTAGGAGGTGTGACTGGCTCACTACTAATTTTCCCCAATGTAATGGCTTGATCTTTGATTATTTGGTACTAATCTGTAGAAGCACTAACACTAGGTCTCTTGGTGCTTCCACTCAAGGTCAAAATATCTAGTGAACTTGATATTGAGCAAGAGCCTAAACCAAAGTTTGGCAAGGTAAGAGATTTACAGTATGCTGCACCAACAGCTTTCTGAGAGACTTTTAAAATAGGTTGTCCTAATAAAGCCTACAAAGAGAGCAATCACATGTTTGGGAAATGCTGAATCATTACTGTTTTCATCTAAATAGCAAGACAGTGCAGCCTCTTTAGGCTGGATAAATCTGTTCTTAGCTATTTCTTAAAACAAGTGTTTTTAAACCAAATCTAAAGTTTTATTCAATATCATTCATTTAAGGCCAGGCTAATAAAGCCCAAGCTCTTGGAATGAGCATTTCTCCCACCTCTGCTGTTTAACAGGACTGGTGGCAGCAACAGGCTAATTTTACAGCTGTCACAGAGTCTTGGTGTGACCTTGGGCGATGCTCAGGGCCTCATCCAAGGGTCACTGAGGAAACCGAAAGTCTCTGCTATGACTGATGGCTTTGTTCTAAACTCACCCTTTCTCCTGTCCTCAAAAAAGAAAGAGGACAGCCTTCTTCCATTCTCCTCTCATTCGTCTGGGCTATTAAAAACAAAAATCCCTCAAGTGAGAGACAGTGAAATCCTCAAGCAAGGCAGCAGCAGGCAGTATCTGGTGTGAATTTAGAGATCCATATGTTTGAGAGATTCTGTAGAACCTAAAGATTTCTAGCATTAAATAGGAACCTCTGCTTTTTGGTACCTTATTTATTACTTTCAACTGCGTTGGGATCCCTGTCCAGATTTAGTGTTTGAGCATCTGTCCATCCTTGTAACTTCATTGACAACAGTTGCTTACAGGAGCAGAGAGATGCCCATATTTTAGACATTTTATGTTACTGTACGTAGGTACACTGGCTCTTAAAACCAAGAGTAATCAGTTGGTGGTGTACAACCCAAATTCCTGCAAATGACTATTTCTTTCTGAAGATCTTGTAGTAAATTAGGCATTTGCTTATGCAAGTCAACCAGAGCACCACCTAGAGAAAATTAACCCAATAATCCAAATATGATACCGACAGTCTTGAGCTAAGGTCTGTTTGGTTTTGTGCTAAACATGAACTAATTTGCTGTCATTTCAGATAAGGCTCAGGAATCATAAAAATTTGGCTTCATGCTTTCTTTTTAATTAAGAACAAATGTTATATCATGTACTTCTTGCTGTCATTTAGACAGAGAATAATGACTGACAGACCTGCGGGTGACGAAACCAGATTCTTGTGTGAGGAAATTGGGATAAGCAGGATTTTAAGTAAGGAAACAACAAAAGCAAGAAAAGGCTTAGGTGGAAAGGCAGCACAGCTTCACCACAGCCGGCTGGAGTGTTCAGGGCAAGCGGCATGGTGCAGCGGGGAAACAGGCGGTGGATGGAGGGGATGCGGGGAGCGCCAAGGAAACGCTACAAAGATTCACTTTTTCACAGTATCCTCTTACTCTCTATCTTCAAGTAGTACCAAAACCCACTGCTTACAGAGGACCAAAATGTCAGCGAATTAAAATAAAATAAAAACCCCAAAACAAATAAAAACCCAAACCAAAATAGGCTTGCTCGTACTGGCACAAGTGAAATATTTTGGTTCAGACTGAATTGTAATTTTATGGGGGGGGGTGGTGGTGGTGGTGGTGGTGGTGCAAGAAAACCACAACTAAAGGGTTTTCTGCAATGATGAATCATTTCAGATAAGATTTTTAAAAAATCCTTCATCTGAGAACAGCAAGCCAAAGTATTTCGATAAAGAACTGAAATATTTTGACCAAAAGAGGTCACTCACTCCTAGTCCCAATGCCATTAAAACCCAACATTTTCATGATGCCTCTGTTTTCTAAAAAACCCAAAAAACCAAAAAAAACCCACAAAAACCCCCCCAACCAACCAAAAAAACCCCAAACAAAAAACCCACACACAACAAAAAACCCCCCAACACACACACACCAACCGACCAACCAGTGAGAAAGCTAAGATAATTTCTGCCAAAGCCTCCAGTGGCCAAGAGCACGTGTTGCAGGAGAGGATGAACATGACTGGATCTGCCCAAGAGGAGGACGAGCAGTGGCCACCGCACTGTCCCTGCGGAGAGGGGCTGAGTGGGCGGGAGGTGAAGCCGCTTGGGAAGAAACTCAGCAGGAGCCGGCAAGGGCTGCGCACCAACGTCTCCACTGTCCCCTCGCCATGGCCCCGTGTCGGAGGAGATACTGTGCTCGCTTGCTGCCCCAAGACATTCACATGGGCAAACGGCCCTGTCTGCTTTTTTCCCCTGGTTGGATTTGCCAGAAAAATCCCAGAAGGGACTGGGACTCCTATCCCACTGTATTTTCACAACACCTGAGCCACTTTTTAGTACCAGCAATCCCAAAGAAAACAAAACGTTGGCAATCAGAAAGCATCTCGCCTTTTTATTGAGGAGGGAGAAAAAAAAAAAGACTTGAGAAAAGCAAAGGATACAGGGGAAGGAAAAATTGAGTCACTTACACCAGGTACTTTCCTTAAGGACTTGAATACCTGTGGAAAATGTGAGAATGAAATAAGAAAAAGATTTATTGAGTCTCAAAGCCTCCAGTTAAAATTAAATGCGGTGAGAAAAGTGGCTTTCCACGTTTAATTGTCTTTTCCACAGTAACTATGTGTCAGTCTCTTCTAAAAGCCTATTAATTCTGTAATTTAGTGCTAGCAAGAGCTGGGAGACAGATAGAACCACCACTGGGGTTTTTTTCTTAATTCATTGACTAACTGTCATCAGGCATCAACATTAGGAGTGCTTTCTCCTTGAAGGCTCCAAATACTAAAAATTAAAAACTTTTTATAGTCTATTTAATAAAAAAAGTGCTGGCACATCAGTTAATAGAATGGATTCTATGACATTGTATGTTAGGATTTTAATTATGGCTAAAAATAACCTGACATGTCAGAAGAGCTACAGAGAAAACATTTTTCCAAGCATGAGGAGGGGTTAGCTCATTTGACTTCAGCAGCTAGATGCAATTTATTTGTTTAGCCATAATTTTAGAGTTTATTCTGAAACTAGGTAGAGCTGGTAATAGAGTTATTAATGCAGAAATGGGCTGGTAGGTGTATTTCTTGACATTTGAGGTTCTATAACAAGTTAACTGCCAAGAAAACCCCCATTACCTCAGAGTCAGCAGCAAAACAACATTCACATTTGTGTCTTTACAAATCAATAGGAAAGATACTCAAATAAATAAGTAAATCAAAATCATCTGTCTATGAGGGGTGCTCTTGCTCGCCTGCTGCGGTTTTGCTCTGTTGTAGTGGGTGAGCTGACCAGCGACACAGCCCCTCCTGCCTCCCTCACCTCCCCAGGGACGGTGCCTGCCCGCTATATCAGCCATTCTGCTGCCCAGCTGTGAACAGCACGGATAAATTTTGCAAGTGCAAATAGCTTCAGAAGGGCCCATCAGCTTGCCGGGAGTGCCGGCACGCGCGGCCGGCAGACGTGGGCTGGCAGCCGCCACCAGCCATCCAGGTACCCACTGGTACCCGAATCTGCTTCTGAATCATCAGTTATTTGCAAATAAATTAACTGGGTGGCCACGGGTCGCTTTTATGCCCAAAATAGGATCAGCAATAGAACTGAGGAGTCAACTTAAACAAGGGCTAGCACTGGACATAAGTAGTTTTGTGTGCTTACATAGGACTGCAAAGGTTTTTCCCCAATCTAACTCATCCATTACAGCTCCTCTTGTGTTATTTCACGCCAATCAGGGTGCCGTTTCCCTACATTCCTCCTGCAATTTAGGCGGAAGCCTATAGGAATGTTTTTCTTTATTTTGCCAGCTGTTTCAGTTTCTCAGGCCTGTTGTAAACTATGGCAGGTTTTACAACTGGCAAGATGTGAGATTAAGACAAATCTTTTGCTTATTTTAATGTATTTCATACAGCGCCTCATCTTGTTTCCCAAGCAAAGCTACCACGTAATTGAATTGAAATTTCCCTGGTCATCTGTTGTTAAGTTCCTCCTACAAAGGTGCTGAAATCCCAAGAGAAACACTGTGCTACGTTCCTCCTGAGCTGTTTCTGGCCACACGCTGCACCAAGGGAGAGGACGGCACTGCAGCTCCCCGTACAAACCCTCTGCCCAGAGCAGTGCAAGGGGTGCGGCCCAGTGCCATCGCTGGGCACAAATGGTTGCTTTCACCACTGAATTGGTGGCATGCACACTTTGGCTGGCACAATCACTTTGTCCTCTAGTGCCATGTATGCAAACAGAAAGTCTTAAGCTGTCCAGCAATTTATGCCCCAGTGATTCTATCAGAAGAGAGAAAAAAAAATAAAGAAAAAAGCCCTTAGATTAAAGGTTTCAGAGTTCAAGACTGATTTTTCTGCATATACTTTGTTCTCCACTTTAAAACCACCAGGTTACCTTTCTCCTGGAGGAAATAAACAACTGAATTTTAAACTAGACTCAATGACCAACATGACATTGTGAAGGACATACCAATAGTTGCCATCTCTCCAGATGAGTTGTTAAGTATTTATAGAAACATTTTCTCCCTGGCACAGCTTAAACTAAGTACTATATCTGATTTCCTCTGGAGAAACATGTTGGAGAAATCGGTAAGATAAGTCTGTCATCATAAATAGTAATAAATAACTACTCTGGCATAGTTGCTTCTTTAGTAAAGTTATTTGAATATTAATGGTTTTTACAGGTATGCCTACATGGTAAAAATCCACGATGGTAATATCTCAAAACTAAATACAGGATTCCACAGTCTTGATCACAAGGCAGAGTTTGGATGAGGTTACTGAAGACAACTATATATGGAATAACCAAAACCTTCCCTTTAATGTCAGAGACTTCAAAGGGAACTGCTCAGAGAGCACTGAAGCCCAAATCACCTCAAAGCAGACAATTAACTCCCAGCAACTACAGCGAGACTGAACAGGCAGGACAGCGGTGTCAAACATGACGTGGGACATAACTAGGTCCTGCTGGGATGAGCCCAAACAGATCTGCTTCACTGGAGCATGACTGCCTGGGAGACGGCAGGTCTTGGGGTGAGACCGCAGGAGCTGCAGAACCCATCTCGGCTCTGCTCAGCTGCACCGCACCGGATTATTGCATCTGCTCTAAAAAGACATTAAAAAAAATAGGACTGCCTTTGTTCTCCTTTGATTTTCTGGCTTTACTTTTTAGCCACTGGTTCTCATTGTAAGAATAACTTACTTAACACCTGGCACTTTCACCGCATGGAGGTAAGTGCAGGTTGCTCTCCTGCCCTGTCCTGCCAGGGAAGGCTCAGTTGAGTCAGGAGCTCAACACAGGCTGCAGAGTGCTAACCTGGACACTGCCGTTTCACAGGGTCACCCAGGTCCTTCTTTGCAAAGCCCCATCTACGCAGCATTGCAGCATGCAAGCAGCTCAGCACAGCTGCACGGCCCGCAGATGTGAACGATGCAGCAGAAGTGAAGCTGAGCCCAGCACCTACCAGAGGCTTTGTTCCAATCACCGCAGATCTCACTTTACATACCCAAACCTGTTTGATTTCCTCCTAGAAAACTCTCCTGACCAGCCAGCCCTGCACATCAAGCCTCACCTAAAGTGCTGCCGACATCTACAGCAGCAAGGTGAGATCTTTCCCCCAGCAGGGATCACGAGCACAGCCCACAGATGCTGTCCTCTCAGAAGAGATGCTTCAGAGTATGTGGCAAGAGACATGAAAGATTAACTAAAGAGATGAAAGATTAACTAAAAGGACATGAGATTGAAGGAGTTCAGGAGAGTGTTTTTTATAGCTTTCGAATATTTTTAGCGAGTGCTGTGATGTCCCCTGCCCACCCCCATTTCCTCCAGCCCCTCTCGGTCTCTCTAGCTGTGCTGCCTTCAAGCACCTTCCTGTCCCTTCTCACCAATCCCCAGTTATTTCCACAGTCCTTTTTAAGTTCAGTGGCAATGCAAAATTCCCACTTCATCCTTTGCCTTCAGAACTAGCAAGAGAAACCTGAATATTTCCTTGTGTTTCAAGGGCACACGCAGCCGCGTCTAAACAACTGGCTGGTGAGAAACAGCTGGGTGCAGGAGGGAGAAGGAGCCACAAGTCCCACCAACGGGGGCGAGAACCTCAGCAGCCCCGCTCCACCAAACCACAGGGGACTGGGATACCCTTTGCTCCTGACCTTTCCTTGAAGCTCCTAATCTCCAGCTACAGGGAAGTGAATGTGAGAAGCAGCGGTACATGGGAAGAGCTAAAAGAAAGTGAGAGGGATGGAGGAAAGCATGAGGGACCCAGCCCAGATCCTCCTCAGCTCGGCTGGCAGGCAGTTTTCATAGGGGGCTTTTTCAGAGAGGAAGATGTTTACTCCAGAAGGGCAGAGGATGAAAGAGCAGCTAGCACAAACACCCAAACAAGTTAAATTACGCAGAGGAACCTGCCAAAGACTATATTTTCTGCTGCAGCCTGACCCACTTCAGTATTTATTTTTAGTCTCATTTGGTACAGAAACAAAGCTCTTGAGATCTCTCCATGCACACGTGCATCTCCTGCATGTATCCATGCGAGTTTACTTCTCCTGGGCTGATTTCAGCCACAGGGCTGGGATGGCAAAGATGTGAAGTTCCTGCAAGTTTTACGTCAGTAAGTGGCTAGATAGCTCAGAAATCCTTTATTAATATCCCCAAGGAACAGGCTCACCACTTTTCAAATGTCAAAGACATGTCAGCTCAGCCTTAAGACAATTCTGTAGGAAACCAGGTTTCACTGGTGCTACGGCTTATGAAACTACCTGTGAAACTACTGTAACAAGATACAATATGCTGGAAACAAAGGGGCAAAACCTGCATTTTCTACTCAAAACCACCTTGATTTCCACTTCCAGCTAGGTGATGGATTACATATCTGGCAGGTATACATCCCCACAGCTCTCACTGCTTGAGGATGGAGGAATGCTTGCTGTTTTCACACAAACCCTTGCTTTTTGTAAGCAAAACTGTTGAGAATTTCATTACCACTTGGTGGGTCCAGTTTTTCCCAGAAGTAGTTCACAGTGTGACCTCCCCTACAGAGCATGCGTGCCATACTGAAACTCCAAGACGGGTGCTATACAGGAAAGTAGAGACATATATATACACACACACACCCCCCATCCCTTGATCTCCGTGTCACAGAAGCCGGCACCATCCCAGGGCTGCATGCACGCAGAAGTGAGCTCAGCGCCGTGACTCGACCACAGCGACAGCCTGAAAGAGAAGGACCAGCCCCGCGAGAGCCGCTGCGAGCGGCAGCCCAGACGGCGCTCCCCCTGCCTCTCCAGCAGCGCAAGCTCCGATCCACTTGGTGAAATGAAGCTCTGTGGTACACACCCTGTCCTCTCCGGCACAGCAGTAGTGTCTTTGGCTGCTTTGATGTTAGCAGCATAAGATATCACAGCAGTGCTGAGATGCTCATTATACCCTTGGGTTCTTTTCTTTTATTCGTCATGGATTTCAGCCTGTTGTATAATACGTATTTTTCAAGTTAAGCATCAAAACAATGAATACAAATGAGCAAGGAAGTGTTCACTTGCTGAAGGAGGAGAATTACTAAGAGCAACATTGTGCAGTATTATAATGCATTTCTGCTACTATGCCATTTGTATTAATGTATTAGAGACATCTGCAAAGACAAATTGCAGCTTAGTTCAAAGGGAAGAACACTCAAATGTCTGTAAAACACTGCAGGCTGCTATCAGAGACCGTCTCCCTGAAACAACATTTGGATTTTGAGATCTCTCCTGGCATAAAGGGCAACATTCTCCTGCTCCCTCTTCCCCATTGCACTGGCTCACCGGTTGCGCGTGGGTGCCCATGTGCACTGGGGAAGGGGACAGCCCCTGTCCCCAGCCAGGGACAGAGCTTGGGTCAGCCAGCCTTGCTTATCCAGATGACACTGACATCCGCTGGCATAGCTTATGGCATTTGTTTATCCATGTGAAGACTTAATTACTATCCACAAAGTATACTATATACATGACTATAAATTGCTCTGTATACATTTGGTAGGGATGATGCTAATAGAAACCCAGATCCATTTTACTTTGATTCTAATTGTACAAGTGACAAAAATGCCTGGAACGAAGGTACAGATAAAATCCCGCGACAGCAAATTTGCTGAAACAAAAACTGAAGGGAAGACTGAATTCGATATCCAGCCACACACGGCGTTTTATACATACACAACACACTGAGAAGAATAAACCAAGTTTCTGTTACCCAAACTGATTTAATTCTGCTGGTCTTATAGTATTTATTTATTTTTTAAACCAGATGAGGATCAAGGCAGTAGTCTTTTGGAACTTTTGAGGGTGCATGTAGAATTGGTGGGTTTGACTGCAAATTCACACAATCAAACAAAACAAACATTTAGCCTTAGAAGAGGGGAGCAGGGGAAGCAACAATCATTCTATGAAAAGACTAGTTTCTACAGCCTTCCCTACCATAGAGACTTTTCCATGTAAATCAATATAACTTTGCCACAGCAAACCAGTCTTGCAGAAAGTTATTTGCAGTAAGACAGCTAGAAATAGAACAGTAGAAAATGCAAAATGTGTGAAAAGATCTCTTTTCCAAGCTAATGAATGGGGCATATCTTCTTCTGCCTCCAAGAGCTTTGCTTACTAGCTGAAGAAAAGCCAAGACCATTTAAAATCTTATTTTTTAACTTGGCATAAATGGAAAAACTAATTCAAAGTCTGCTAGAAGAAAGAAAGAATAAAAGTGTACCAGCAATAGGTACTGAATAATATTAACTTGTTTAAGGGTGAAAAAGACCCCCCTAGCATTGTGAGGGCTGTGAATACACATTAACTCCACCACAGAAACATTGATACTTTGGATACCATCACCAGAAGCATTGAAAGTGACTGCTGCAAGGAGTTCTTCTTCCAGGCAGATGGTTGAACCCTATATCAAGGCACACCATAAAGCACCTCCCCTGCTCAGCAGCCCTCTCCCTAACTCAGGGCAACACGCAGGATCCAGGGCTGAGATGGTTCTTGATCGCTTCACTCTCTTGACTTAGCTCTGAACTACTGACCTGCCGTCAACAGGAGGCTGCACCACAGATATTGGCCTCTCTGGATACCAGCCACTGAACTCTGAAGTCCACGTGGAGAGCAGTAATGAATCCTGCAGTGAATTATTTGGTTGCCAGAACCCAAACACACCAGCCAAACCCTGCAGCAACACTGAACTCAAAGAGCTGGTCTGGGAAAAAACCCTGTTTTTGTAGACTGTGTGTGGCCAGCACTAAGAAACCAGCTAGGAATTCAATGCCCCTAAGAAATTCAAGCCCCACATCCCCATCAATAAGTTTATAAATAGACTGCAAACTCCTGGTAGGAGAATACAGAGCATTGGCCCTTGCCAACAGTTGTTCTTTTTGAAACTGCAAAAGTGCCAAGAATTCTGGAAGAAACCAGCATTACTGTGCTTTTGTTCCCAAAATGCTCATTCTAACAAACACTGCGAGCACAACCTGGGATGGAAGCCCTTAAGAGAAGGGAACACGGTAATTGGTCTCCGTTGGCGCAAAATGCTAGTGAACTTTAACTCTGAAACCGAGAAACAGCCAGAAAAAGTTGGACTTGTATTGCTTTAGGTTTGAGAACACAACTCTAACAGCAAGAATAGACTGGAGACATCGACTGAGAGAGAAGAGGAGAGGGAAAAGCACTTTGTATTATTTTGCGGAGTTTTCTTCAGAAATCAGTAACAGTGGGGACATAGCACTCCAGTCTGTAGAGCCTCAACTAGGATCTCCAGTCTAACCAGAAGCAAAATAACACCCGAGGATCTGTGCTGCCAGGGGAAGCCAACAGAAAGCACAGCTCTCTGCTTACAGGAACCATCGCTACTCCTACATGCATGATGAAACCCATAAGAAGCTAGAAATCTTCACCCTCTCACAGCACCAGTCCCCTGACTAGCTCAGGAGGTTAAGAAAACCCAACAAGTTATTAAAAATTATCACAAACACACTGACTTACCTCAGAAGCAAAGGCAAGGTGTTGGAAAAGAGTCTCTGAATTTTCGATTATTCCTTTTCAAAGCTAAAGCCTGGCCAGGCTGCCCCTGGTTTGGTAGGAGCCAAGGGCTGGGATCTGGAGACATAAATACCCCACTGCTCTCCGCTGCAGGTATTTGCAGCAGGAGGTTTTTCCACTTTTCACCATGTTGTTCCCACTTTGATCAGTTTTATTTTAGCAGTCACTAACTACTTAATTAATTTAAATAGATTTTTTATTCTTTGGTACTTGGCTAACACGGAGCCCAGACTCTGACCCTCTTGAGGGTGTCATGTTGATTTATACTCTTTTCTGCTTATGAGCTTTCACCCCCACGCCTCATCAGTGCAATTAGTACTGCAAATAAGCACTGCACTGCAGGTGTGCAGGCATAGCTCTGGGTTAGGATCAAGTGCTGCACCTGCAATAAGCTTGCATGTGATTTCTGGCCATCTCTTCTATTTTTCATTTTGCTGTAGGAGAACAGCCTCTTTCACCAGACCCTGACATTTCTGGTCCCAGCCTCACCCAAGAACTTGAGGAATGAAAATATAATTATTTCTGAAAGCAGAGCCCCAGCCAGGCCTCCTGCCAACCTCTGAAAACGTCTCTGTGTTGGAGAGGACTGTTTTCTTTCTAACCCAGATGCATCCCAGCGGCTAGGCGTATCTCCACGCGCAGTGTCGAGTGGGCAGAACCAGGGCTGCAGCTGCCAGAGGACCGGAGCAACGTCCCGCGGGTGCAGGCGGCAGATCTGTTGGCAGGCTGCGGTGAGAGGGAGGGAGGGGGGACGTGATGAGTATTTCTATTCAAAGTGGGGGGAAAAGAAAAGGAGAAATCTGTGCAGCTGCATTTACTGCAGTTGTGATGTGCAGCATGGCAAGGGACGGTCAGTCACTTCTGGAAACAGGGTTCAGCTGGTCAGCTGGCAGGTGGTGCAATCGTAATGGAATCAGCTAAGGGAGCCGCTGCAGTTACGTGACACGTTACCCACACGAACTGCATTAGTATTTTACATAGAGATACAGAACTTGAGGGAAACTTCCCTAGCGAGCAAAGTCACTTTTGAAGAAATAGCTCATAAGAAATTAACAGAGGGAAAGAAGAAGATGGAGATGGCAGCCCAGACATCAAGGCCCAGAGTTTCAAGGATGGCTTCCCTCCTTGTGAATGCTATTTGCATTTTTACTTCGCATCAAAGTGGTTCTTTGCCTGTTGCCCAGGTTTTAAGGAGCAGAGAGAGCAGATATTAAAGCTGCCTGTGGTGACTGTAACCTATATAAATTACAGTGCTCTCCGCAGTCCTTGTGTGAGAGAAACGTAGGGTCACCTCACATGTTACAAGATGCCAGGGGATCTTTCCTAAGACAAGTGGAAAACACGTAAACAGCCACAACATCTATGCTGAGTTATTAAAATTCAATGACTGATCAGCTGTGGCCGTCTTGTTCTCAAGATCCGTTTTCCTGTATGTGCATGCATGAGTCGTATTACCGTTAATTTGAATTGCCTGTGCATATTACCATGAAGATATTCTGTGCATCAGGAGGGACTGCATGCTGGGAGGGAAAGTGAGTTTCCCACAGCTGAGCTTCAAAACACGCGACCTGCACGCAGATACACGCACGCACAAAATAGTCACCTACAAGTAACCGAAAAATTCACTACTGGGTGCCATGTCTTTAGAAATCACGTGGAAAAGAGGAAAGAAAGATGAATTCATTTTTCAGTTCAGGCTTTCCAGTGGGGAAGAAAAACAAAAACAAAACCAAAAAACCCACCCAAGAACAAACTTGAAAAAAAAGTTTAAAAAAGCTGAAAAAACCCTGTTCAGCCTTTGGTGAGTCATTCTGGGCTGCCTGTGAGGAGCAAATAGCTTCACACATACCCTCTCCCCAAACCGGAGGATGACCTCAAGTCTCCTTCCTGCTAACTTTTACCCAGTTTGACTTCCATGAACTTTAAGTAATCAACAAAAGCGTATCTCTATTTGATGCCGAGTATAACCTTTTATCTTCTCAAGATCTGCTCGCACCTATTTATTTCATGGTAATTACAGAGTTATTGTTTGTTCACTTCACCTGAAATTGTTTCTCCAAGAAAAGTGCCCGGGGAGAGCACGGGGAAGCCACGAGACTGATGCAACCTCTGCGAGCTGAAGATGCTGCCCAGAGCACAGTGTCTGCTGCCGCAGCCTGCCGCGGGGGCTTGGCTGCGCTGACACTCGGCTGCACCGTCCCCTGCCTGCCGCCAGCAGCTCCCAGGGGAGAAATTAAAGTTATGGCAGGAGAGCGAGCACACCCAAAGCCAGGTCACTGGCACACAGCTGAGCACAGCGCGATGAGGATGCAAGGACGGCTGGGTTTTCAAGCGCTGAAATGCTCCAGCTGCCCCTACGCAGCACTCTCCATCACCATGTTTCTATCGTGCAGAAAAGCACCGTGCCTGAATCAGCACAGCCCGTGGCAGCCAGAGCACCACGCACCGTATCGCCACCCGGGCAGGGAGCTTAACCCGGACAGCGCGCGGCTCGGAGCCCTGCAGACATCCAGCAGCACCGCAGCTCCTGCGCTGTGGGCTCAGTGGGGCTCTGCCCGGGTCCCCGCTGCCGCAGGAGCTCCCCTTGCATGACTCCACGGGGGCTTCTTGTGGGTAGCTCCAAAACTGTAGGGTTTTCATCCTGTGCCCTGAACTTGTACTGCAAAACTGGAAAATTTCTGTTAGTGCCTAGGAAGCAGAGCCCTTTTGGAAATTCGCCGGGTGTTCTTACCAGGAGGGTTTCCAGCCCACTGTCATCCACCCTCAACACTGTCCGGTCCCTGCAACGGAGCCTGGGCACCTTTACCCTTCCCTGCACCCAACAGAGAAATCCTTCTCTGCCAGCCCCAGCCGATGGGAAGCCAGTGCACAGCACAGCTGCAAAAACTATACAGAAAACCAGCATTATTACTTAGACTCCTCCTGTATTATGAACACATAAAACACACAATAAAAAGTATCCAAGTGGATATAATAAAACTGAATTTAATGACACACACCATTGAGTCTAAGCACCTTTTAAATTCTCTGGCTCAACATACAACAAACAAGTCTTGCAATTTGTGAACATTTGTTAAAATCAGTTAATGATACTGTTTTCATTCTTAGTCTGTGAAAACAATATAGCAGACTGGTATGTCATTATAATCCCAGGGCAGGATTAATGACTGACATCACCATAAATTCTGGGTACTGGAATGGATTTTTTTGTTTTGCTGGACTGGACTTATTAGTCATAGTGAATAAAATATTCTACGATTTTTTTTCTTTTACTGCATGCTATGGGATATGAACAGCAGTAATGGCTGAGAATAAAACTGCTGCTTTCTGCTTCTAGCTGCTGGTCACACAGAAGACAAACTTCTCTACTCAAATTAACCCTTGTAGCTCATGCAATTAAGGTTTTTGTTTCAGAACTGAATGTCCTAATTTCTGTATGTTCAGTTGTCCCACACAGCGCAGTCCTGATTAGTACAGCAATCATGTGAAATTAAAGTTACTTGCTGCACCTTCCATCCACCTTCACCCTCAGCTCAGCTTTCACTAAGTTGCAATTATCACTTCTCAGTGAGCAACTTGTTGCAGGATTCACCATTCAGTCTGCTTTGAGCACACATTTCACGGGGTGATTCATTATGTCTGACTGGAGAAAGGTAAGCCAGGAAATTGGGAGAATGATGCTTTCAATGGTTGCTTTCCAGGAATTTTTGCAGAATTATATGCTTTCTTGTTTTTTTCAATGATCCATACAATTGCATGGAGCATGATATACTTAGTATAGAATTTTATTCATTTTTTTAAAAAAAAGCAACTTAAAATCTTCTTAATTCTAGTAACTATGAGTCTGCATTGTATAATAAGCTGTTAAGTCCCACTGGTTTCCTCTCTCTAACAGAGAGAGAGAGAGAAAGGATCCTTCCCACCCAACAGGATTGTCCAGATTGTATTTCTTAGTGCACAACACTGATTTTCTCTAAGGCAGCAGAAATCCTTAATTTTGCAAGGCACTCTACTGCTTCTGCATGGTACCCGGTCAAACCCATTGTACTTTAAGTTTTCTGTAATAGCTGAAGGGTACATAATATCATGTTACTACAGGGAAAATGCATGGTTATTACTGTCTTCTAAATGAGCAATGTTCATCTTATAATGGGATCCTAATGGATTGTGTTTATGGAATATATCACTAAGTAGTCGCATTGGTTTTGTGAGAATGAAAACTATAGCTACTTCTTTGGTGCATCCACTACCCATTGCACATGTATTTGTGCAGTACAGTGTAGATGGGAAGGGAAGGGAAGGGAAGTCACTATCAGAAGGAATAACGTGTTCCGGCTGAAAACCCAGCCCTCTTAGCCGCCCTCGGAGCTGTAGGAGTTTCACCCTCTGCTCCACCTGTTTGCACAAATGGCAATGGCTGTTCATGGGATGGCTTTAGGTAAAATTGTGGCTGACAGAGATTTTAGGTGTCTAAAGGGGGAAAAAAAATCAGGCAAGGAAACTGTGATGCCAGTTATTCCCATCCTGTGCAACGAGAGCTTCCCCAGCCCCAGGGAGCTCACCACCGGCCGGCCAGACATGGGTCCTAACTTCAGAGAGCCCGTCCTCAGCAAGCAGTTCATAACTGAGTATTGCTCTGTGGGATTCCTACTGATCCCAGCCGAGTGCTTCAGCCCAGGATGTTTCCTAGTGAAAAGCTGGAGGTTTTCAGGAGAACAAGACTTCTCGTTCCTCTCTAATGGCTTTTTCCACCCTCCCAGGTTTTGTAGGCACTCGAGGACCTCTACCCCTCCAAAACATCTCATTAATGATGAGATTCAGAATTTATCAGCAGGGCTGAGCCAGACAAACAGATCCTCAGACAGTGGGATCACACGACTCCCCGTTTCACAGCCCTGCCATGGCTCAGAAGTAAATGCATCATTTTTTGAAATGTCATTTCCAATCGGCACCCATGGTCTATGTAGATAAATAGCAACAAAACCACGCTGCGAAAGCAGAGGTCACCAAATGTAATGAGATATCTGGGCGAGATGAGTCAGATGAGCAATTTTCTGGACATTAAGATTGTTTACAAATCCAGCCAATTCTCATTTAGTTTTGAATGAATTTGTGTACATATTTTTTTTGTCCTCTACAAGCACAATCATCCCTCCTTATCTTCTTCCATCTCTCCCTGGCATATGGTTTTTCATCTTGCTAATAGGCTTACATTTTACCCTGTACCAGTCACGGAATTTCGTTCCAGACTTTCACTGCTCCTATCACAAACTTGCTGCTATTAGCAAATGTCAGCCCTGTAGCATGAAGGCGTGAAAAAAGAAAAAAATAAAACAAGAAAGGGGCAAAAAAAAAAAAGGAAAAAAAAAAGGAAGAGGGTTAATAGCGGCTGTTGAAAGGCCCAGAGCAGCTGGTGAATGAATCCCTGGGGCTGGAGCATCTCGGAGCAGAGGGGCAGGGCCCCACGGCAGCAGCCCGGAGCTTCGTTAGGAGCAGGGGGACCCTCCGTCACACCCGTGTTTGCGTCCTGCTGTTCCTACTGTGGGTGAACCAGGAGTGAGCATCACCCCCAGCAGCTCAGAAAGAGCGGGGAGGGGACGGGGGCACCCTTGGGCTTTGTAAGAGGAGATGCTGGTCAGTGCCGTACTCCCCTGGCATCGTGCTGGGTGGGAGAGGAGCGACCAAATAAATTGTTTATTTTTCCTGGATATTTCATGTTCATGAAAAAAGTAGAAAACTAGCTCTGTTGTTTCTTAGGGTATCATCTACATCACTCTTTGTGCCAGTTAAAAGGGACAGGACAAATTCAACCATTCTATGGGCAGCTGTATCTTGGTTTTGTTTGCTGTGTGCCGGGTCTCCTTCTCAACTGGGATTTATCCCATCATCTGCTGGTGCCAGGTAACACCACCTGGAGATGTGTCTAGTTTACAAATGCAGACATGCCCATCCCTTCCCTGTAAATCTTGCAAGAAGAATTAATTAGTTCAGATGATAAAGGACCACGGGGAAGGAGAATCAAAGTTAATGATATATATTAATAAAATATCAGCAAGGAAAAATGACTAGCTGTGTCCCAGCCAAGCCATCTCCATGACCATAATATGTCCCTGTCTTTGAGAGTGGTTATTTCTCGATAGATCAGGAGGGAAAAATAATGGAAATGAAATAATGCTGCAAGATTTCATCTGCACATGGAAGCTCTGCTCCTTGCTCCGCTGGTAACAACCTGGCACCACAAAAGGAGCAAACTTGGTGGCTGACAGCACTAATTAGCCTGGAAGCTGTTCCTGAAATTTGTTTTGAGGGAGATTCCAGCCTGGTGCAATATTGCCTACAGAGAGGGCAATTTGCAAATATAAATTTAAAAGATCTGACACTGGGTAGCACTCTTGAGCTCTGACACGTCTGTGCTTGGAGAGAACCGTCCTACAGGAATAGGAGGCAAGCAGAATAATACTTCCCCAGGGGCTGTGATTTTGAGATCTCCTCGCAGAGGCGGCACTACGTGTACCACCACCCTGGACCCCTGTACCCATCTGCGTACAAGCGACAAGAACGATCCCCTCCACACCGATGCCACACGTCCAGGCCCGAGGTGCAGTGGGCAGCGATGCCGGGCTCAGGCAGTCAGCCCATTTAACGCTAGTGCCGCTGTGCAACCTCCTGCAAGTGGCCATTTAGATCCCACCCCTGCCTTTGCTCAGGTACCTCAGAGCTGACTGTAAAAACCACAGCTCTTAAAATGTAATCTTAAATAGAACATAAGCTATAATAAATAACATATGTAGGAAGGAAGATCTTCCCTCGGTAAATGAGCCATACGCCCGTTCTCACTTTCACTCACTTACACCGTGCTTTATTTCCAAGGAACGGGCTTGCAGAGTGGGGAAATAGTGAGATGCCAGAAAGCTGCCAGTTGTCATCCTGCCTCAAAATGTGACCCAAATTTTCCTTCCATCTTTCCTAAATACATTGCTTTATCATTCCCGTTAAGTTTCCCTTTAAGTGTTCCCATCGGAAGTGAAGTGATGGAAGCACACCAGTTTATTTGTAGTTTCATCACCACCCCAACTAATTACTTGCCCACAAGCTATGAAGCAGTTAGAGAAGCAATACAGGCACATTCTTTGATAGGCAGGTAAGAAATAACCTTTTACCTTCCACTGATGGCCTGTATCCTCACCGGGGCTAAGATCCGAAGGGCAGTAATACAAACAACAACAGGAAATGCAAAGTCCATTGAGACTGGCAAAATGCATTTTCCCATCAAACTACATCATCAGAAGGGAAACAGAAATTAATCTCTCCCTTCTTCTTAATCTATCAAAATAAGAGGAAAGTCTTAATCCAGAACTTTCTTTCTGGAGGAGGTCTCCAGAAACAGACCTCCAGCTGGGAGAGAGACTGGGCAGCAGACAGTTCACATGCACTTGACAGCCTAAAGTGATTGCTTTGGTTTCATAAAATAAAGAGTACATTTAAAAAATGGTAATCCCTCCCCAATACAAACAAAGCAAGAATCTGCTCTGCTTCATGACTTGTATTGATTTATGTCACTCCAAAAATCTCTCACGATACAGTCTTTTAATACCCTAGCTGTAAAATGACAAGATGCTTTCACGCTATTAAAGGAAGGCTAATGTATTATGAAGAAGAGTGTATTTGCATTTAATGAGTGAATTTTAAAAGCTTTGCTGGATTTCTTGAAGGCTGCCTCTAGAAAGTTGATTCTTGTATGGAGAAAAGTTTCTTAAATATAAACTTGTATAACACAGTCCTGTAAGACCAGCTACAGGGATCACACATTCCTGCTTTCCTGCCCCCTCCAATCCCAAGTATCACACTTAAATAAGTTTGGTCTGGTGTCAAAATAAGGAATTGCTCAAACGAACAACTCTGCGGGCAGCAGCGCCTGACCTGCCCACCGACCCACACCACCAGCAGCGCCGGGAGAGGCTCAGGGCACTGGGGTGACCGTGGGGACGTGCCTGGATCGACCCTCAAGACCGACCAAAAGACAACATCGAAGGGCCGCACGAGGAGCAGGTATGGCGTCAGCACCCACGGCAGCTCCAGCGACAGACATGGTTAAAAGCGTCCTCCCTCTCTGCACCGTGGTAGCTCACAGACTTGGGAGCGTTCTCCCTGTCCCTCCGCAGTTAACGACGATTCAGCCTATGCCAAGCTGCCCCATCGCTATACCTGGGTGAGAACGGGAGGGCATCAGCCTGGCTGCCCACCTGGGGCGACAGAGGTGTGAGCCCCAGGACACCGCAGGCACCCAGGGCAGGCAGGAGCCGAAATGCCTCCGGGCTGGCGGCCACTCCGCTCCGCACCAGAGGGTGCAAAACCACATGGAGCATGGCAGGGAGAGAGGAAATGCACATGGCTTTTGTGAGAGCTGTAAATTTGTCTTCCCAGTTTACCAGTTTTTTCAATTACAAGCGCTGTAGTGTGGCTTCAATACGCTAACTTTATGCCTAACTGAATAATAGTAAATTTTTATTTTTCCTCTGCAATGGACTCTTTCATGGGAGTCCTCCTGGAGGCGAGCTGTGCCAGGGATGGAGGAGCCCGGACCCCGTGGCCATGCACTGCGGAGGGAAACGGCTCCCCAGGGAGCAAAGGGGGGTTACTGTGCCTCCACCCCAGCCTCGGCAGCTGTGCCGTCACCCATCATTCGTATTTCAACCCTTTAACCATCAACAGCTTCTGACTAACACTCGACAGCCGGGGCTAAGGTTTCCACCGTGATCTATGCTCCCATTCTTATCTTTTGATATCTGGAAGTAGAGAATTTCAGCGAAAAAGGGCTTTACACTAAGTTGACCATAAATCTCAATGTGTTTACAACAGAAGACTGACCAGAAGAGTTTATTAAATCTCTAAAGGATTTGATGTATATCAAACTGTTACATAAAGTCAATACTTTGGAAAGAACTAGACAATAAATACTCTACAAGAGGCAATATTTCTATCACAGAGAAAGCAATCACATAAAGATTAGGAGACCAATTTCAATACTGAATGTCAGTCTGCTGTAAGAAGACATTTATTGTTTTCTGAGTTATCACAGAGGAGCGCGATAAGCTATAACAATATTCTGAGCCAAGCTAATCCAAGCTAATCATGCTATCAAAGTTAGAAATACTCTTTCACCTTTTAAAAATCACTTTGCCACTTTGCAAATAAAAAGAACAACCTCTTGCAGCTGCAAGGGGAGGGAGGGAAGGGGATTTATTATGGCAGGCGGTGGGAAAAGTCTGGAAACAGCTGGCCCTTAGCTATGAACACAGTTAAACATCCCTCTGCGGTGTGGCTGGGCCGGTCCGTGGGTGCGCGGAGCTGGGGCAGAGGGGCAGGAGAGGTGGGGGGAGGCGCTGAATGGGGGGAGCCCACCCGAGGGGGCACTGGTTCTGTCCCAGCTGTTCGTGTTGGTTCAAAACCCAAAGCACCACTTCATTACAAAGCCAGCCTCAGCGAAGGGTTTGGGAATTCATTTTTCTGACAGATCGCTGGAGAGCTGTGACAAAAATAGCGATATTCTCCATGGAAAAATGCTTCTTGTTTTATTTCTTCCCCTATAAACAGATTTTTCCGTTAATAGCTCAGATTAAAAAAAAGAAAATCTTAACCAGTTCAATTTGAAACAGAAGCCAAAGAATAGATGTCGTTGGGGGAAGAGGGCTCTTTTTTAAGTATCGACCAACTGATATTTCAAGGGCAACTGCCTTTTTCATTCTCATTCCTTGTTTTCCCACTGCAAGGTGCTGTCTCCCACATCAGCCTGCTCTGCCCCGTGGGTGCTGGCCCTGCCCAGGCTCCCGGGCAAACCGCCCGCTCTGCCCCGTGCCCCCCGGGGACCCAAACCGCCCCCGCCCGGGAGCGGAGCTCATGCGCTGCCACCCACACAGCTGGATTTGGGGCACGATGCTGAGCTGCTACATCACCTTGAGCATCTCTTCCAGCTACAGGCGGCCATAGGAGACTCCGATAAAGAACCAGATGCACAGAAAATAATCAGCATTTGCAGTGTAACCATTATGCTGTGAAAACTGCATTGCTGTGTCGTGGCGCTTGCACTTTTGCAGAGCTGTGTGTTGTAGCTTTGAACTTCAGCCCTGCTCAGTGCAGCGCTGATGTGCCACCACCAGCGGAAGTGGAGGACGGCACTGTCCTGCCTCGCAACACCCTGGGAAGGAAAAGTAGGCTGAACACTGGGAGGTACTCAGATACCATGGGAATGCTGGTTATACAAGTACCATAAAAGCAAACATGGACTCTGGCACAGAAGCTGCAAAGTGGCATTGATCATGCTGGTAGGATGAGTTTTGAGAGTTTGGTTTTGTTTGTCTGAAGCAAAATTGCAAATTTGAAGAACAAAATGGGAGCTTAAAAATTCATTTTCTATTTTTGCACACCATACATTTCACCCACTGACATTCCAATAATCAGCAAAGAGTACAGCAAACAGTTTGTGTTCTGCGTACAAGCAGAAAGATAAGCCCTTTACAGGAAAGACTAGATGACAGTCCAAGTGAACATGGCTATTAATAACGAACTCCAGTCCAGAAAGGAATCATAAATGATATTTATCATCTTTAACTTGTATTCCTGGAAAGATGAATCTAGCAGATTGTCGTGTATAGCGAAGACAGGAAATGACACGAAACAGTTGCTCATTATTATCGAGGACTGAAACACAATGAAATTAACTTAATTATGAGCAATTTTAACATTGCTGTACCAGATGCGTCAATGCTGTAACATCACATACCAGCGGGTAGGGGATACATGTGGCACCAAACACGGTTTTCAGTCTAAAGTAAACCCTTTTTCTTTCATAGGATCTATACAGACGTGCTCAGAGGCCAACGTTTTGGAGAAAAAGTGATGTACATGGTTGCTAGCAACTCCTCAATACAGACAAAAGATGATCAGAGTAGTCGATCTTAAAATAAAAAGCTGTTTTGTGCTTAAGGTAATGAGCTGTACTCTTCCCGTCTGTCGCAGACCTTTCCTGGGTGCCCTTCCACCGGCTCGCTGTAAGGGATGAATTTTCCGCAGCAAGAGCTCCAAAGAGAACGCTATTGGGGATGGGAGACGATGAGCCTCGTCCTGAGGGTCAGGAGCTCCTGCTGGGGAGAACTTAAACGAGAGGGAAACAAAGCCTGAGTCATGGGAACAGAAGCAGCTAAGCAGCTGGTACGTTGGATACAGGCAGTGATGGGAGAATAGGCTCGGGAAGGGAAAGGTGAGTGGTGGGTGATGCTCCCGCCTGGAAAGCTGGGCACAGAATGGAGGGTCAATGAGTTTAGTCTGTTGCCAATCATAATTCTGGGGGGAAGAAAGAAAAGGACCCACAAAGGACCAGGGGGAATTTTAGAAAGCACTGAGGGGATTTATGCAGCAAAAATCTAAGCCTCCTTGGCTAAAACTCCCTACTTGTGTAGATTAATCTAACAGGGGACATCAAGTCTGAATCAGCACATGAAATACATCCCCAAATATTTTGTGAATCCTTTTTTTGACATTGGGATGGACTGTAAGACAGGATGGCACCAGAACGTGATGTACAGCAACACTGTCTGCTTGATGGATCCGTAGATTGTGTGACATCCTGTGACAAATGATCTCCATCTTCTGGCTGCAGATTAATTTTCTAGGTCATTTAATAAATTATAGGAAAAGAAGGTATTTGAGGGGCAAACAGCAGGATGGAGTTCCAGTGACAAGATACCTCTCCCTGACACTTTTTTTTTTGTGGAATTAATGAGAGTAGATGGCTCCTTCTCTGCCTCTTTTTGCAAGGTGATCGTAGTTCCACGAAGACAGCACTTACATTTTGTCTTGTTTTGTGCAGGGAAATTGAGTTTGATGCAGAAGAATCAAACCTCCCGAGGAAGGATGTGACCATGGCATGAACTCCTCTTTAAGGACACAGAACACTGATTAATTCCCACCAGAACGATACTAAAAATACATCATTATACCAGCACTATATTTAGATCTGAGCTCCAAGTTAGCAGTAAGACTCCACAGCTCTGGGCAGATGTAGCTTTCCAGTTTATTGGAGTGTAGACAGACGGATGGTCGCCTGGTCAAAGCACCAAATGGAGTGCTTTGCCACTCACATCCTCTGGGTCCCTGGCAGAGTTGCCTGCCATAGCTCTAGGCCCAGCTTTTGCAGTTATTTGGGAACTTAGACTCACAGGAAGATGTCTAAATAGGATTTAGAGATGTTTGGGTAAAGGACTTGCATGTTTCCAACAACTTTGAGAGAAAGGCAAAACCTACTTGGTGTTACTGGAAAAATCCCCCTGAAGCATTAACTGCATTTTCAGTTCGCGTCCAGCCTCAATTTCCCGGACTGCAAGATGGGGATGTCTACATCAGGGGCATGTCTGGGAGATAAATTCATTAGTGGCCTTTGCACACCCAGTAAACTGATGGGAGGATCGTACAAACTGCGGACGGATGCATCCAACTGCCTAAAAGAGCCTGGCTCAGGCACCATTTGTCTTCTATTACCCCTACACACTCCCGCTTTCTCCTGTCCACGCGTGTGCTACGGCTGTTGTTTATTCTTAGAACAATAGAATTTAAGAACAAAAAAATCAAGCCTTTAAGGGAAAAAAAGCAAAAATTACCTCTGCTTTTGAGCAGGACAATGGTGGCTCCCATGCAGCTACCACAGGGAAGGGAAAAAAGACTTTTTAAAATTAACTCTAAGCCTACAAGAGTGGCATATTAATAAAAGCAACTGGCATGAATAAGCTAAAATTCATTATCATGCTTTTCATAGACCAGCTACAGAAGCATTATTATTATCAAATCCCTCTGAAAACCAAGTAATACCTTCCCCCTCTCTCCTTTCCTTTTGCATGCAGCATCCTGGATTAATTTATAACATTAATCAGAAAACAATTCAGCCCCTCACAGTTTGATGTAAAGAACTGAGGGCTATTTCATATAGCACACGAAATGCTCCGCTGCTGACAGACATTTCTGAACCATACCTTCTCTGGGGGGATTTCTGAAAGTCTTCTGAGCATCTAATGCCCTTGCCAGCAGAGACACAGTGACATAGTGCAGGGGAAGACAACCCCAGGCAAGGGGAGCAAAGTTATACAGACGAGCAGTTGCCTCCAAGAAGCCTCAGAAGCTGCAAACTTATTTCAAGGGAGACGTGCCTGCACTCGATGCACCGAGGTAAACAGGGATTCCTGCACACCACGTACTGGTCAGGGTGCTGCATGGCCCTAACCTCATGGCATACAAATGGAGAATAAAGAGAGCTGTGTGGGACGTGAGGTTGCTTCCAGATTGGCTGCAATTTGCTTAACAATGGAGGGTATAGCTTAGAAAAAATTACTTTAAGGCTGAAACCTGGTTCTGGTCATTGCCTTTGGCTTTCCCAAGGATGCCCCATTCAAGGCTAGTCTGTGAAAAGTTTTTTTTTGTTTTATTTGTTTGTTCTCTTAAACGGGTGCTTCACCCAAAGGGAGAGCTGAGCTCCAGAACCCATTCAGAAAGGTTAAGTGGTGCAGATGAACACCTACAGCCTGGGCTTTAAAGGGCCTGAAAATTCATTTGAAAAGAACAGTAAGTTAATTTTGCATAGCTGATTACTTGAATAAGCCCTGTGTTTTTCCCTTGCCCCATTAAGAATAGTGAGCAGCTTCCCCAGAAGTCAGTCTCACAGTCTAATCAAACCTGTTCTCTCTAATTGAAGTTAATCATAGGAAACCAGTCAGAGGAAGATGGTCTCAGTGAATGATGCTCTGTTGGAGTGGTCAATTAATACGGGGTTAGTCCTGTGATTATCACTCAGCAGAACGAGCACGTGAAGGGCTCTGAATGCAAATGCAACCCCAGCTGCAGCTCCTGCGGAGCAGCCACCGAAGAGACCACGGCAGAGGAACCTCGGGAGGAGTGCCCCAGCCCCAGACAGTCATCATTAAAAGCAGTTCAGTAGCACAATTTAGCTTCTCAGCTTGATGACTCTGTAATTTCTTCCTAGGAGATCAGCACCAGGACCAGTGACTGGTGGCTTGAGCACAGAGGTCTGGCCTCTGCCATCCACCACTTAATTTGCATTATCCTCAGCAGTTCCCTCACCCTCCTCCTATCCACAGACACAAACTCGGGTTGGTGACTTGCCCACCTTCCCCCACCCGATCTCCGGGCTTCACCGTTGCTCCCCAAGGGTCGGGCACATGCGGCTCTCCACGCCCTGCCGGCCAGCCTCCGCGTGGGATCCAGAGCTGCCGGACGGAGGAGACCAGCAGAGCAGCCGCTGGCAGGGTGGCAGGTCACCCACTTGCACAGGACAACACAGCTGTGCTGGAATCATTGTGCTGGGGGCGAGCGGTGCTGGGAGCAGCATCATCACCGAGCACCAAGGCTGGGCTCTGCCCCCACGGTGGCAGCCGTGCCGCAGGTGTTCATTCCCGAGGCTGGAGCTCCCGCAGCCTCTGGCCGATGCTGCCATGGGGTCAGTGTCCGGGGCTGGGCTTGGTCAGGGCGGCAGAGATGGAAACTCATGGATCCGTCCTGAACCACACGAAGCCTTGGGAGCTTTTCTGGGCACAGTGAGCCCCTGCGACTGAGAGACAAGCATGCTGTTCACTGCTTCAAGGTTTGTTTTCCTTGACATGTTCTTGCATCTAAATAAATAATACGCTGCTTTTAACAAGGCTGGCAGGTTACTCGGTATCCTGTCTCAGCTCTCAGTGGGGAAAAAGGCAGAGCCTGAACCCGTTATACTTGCTGGCACACTCATGGTTGCTGCCAAAGGACTCGAGATCTTAAGGACACGGAAAGCAGAAGGGACAATGAGGCACGTGCTGCAAGAGCATCCCCAGCTCTCATCAGCCAGCACAGCCTTGTGTGCGGTAGAGGAGGTGCTCTGCAGCACACCTCTACCCCACCCCAAAACGATGCACTTAACACCGAGGCTTTGCAAAGAGAAAAAATGTTTTTATTTGATCTGTTTTCCTAAGAACTGCTCTGTTTTATTTCTGATGGAACAATAATCCGCACTCTTATGGGGTTGGGGAAGTTGGGTTTCCGAGGGAATTTGACAGCAGCTTTACTAGTTTATGGCAGAAAAGAAGAGGCACTTAAGGGGATTTTGTTTGTCACTTGAAAATTAGCCTAGAGGAAGGAGAATCTTCAATTCAAATTTAATTAAAAACTGATGAACCGAAAGCCTTGTAGTGGCTCTGTGAAGTCCTATTCTTACAGCACAAGAACACAGCACTGATAAGCAGCAAGAAGAAAATAAGCACAAGAGATTTAAAACTAAAACCCAAAGAAAAATGGGACAAACTGTAATCCAGTGGCACCAGAGCAGAAATTGTCCCATTGTGCTTAAACAGGGGTTTGTGAAGCGGTATGAAGGAAACTGCTTAGTTGCTTGCGTACAACTGACACCAGCCCGTTAAACTTACTACTATTTAATCC
Source organism: Fregata magnificens (assembly GCA_013389945.1). Lineage (NCBI taxonomy): Eukaryota > Metazoa > Chordata > Aves > Suliformes > Fregatidae > Fregata > Fregata magnificens. The sequence continues at coordinate 122,284 of WAAD01037810.1, forward strand.
ATCTCCTAAAGTCTTGAGGCCAAGACAGCATAACTTTCAGGAAGGTATGCTTCATTCAGGCACAATCTACTTTGCTTGAGACAGAAGCGATGGGATGAAACTCTGAACCACGTTATTTAAGAGACTAGGCTAGGGATTTTTTAACAATCCTTTAAGGCCTTAAAATACATGAATCAGTAATACATATATTTGGGACCTTCTGTTCTATTGAAATGTATTGAGAGACTACTTATAGGCTTCTATGCTGCTTGTATAAGCAGGCTTTTCTCCCCCATTGTAACTTGCAGAGCCTACGCTTCAAGCCCGGTGCTTCAGTTTTGCTCTTTCGAGATGTTCATCATCTAAAGCCACAGAAAAGTTTGTAGTCAGCTTTGCACTAGGTTTACCAGGTACCAATTTTCACAAAGAACCTAAGAGCCTATTTTGCACAGGGAACCCGCAGAGATGTGCACCCTGAGACGGTCACAGCTTGGTCACCTCCCGGGTATGTCGACCTGCCCATCTCCGGCTTTATCCTCCTTGCTCCACCCTGTTCTCAGAGTCCTTTCCTTCTACTCTCTCTCTAACCTAAATCCACTAACCTCAATTAACTCAACTGCAAAGCCTGCTGTTAATGAGTTGCGTGTCTGTGTTTCAGTGTTTGACAAGATCAATCGTCGGCTGGTTTTGCGTTATGACCTCCTGCGCCCAAGGAGAGGAGATGCTGCCCCAGAGGTGCACACACATACCTGCGCGTTCACAAATCACGCCAAGCCTGTGTAATTACGCGTAACTAGGGTCATCCTTGTCCCCTAAAACATTAGAGCATGCTCATAAACAGCTAATAAAACCACAAATGAATAATGACTCTGCACAAGAGAAGGAGAGGTTAGAACAGTGCTCAGCCATTTCAGTTTGCTCCAGAAAAGGAAAGCCAAAAGGCCCTGTGGGGGTCTGAGGGATGTCACCAGTGTCGCTGGAGCTGCGTATTGAACGGGCTGAGCAGGGCACAATGCACACAGCCTTCGCAGTCATACAGCCCTGAAAAGCATGAACGTGGATGTGAACCCCAGCAGATAAATCTCTGAGGCCAGAGTGTATGGCTTCACATATCCAGCTAGACCAATTTAATTAACTATGGGAACATTAATTATTGGCCGTTGTTGTTTTTATTTCAGAAAAACCAGCTGGCATTTTACCATATCAATATAACGCAGAAGAGCTACTAAAACCAGCCTGATCTCAGGGCCTGAACACTTTAGATTGATGATCATTTCTTTGCAGCCCTTACTGGCAAAGAACAATTTTTAAAATGGCCCCAAATACCAACTGATAGACCAGCTAGAGGAATCAAATTTCCTGAGATACTTAAGAACTCCTGTTTATCACCCCGTGTAGGATGTGATATACATTGTTGTACATTTTCTGCCACAAGTGATTTATGAATAAAGCATATTGTTCACATAAACTTCACATATAAAGAACTGAAGCATTCTGTTATATGGACTTGAGGAAACACATAGCAATTGTCTCCCCCCACCTTTGGTTGAACCTCCCATTACTTTCTGAAAGGCAAGAAGAGCCGCAGGAGGTCAGAGCGCTGTCTCTGCCCTCGGGACGGCGGCTTACCAACTCTGTGCCATCATCGCTGTGACGGGACTCCTTCTCGGGAAAGGGAGTGTCAGCCCCCTCTGCTTGTGACACTGCCATGAAGTCACATCTCTGTTGCAAATGCAAGCTAAGAATTACCCTAATTACACAGAGGAGATGGATACAACAATATATTAGAATGAAAATAATGACTTTTTCCCCCAGAATCAATATGCAGATGAGTGAACGGAGCACATCCAACAGTGTTCTTCTCAACAAAACCACATGAAAAAATGCACTTTGAAATAAAGTATTGCTGTACTATTTCAAGACCAATCAGGCAGCAAACATGTTCCCAAAATTAAATAATGTAATGAGATGCAAATCAGCTATTCTACAGAGTCACCGCACATATTATTAAAGGTAGACCATACTTGCTTATTTCAGTTTTTCAGTGTTTAGGGAAAACATGCACTAGACAAAGAAGCCTACCCAGTACTTAGGAGTATTTATCACTCCACTAGAAGATGGGAGCGCTATCCATGGGTACAGGAGCAGAGGTTTCCTCCACACACAGAGATGCTCGCCAGGCTCCAACACGAAGCTCAGCTTTTTTCCCCAGTTTTCAGTGGGTTTTGGACTGGTAATTTCAGTGCAATTCTGATCAGCCAATACTAGTCTTAAGTATGATTACAGTTTTTGTTAGAGACGGCAGAATCCCTCAAACAGAGCCTTAATCCTTGCCTGAGGCTTATAATTCAGAGCAGACCTCCAACCAGGCTTGTAAGCCATTTTTGCTTTCTCCCAGCCCCAGAGACTGTGAGGAGCTCATGGCTCACGCAGGGGCTCAGGACGACGGTAAAGGGCATCGTTAAACCGTGGCACGGATGCAAATGGCATTTCATTCAATAAACGAAACCATTCTTAAACAGAGCCCTAGTTCTCCTGGAGTGAACTTTACTTCCAGGAAACACAACTTAAAACCCCTTTAATACCAGGATTTCTTTGGTCTTTTGTTAGCTCTTGGACTGGTGCGATCGTTAATCTAGAAGAGAGGATTTGCCAAATCTCTGGTGGAAACGACATACAGCGGGTGCCTAAAACAACGAACCAGGCCTGATCTGTATTTCTCAATAAGAAATGGTTATCTAATGTCTTCATTTGCTGAGAGGAATCCATTTCTGGAAACACGCATAAAAATCAAGAGCTGCTTTATGTTTAAAGCATGAGCTGAAAGCGTGAGCTGCCTCATGTTTAAAGAAGCCTACAAGTCTGGCCAGAAATATGATAAGCTAATGCAAAAAACCCAAGTAAGAGTCATTAATTTGCTACGTTCCCCTGGCAGGGTTTTTTCTTTGTTCCTTCAGGAAACGACACCTTTCTCCTTCCTCAGAACCCAGCAGCATCAGGCTTGCCCTCCTTCCACAGCATTTGCCCCAAAATGAAATAGGAACAAACCAAAATAACAAAAGCTCTTTCACATCCACCTGATCCAGTCTCACTGCTAAATGCTTCACTATTTCAGAATAAATATAATTTCCATGTAAGCACTGGTTTTATGTGAGAGCAGAACAATTAGGAAGGTTTTAGGGGTCCCCGTCCCCCCCCTTAAAAAAAGAAGAGGGTAACTGGCAGAGAGGTCACTAATGTACCCATGCAATTCCATTCCTTTTTGTAACTCTGATATTACAGTTAAAAAAATGCCTTTGCGTGACTTGATACAGCTTCTGACTTGCACTAAAAGAATCTCTCAGAGAGGAAGAAGAGTCAAAACAAAAAGAAATGGGAAACTTCAGCAACTCTGTGGTCCTGAAAGAAGCAGGGAGGATGAAGTCTCCTGCTTGAGCAGCTCCTTCATAGTATTTGGACTTGGAAAGGAATTGCCCCTGGTTCTCTATTACTTTGTCCACTGACAGCCACCGAGGCTCATGCAGATGAAGAACAATCTGGGTATCAAGCACCATCATCTGCACCCTCCGCGTTTCACTCCCACCATGCCGAGGCTGCACAGACATGTGTGGGGTTTGCAGAGGGTCTTCCTCGGACTGATCAGCTCTCGCCGCCTCTCGCACACCTCTTTTACAAACGGCAACACAGAGTGAACCCATTTCCCCTAACTGCTGCATTTTTCTTTTCATTATTATCTCCTTTAAAAAGACACAAATGGAAAATGAGATGCAGAGCCAGTGGCCTCTTTTGAGCTATGGTTATTAGCTATGTTGAGGATGAAAGTGGTATGACTCCCTAGATAAATATATAGTTCATTAAAAGTGTTCTGGATCACTATATTCTACTGATCAAAAGCCTAAATCACACAGTTAGTGACATTAAGGAGCTATATCATGATTTGAGTTATATCTGGATAAAACCCTACACGAGAACCAAAGGGAAGCCCAGGCGCTGCTCTTGGGCAGTGCAGTGCAGTGCCGGGAGCCAGGCAGTCACACAGCGGCACCGTCTCTGACCCCGGCACACACATCCCAAGGCAGAGTTTCATCCCCAGTTTTCAACAGCTTAAACAATTTATGCTGCTTCGGAGTAGCAGCCTGCGCGCACGGAGAGCCTGCGGTCTCTTCACAGAAATGCAGTTTGTTAGGTTCTTCTCATTTGGATTTTAAATAGGCGTGCAAACACAACTAGCGCTGCACTACTTCAAAATTATTTTAAAAACCACAGCAAAGACACGTTTCCAGCAGTAGCCCAGCGGAATGGTACGAATTTGGGAAATATGCACATCTTTCTGTGTCATGAACCTTCAATTTTTAAAGTGCATTTGTGCTAAGAAATTTGCAGGCCTGGAGGCACAGCGGAGGGAACAGGCTGCAGGAGAAACGCAACCGCTGATGGGTCCGGTCACCTGAGCACAGAACTGCTGTCTCACCCCAAACCCAAGAGCGGTTGTGTCTGTAATGTGGTCTGCGGGCAAGCTTGCAGCACCGGCACCCGCCCTGCCCGCTCCTCACCGGCAGCGGAGCCGATCTCTCCCATCCGGGCATGGCAGGCACCCTTTCCGTGCGGCCCAGGCGTGCAGCACCCGCGCATCGCCCAGCACCCGCCTTGCAGCCGAGCGGGAGCCCCCAGGGAGGGAAGCGCCGGTGCCCGAGGGCAGCCCTGCCCTGCCTCACGGTCCCCCTGCAGCAGTGCCAGCAGCCCGACCCCGGGCACCGCAGCGCCTCTCCTTCCCCTTTGCCCATCACTTCTCGCCCGGCCGCTGCGCTGACCCGTGGGCTCAAGGCCGTCCTCGCACAAGTGTCTGGTTCGGGTTGTACCCGCTGTTTCAGGCAAGAAAATTCCCTCTAGTGGTATAAACCAGCACGACAAAGCTCTGCTCAGATCTGTGTGGGCCCAGGCCCTGGCGCTGAGGGGTATATTTTCAAGAAATACTTTCTCGTAAGAGAAGTATTGTGTTTTATGGAACCACTGATTACCGGCTTTTGCCATCGAGTGCAGCAGAGTCATATTTACTGCTGTGAAAGTGATGCCTCTCGTATTCATGGGATAGCACGGTCCTTAAGTGTAATAGTTCTAGCGTTAATTCAATCAGCAGTATCTAAATCATGCCTGATGAAATATTAATTCTGGAGAACAACTGCATGCTGATTTACTCTGAGCTACCAACATTGACTGAAGGTGATTTTCCCGTCTCTCTTGTACTACGTTTTCTTTACAGTACACAGCTTAATAAAGACCCAGAAATCAGAAACCCACAAAACCTCCTGTACGTCCAGACTGTGACTCTCTTGGTCGTCTTCAGAGATCTCTGCAAAACCCCAGCCTAACCTCATAAGTCTCTTCTAGAAATCTGCCACTCTCCAATTTCCGATCATTTCAAATCTGGCTCGATAAAACCCATCTGAGACAAAGGACATGAATACTGATGACAAGTTTTGCATCCAAATTATGTCTCAATCAGTCAATTTTAAAGACAGCACAAGCCTCTCGTCCAGCTTCAGGCTTCTTCAAGGACACCGCAAAGTCCAGGCAATTCTGCTCCTCTCTACATCCCCTCCCAAGAGCCTCAGGAGATGGCGAGGGGGGGTGCTCAGGTCCCACAGCACCCGCGGCAGCTCCTGCTCCCGGCGTGGCAGAGAAGCACTCGCCATCGTGCTTGCCCCGTTCAGGCAGAGGCTTGCACTTCTCTCCTGGCTGCCCTCACCGGCACAAGCCAGAGACCACACCGGGGGGCAGGAAGGGGGCACGCTGCTCTACCCCAGCACCACCCCGCCTGAACCACAGCTCCCACCGACAGCTCGGACCCCTCCTCAAGCTGCTACACCAGCTCTGCGGGTAAAACCGCGGTGCTGCTGATGTGCTGTGGTCTGCTGCCCTTTTCAGAGGTGAAGGACCCCTAAGAGGCGTCCAGCACGTATCCACAGCAGCAGGACGCATCTCTTGAATGCCAGATGCATAGAAGCCCCCTGAGGATTGCAGCCTTGCGGTGCAGGGACCTCGTAACCCTGCTTCCCCCCGTGCCCAACCACAACTAACTGCACATGGCAAGAAATCACAGGAAACCTCCGGAGAGTGCAGCTCTGGAAGGACCAGTGCCCCATACGCCAACACTCACCCCAGCAGAACCAGTCTGATACTTACTTATTTTTAAAAGGTCAGAGTAAACTTAAAACCAATGTTATGACAGGCGAACAGATCAGTTAGACCAGGATATTGCGGCTACACTTGTCACAGGGAGAAAGCGACGGAGACCAGGACTTCCTCGCCATGACCCATGGGCACTCACATCCCATTAACACCGTAGGTTGTTTTAGGAATTTCAATGCCTATAGTTTTCCTGGGGATTGCATACCAACTGGATCTGGAGGGATAACTGAGTGAAGATTTCAAAACAGTCTTATTTGAGCTGGCTCAAACGGGCATGCTGCAGCCCTGTGATGAAGGCAAGCATTCTGTCACTATACAATTATCAGCAAAATTCTAGCGTTAGGCAGCGCTGGCACTGAAACTGGTTAAATTTGCTGCACAAAAGATAACTGTTTTATACAGTTCTGGCTATCAAGAAGTCTAAAGGCATTACCTGTGGGTGGGTGAAGTCTCACCTTCGCTTTACAAATGGGGAAAACAAAGCACAGAAAGGAGATCTGCTGAAATGCTGCATGAAGACCAGCACACCTGCCAACAGCAAAGCCCTCGGATCCAGCTGCCTTGCCACCAGGGCCACCGGTCCCCTTCGAGAAGGAGGAAACTGCAGCACAGGGGAGGCACATGTGGAAAGCTAAGGACGGGTCTGCGGTGGAGGGGAAGGACCACAACCAGGGGGATGGAGATGGAGCAGGAGTGCACCAGCGTGAGACCGCAAGTGCCACTCATCCATGTGAGATGCTCCCAGCAGAATGCACCCTCAGGCCTCCCTCCAGCTCCCTGTCCTGGGAATGCAGGCATGGAGGAAGCGGCACCAGCATCTGCCTCCACACGTGGAAGGTGCACGGAGAAGGGAGGGGCCGGGTGGAAGTGGCTGGCAGATCTGGAAGGAGCGCTTTCGGTGCCTGCTGCCGGCACGGGGCTGAGCCACACTGCTGCTCTGCCCAGGCATCCTGCAGCAAAGAGGGGACATTCCCCACGGCTGTCTGGGGTCCTTGCAGCCGCATCACGAGCATTGTCCTGTTTCCTACGGGCCTGATCCATCCCTCTCCTACCCTCCGCAGAAGGAAAGCCACCGATTCCCACTCTCTGGGAGAACCATGACCTGCTTTTTCTATCTCCTGTTTTCCTTATTGCCCTCCTGCAGTTTATTTTTATGGTGCCTGATCCTTTTTTAATTGCATGTTTCTGCTTACCCCACCGCTTCTCTACACTTAAGCGGGACAGCCCACAGCTGTAGGAACTGCTGCATTTAGGTGTGTTTGCAATTAGACAACAGCTTTGCTAATCAAAAGCAGGAGAGTGCCAGTTGTAGACTGTTTCTCCCTCCCCCCTTCCCTCTCTGGGAGTTCTCGTCTAGGCATTGATAAATTAAACTAGGCATCTCCTTTGACTAAGATGGATGGCAAGCTTAAATGATATCCACTGAACAAATGGCTGATTTGTGTATTCTTCCATTCAGGATTAGGCTAATAAGATGTTCATTTATGGATCTATTACTCAGTCATTTAACTGCTTGAAATAAGAGGACCAGGCAAATTCCACCATCCAGGGATTGATTTCCATCTTTTTAGGCCATGTTTTAGTGGAGGGTTTGCTAAGGTAATTAAGTGTGACGTATCAAAACATTCATTAAGCTGACACAGTACTTTGAAACACATTAGAAAAACTCAGGGTGTTTGAAGACTCCAGGTTTAAGGCAGCTGTTTTCCTCCTCGCCCTGCTTTTCCTTTTTTGCAGTTGCTGAAAGCATGCACGGTCAGGTTGTTTTAGACTGAGAAGTGAAAAGGAAAACTGAAGCCAAACTCACCGCCTGAGCATGCCGTGGTGGGTCCCTCTGCCCACTGGGACGTTTGGGGAACCACGAGCTACAGCAGCCTGGTCCAGGGCTGTCCCCGGGCAGAGCAGGTCACCCCAGGGTAGTTCCTCGTTGCTGTAAGGCTGTAATGCATAACCTCAATATCGTTTTAGGGGCAAGTCTGCACCTGCTCCAGCGATGGAGAACACAAGGTCATCCACATTTGATTTTTACGGAGGCATGCCTCTCTCATTAACAGAAGGGAAATGGTTTGTACATACCCCGCTCACAGCTGCTCAGCCACTGCTCGGCTCAGTCGTCCGTCTGAATGAGTGCCGCGGCGGGGGAGAGGCAGGCTTACCGACCCGGGGCTGCGGTGATCGGCAGCTAGCTCCCCTCGGGTCCCTGATTCAGAGACTTTTGTGGACGACAGGAAGTTACACAGCAGATCTCTTTTTAGAGTGAAGATTTGCAGTCACTAATTACCCACACCCAGTATATGGAGGCTTTGTGTCCTGATAAACAAACTGGCACTCCAGCATCTGTGAGGACAGCCTGCTGTGCTAGCAGTTAATTCAGGGATGGGGGCAGGCTTTCTGCTTGAAGAAAAATAAAAAGCATCAGCTGTCTGGTTCTGCTAAATTAAACCAGGAAATAACTAAAGACACTGGTATTTAAGCTGCTGTCATGAGGATTCAGCTTTAACAAGCATTTCTGCATGAGCCAGCTTTTTGCAGCTCTCCTTCCTGCAGGACTCCTCCCAGCCCCTTGCCCCACACCAGAAGCGCTGCTTGTGCTGTCCGACGGATCTCCCAGGCTCGCAGCAGTACTCGGTGTCATGCTGCTGCTCGGACGCCACGATTCAAGGCATGGAGCCACGCCTGGGGAGCAACAGGTTTGTTCACAAGCAGGAGGGCAGAGATGACCTGAACTCATGCTGCTGCTGGGCGGGTTTTTTAGCTGTTACTTCAGGATGGAGATTGCTGGTATTTAAAAGAAAATATGGGTGCATTGCCAAGCAGGGAGGGTCACTAGGCAGCAGGGAGGTCTCTTGCATGCTATGTGTCTTGATTAGAGCAAAGGATCACACAAGGGTGGAAGATGCAGACAACAGTTTGCTACGAGCTCACAGGCTGAGATACCTGGCAAAGGCAGAGCTGGTGGATGTGCACTGGGAAGGAGCAGGAACCGGCGGTAGCAGACATGCCGCTCGTTCTTTCCCAGCCCCATACCCGTGTTTCTAATACACTGACAAGGCGCTCGCACACCTTCCAGAGCTGAGGTTAATGGCTTTACCCCAACTCTGCCACCAGTTGACAGAAACCTCTTCACTGACTTCAGGGCACTAAAGACCAAGCTTAACACGCTCCACAACAGTCGCTCAGGGAATAGCTCATTACCCAAGATTTTGATAACACTGCTGAGCATTGGAGGGAGGAACACAATTATCCTCCAACAGGTATTTACCCAGCACTTTTGTCCTCTTGCCTAACTTTGGAGCATAACAAGCTCTAAAGGAGCACTTCCCTGTTTAAGATCATTGGTACCTTCTGGAGACAGAAAACAGGAGGGCATAGAAGAGTTCTTAATTTATACTTCATCTACTGGGTCTTAGTTAATTTAACGGGTCCCTACATTCATACAACAAATTATCCCTCCATAAAACTGAGCCGGTGCCAGGACATAACTGTTTCATTTAATACACCCGCTGCGTAATGAAAGCAGATCTCTTTATATGTGCTGTCTTGTACTTTACATTAACAGAAATTCTTATGCATATTAGTGCTCTGCTTCCTCTAAGTAATGTGTCATTTCAAGCAGACGGTTAAGAAGAAAATACAAATGTAGCCTCAAGAAGTGCACTTTCATCTAGTGAAACGCTTTCTTTCCTGTCTGCTAAGGATAATAGGAGTGATCAAATTTAGCACGGGGTCAGCCAGAGAGAGCAGCAGTGCAGCGCTCCCAGCTCCCAGCACAGAGGAAAGCCGCTGGCAGCAGGCGGTGCGAGCATTTGCAACACCGTTTGCCTCTGCTCCCAGCTCCTCTGGCTCAGCTTTCCTGCAGCAGGGCCCAAACAAACCCACGGGCTCCGCAGGGCTAAATCAGACGTGAGCAGGACACAGGCGAGCCTCCCCCGCTAGCTGGGGCAGCAGCCTGCGGAGCACAGCAGTGCCAGGGCATGGCTGCTCCTGTCCCTGGGGCACACACCGCACGAAGGAGAGAGCACGAGCACCCGTGCAGCACTGGGTCCGGAGCAACCTTGGCAGGGGCAAGGCAGGTGCAGGCAGCTGCCATCCCGCTGCCAGGCAGGCTGGAGCTTCACCCCAAGCCGTCTGCTCCCTGCTCAGCTGTGCCACGCTCCCCGAGTCTCAGGGCAGAAGGCAAGGAGAGGAGGAGACAGGATTGCTGACATGTGACGGGGCTGTGGGGAGCAGGACCGCGACACGATGCTCCCAGCTGTAGTGTGAGCCTCAACAGAGCAGCCGGCTGCACTGCCGGCATGGGGGAAGCGCTGGGAGGGAAGAGTGGCACAGAGCCCACGTCCTTGCCAGCGAGCGTGGCCGGCCGCTGCTCACCCGCCACAGTGCCCGGACACTGCGGGCAGGTCCCTGCTTCTGGTTGTTGAGACATCCGTCTCTCTGTCTGTTCACCCACCAGCCCTTTCTCCCCACCGGACCTTTGTACCCCGACTGTGGCTCGCAGGGACACCCCCTGGTGTGCACCTCCTGGGGCAGCGGCCCCTCCGCAAAGCAGCCCTGTGAAAAACCATTCCCATGCTGGTTTTAATCTTTTCGATTCCGCCCGCTTTCAAAAATCAGTGCAGACCACTGAGCTGTGACCAAGTAAAAAGCTCAGTCCTACATTAATTTTTCTCTTTTGCATAATGCATTTAGGAGTGTATCTATTTTTTATTGCAGAATAACATGCCTGGTTTATATACTGGCATCTTTTTGATGTACTGAGATTCTGTGCAAATTCACTATTCATCACAGGGAAAGCCAAATAAATAAATACCACCATGGCCCTGTTTCACAGCCACAATTATAATCTTTCCCAGGTACTACTTGCTTCGTTATCTGAGGGAACAGTTTTATCTTACCTGCAAGGCAGACCTTCCGAATTCAGAGTCAGTCTAAATGGTACTCTAATATTCCTCTTAACTGCTGCTCTTAAACAGTTTCCCCCTATAGTTGTTAATCACATTAAAAGGTATCGGATATATAATTTCCTTTAATTATGTGAAAATATTGGTTGCTTCCTTTCTTTGGAGCGTTATGTACAGAGCAGCAATGATTAATGCCAAGAGTTTCAGAAGGTAGTCAGAGAAAGCTCATAATTGTTGATTTATGCCTTAATTGGAAGACACCTGCTTTTTTTTTTCCCTTTTGATTTTTACTTTCTGTTTGAGTCCAGAATTATTCTGCATGTGTCATCATTACATTAATCAATACATGTTTTGTCTTCCACAAATCTGCCTAATTGCTTTTCTCATTTAGACAACCCTGGAGTCATTTGCTAATGAACATCGTCACACACTAATATGGCATGGAGGATTTACATGTGGCACTCTAAGCAGATTTAGGAGAAGGGGGAGACATCAAGCTCATCGTTACAGGTGCTGGAGCCTTCCTGAGCTGTTGGCGTACAATTCTTGTATCACAGCCTGGAAATTGAAGACCGGCTCCACTCCCCATCAGCGTGATGCTAAGTGCACTATGTGGAAGCTGCTGCCTACCCCTCCTCAGCCAGAGCACGCTCCCGTTTGGCACGGACGAGAGTTTCCCATGGAGGTGCAGTGCTCAGGGCCATGCACGTGCCTGCTACCATCCCCAGGAGGGGGAACATGCAGGTAACGGGCTGGCATTTCCATACAAGAGGATGTTTTGTGCTCAGGTCGCCTCTAACCCTCTCCTATGAACAGCGTTGCGGCTTCCCACGCGCCCTCGCCCAGCCCCCCGTTGAAGCAAGGCTTTGGACACCCAGCAACATCCCCAGACCCCAGCTCGGAGCCACGGGTCCAGGATAAACACTTCCCGTCTCCTGCTCATCTGCAGACTCCGCATTTGGAGACAAACGCTTTCAGCTGGGGCTTTATCGATATTTAACTCGGCAAGCCCTGCTCTGACAGAAGAGCCGGGGACTGGTGGCACACGGAGCTGAAGCACCAGATGTCCTGGCAACAGCTCCCAGCAACTGAGGACAAGCTGGTGCTGCACAGGTGGGATCTGCTCCCCCTGCTCCGTTGACGGCAAGGGGAAGCATACGTGTTTCCTTGGGATCTGAGCCCAAAACGAGGGCGGCTCAGTGCCAGACCACAGGAGGACAACAAGGCGCTGTGCCATGGAGAGCATTAACGGGGGAAACATCACCTCCATCATGGGGCTGCAGGCTTGCCCGGGAGGGGACCCAGCACACGCCTGTCTCATCCGGGGGCTGGCTCTTAAAAGAAGTCAAGTCAAGATAAAGAGCCACCCATTGCAGTCATCACACGCATACTGTAAGCGGTTCCTGCCAGGTGCAGCCCAGGTCTTTTCATCGCATCGCGAGCACCCAGTGAGTTATCCTCCAGCCTGCACATCTACCAGGGCAGGGGGCAGAAGGGACAAAGCTCTACTCCCGCTGAATCAACCTTTTTTGAGAGAAGATGAAAGCTGAGAATATTTAATCTCTCTCTGGCTCTGGGCTTCTGTTCTCATGTTGTCACAGTACATTCAAAACTCTGCCAATCCTCAAGAATTTGCAAATATTCCACGTCTTTCCTTCACACCAGCAGGTCCCTCTGAGATCATTGCAACACATGTCAACCTCTACTAATATTTGGTACGAAATATACAGTGTAAAAGATTTTAGACCAAAAAAACACCGCTTCTGTTGGAAACTGAAATGCTTTCAGACTCCAAGCAGGGCACTCACTCTGCCCGAGTTCACGTCTAGCTGATAAGCTGCATTCAGGGACCTTTGCCTGAGAAAATACCACAGGCTCCAAGCCAGGGGGTCATTCAAACCCACGTGCAAGAAGGTTGACATAAGAAACTGGAGAGATGCAACGAATAACTGAGAGTTTCTAATGAATTGCTCTAATTTCCCCATGTTGCCTTCCTTACCACCCTGCAGCAAAGGTTAAACAGGGAGGAAAAAGCCGAGTGCCGTTCCCAGGGGAGCCCAGGCTCTCACAGCCGCCTTGCTGTGAGCCCTCTGACAACCCAGATCGTGTCTTCTGGGATAAACACGACGGGCAAAAATTTGTAAAGTGGTGGGAAAAAAGAAAGCAAAGCGGTTCAAAAATAAATAATCTTAAATACAGTGCTGAGATTTTCTGCACCCCATACATAAATGCGTGCTTGGGTTTTCCTACCATGGACCCAGAGTCCTTATTTTTTTTGGAGGCCACAAATGATACTGAGCCTTATGTGATACTGTAATAGGAAATGCCTGAAATGACAAATTAAGAGAAAGAGTGTTTGTGACAGTGATAAAGGGAAAGTTTAAGGCTTGTATTTAGATAAATTGGCTGGAAAATTTGATCCACACAGTCTTTCAAATACGATTATACAAACATAATTTGCATAAATATTATAATTAAAATTGTGCCTATGGCATAATAAAAAAGGAAAAATAGTATTAAATGATCAAGGCATTTGAATGTTTGAAATATCACTGTGTGATGTTTCATGCTATCCATTAAATAAGTAATTTATTGCAAAACCTATCAAAGCAAAAGGAAATTAAGTCAGATAAGGCTGGCTTTTTATTTCGCAGCTTTTTTTGCAGAGGATATCGTTACTTTCAGAACACATTGGATTTTTCCAAGGTACTAACTCAGAGTAATTATAATACTGGATCTGCTTTAGAGCTGTGACATTCCGGGTGCAGTAACCGCAGCGCATGCTGATTAGCAGCTCATGATAACAGGGGACAGTAATCATCGTTCTCGGGCAGGAACCCCATCCCAGAGCGCGTGTCCCCGCTCAGTGCCACCTCCCACTGCCTGAGCTGTGCAGAGCCCGGCACAGCCTCGGGCGTCACCTGCGGGCAGCCCGGGCACAGCACCATGGCTGAGCTTGGGCATCTCTGGAGAACAGGGTCCCTCTCACCCCTAAACGCCCCCTCAAGACCAGAGCTGGTGTGACTACACTGATTTACACCATCCCTGGGTGTAACCCATTTTATATCACCACCAGCTTTCTGCAGCTGTGAAAGACCATGAGCAGGACCAGGCCTTGGAGCCAGGTCTGACTATTTTTAGTTCCTCCAAAGCCATTCAGTCATCCCTGACACTTACAGAGCAATTTGTCATATTCACCTCCCCACTGCCTTTTGATTTACCCTGGCCATAAACGGCAGCCTTCCCTTTCCCAGACGACACATCTCCATCCCACTGCATAGCCCGCGATGCCCCCGCCGTGGACCGGCAAGAGCTGCGGTGAGGGGATGAGCCATCCTTTACCTGTGCAGGACACTTCCAACCCTCACGGAGAGGAGAGGTTTCTCACCAGCCGTATCGTGGTTGGCATCTCTGCGGGCAGGTGTGTGAACGACCAGCGGCGTCCGTGGCCAGGAGAAAAGCCACGCTGGCTGGAGCAGAGCAAAGCCACGCTGGCCAGAACAGAGCCTTTCACAGGTGAGCCTCTGGAGAGGAGCTCACAGGACCTGCTGGGATCTTGGAACTACTTCCACAGGGATGGCTCTTCCCCAGATCCCTGCAGCAGCACAGCCGCTTGCCCGGGCACCTCTCTGCCTTCTGGGGCAAACCTTCGAGCAGCAACCACAATGAATTAATGATGGCTTTAGGTAAACGAAGACGGCAGCCCCAGCCTCACTGGCACTAGTTTCTGTATTTCTCCTGGGGTTTGGCAATCGTACCCAGAAAGCTGCCAGATACCCTTGGTATTTTAGCAAGTTACTTCTAAATCCAGCCAGGCCATGGCAATCACTTTGCAATTTAAAATCAAATACCTGAAACGGTATATGTGATTAGAATGGATAAAAGCAAGAAGTGAAGGTCTATCAAGAGCTTCAGAGCTAAGTTCCTCTCCAGCAGGATCAGATTTAAATCAATAGAAGAAGATGAGTTAAATTAATAGTTCTACATGTGGACAGAGACAACACCGCTCTCCTCCCCGCTCAACTCGGACTCCTCTTTGATTACCGCTTTGTCTGGGGAAAATGCCAGGCTGCGCTGCAGGGACAAGTTCTCAGCCACCGAAAGCCTGAGAAGATACACAGAGAAACTGTGATTACACAGGTCTCCCTGGGGATTTTCTGAGAACTTCAAGAATCTTTTGGCAGGGGGAAGAAAAAGAGATTCAGTAGCCGTATGGTCTTCAACTTTGGAAGAATAGCAAAGTAGCTGATGTTCAATATTTCCAGAATGATGTCTCCACCTTTCAACAGAGATCAGTAACAATGAAAGGCAGGAATGCACCTTTGAGAGGTGCCTCTCTCCACCTGCAGCCCTTCTGCGTGGGGCACCTCCTGCCCAGGTGCTCCTGTCAGCTGCCCCGGGCTGGCTCGGGAGTGGGATGCTCGAAATCAGGAGGATCTCCATTCCACACTGGGCACAGATGGACATCTCAAAGGCCGTGGGATTGGCAGGATCAGATGGGCTTTCGATGGAGAGGGTGAAATGGCACGCTTCCACTCAAACAAAGATGGCCCTATACCCCTGGGAGTCATCTTTTTGAGCAACCTATTCTTCCTGGATTAAAAAAACAGAAAGAAGATCTCAGAGGAACGGGGAGAGGCAGCCTCTGCAGGAGACCAACGTGAAATGGCATCCCGGCCCAGCGGGCTGGCCCAGCCTGGCTGCAGCACACATGGTGTGCAGACCCAGGGCAGAGCTCGTGCCAGGTGCCAGCACCCTTTCTCGCCAGATGTTTCTCCATGCTGGAGCACTGTTATTTTTCCAGTGCCTTTTTCAGGCAGGCTCTCCCGCCCTGCCTTACACTGACACATTTTTATACAAACAACAGATTGTACTGCTGCGAAGCTTTTCTGGATTTGGAAGAAACAGTAATAGGCTGCTGTGACTCTCCAGTCATCATTTTCTTCTGCCCATGTTGACTCCCACAGCCCCTGGCTACCTGCAGTTCTCTTCCCTGTGCTCCCCCTTGCCTCCCTGGGCACCATCCTCCCTTTGCCTTTGGCAATGGACCACTGCGGCACCATCTTCACGCTGTCATGCTTTGCACTGCAGGTTCTTGTTACGAGAGGTTAACAAGTGATGGGCAGGCAGTGTCTGATGGACACGGGTGTGATGTGGTCTAAGTGGCTACTTTGATCACATGCAGGAAGCATTAAAAATGGTACTCAGCATCATGGCAAGCAGGTGGACTAAGTAGCAACTGACGGGCAGTGTAAGTGGCTGGAAAAGTGAGTATTTCTTGTTTACTCCCCATCTGTTCCCAGAACATGACAGAAATTGGGCAACGTGAGTGAGGAACATCCTCTTAGAAAAACTGTCTGTGCTGCAGCGTTGGAGAGAGCAAGGCTCTGAGCGCAGCCTGGGTAAGCAGACGGTCCGAGACGGCCCTTTGCCACAGCACCCAACCGGTCCCGCTGCGCTGTGACCTCCACAGGTGCCCTTGCACCGCTGCCTGTTTGGGCACACTCCTGATTACACCTCTCTCTTCCCACGGGTGTCCCCCGTAACACAGCTGAAATGGCCTCCAAAAATAACAGGAGTGCCCTGACCCTCTGTGCTGGCTTCTGCCCAGGCTCTGCCAACGCCGGCGGCAGCAGCGCAGGAGGGTTTGACTCTTGCCGCCCTTCGCCGCTCCCTCCAAGTCCCCTCCCCAAGGAGGGCTCCATCTGAAATAGGTCTGAGATCAGAGATGTGCTTGATGGCACCAATTTGTATCTTTTTAGTCACGATACAAAAGGCAACGGAAAAGGACTACAAGACAGTGAAGTCTGCGGTTTCAGCAGAGGAACAGGATTAAAGAACTGTGGGTCCAGATGTGGCCCTTCTGTCGATGACCTGCACAAGAGACGAGGCTCAGGGAGAGGCAGTGTCCCTTATTAGAGCCACAGACATAGCTGGGAAAATGGGGCAAGCTTTCAAGAACCCGAGACCTTTGCACTAAAAACCTTCTCCAGTTTGACGCCTCAGACTTCTTCCTTGCTGCTGGCAGCTGGGGAGGGGACGGGTGGTGCCGAGTGCCGAGGGCCTTCTGCCCGCAGAGAGAGCGGCCCCGGCTGTACCTGTGGGCTGGTGCCAGTCCATTGCAAGACCAGTCCCTCCTGCACAGGCGATGAAAGCAACCGCTTTGCCCCGCTGGGCACTGGCCGACGCGGTGCAGACACCGGCGCCCATCCACAGTGGCGTCACGGCTGGGGCGAGCGGGGTCCGGACCCCCGTGCCCGTCTCGGCCCCGTGTGCTCGCAGCCGCCTCGTGGCTTCTGCCAGGGAGAGGGGGGACCCGTGCTCACGGCGTGAACTTGCCACTCAGAGAGAGCAAATAATGATGTTTATATATTCAGTCTGTTGTCTCAACCTCATGGAGACCGAAGGATGAAAGGGCAAGTAGAAAATGCACTTGGAAATGTGCTGGGAAACAACCTTACTTATCAGCCACTGTTTCATCCCTGCCACCGCAAAGATCTCTTTAAGTAAACTGGAAAGAAAAATAAGATAATGAAGGAAAGAAAACTTAAGAACACTTTACTGAAGCATTTAGACTAAACTGCTGCAAGGTATGTCGACCCTTTGATAAAGCAGCCCCTGTAAATCCTCTGCCTTTTCCACCTTCAGGCCTACAAACAATGCAGTCTCGCTCCTAATGTCGCTTCCACTGCTGAAAATTTGTGACATCAATAAAATCCTGGTTTGTCAGTACAAATGGAATTTTAAATTGAATTCTTATCAAATTAGCCTTTCATCAAGGTCATGCAATATTGTGTGAATAACCTTTTCAGAAGCTGTGTACATGGCTGCTGCCGGAGGTGAAAACGAGACAAATTCTAATGAGATTACTCAGCTGGAGCACTCAATAACATGCGATGGAGTAGACGGGGTGACATTAGGTTTAGCGATAATTTAAGTAAATGGATATACCGATGCTCGAAGCACAATGCTTTACCCTCCCCCCCCACCCCCACCCCCCCAACTTGGCTATGAACACATGCACTCGCAGCACCTATCTCATGGTTATTCAGCAGCCAGAGAGCACTGTCACGTCTCCAGCAAGCCAGATCCAAAGAACATATTTTCTGGAGGGAACTGGGATGAATTGTAAATGTATCCCCTCTGCTGGCTCCCTGTTGCAATAAAATTTCTCTTAATTTCAGGCGAATAGTGTTTTGCAACATTAGCAGCTGGAGGGATTTTCCATCAGCCTTGTACCTAATCACCAAACTTGTGGGAAAAAACTGCATTTCAGCATTATCAGCTCAGTGCTGCCAGGAGCTGAGCACTAGCTGAAAGGGGTCTAAGATGCGCGCATATGCTTTGAAGCAGGGGCACAGCCTCGCTCACTAATCGTGGGCTTGACTCTAAGCAGAGCCCCGGGATCTGTGTAGGACACTGCACCCGGCATCGCCCCAGACCACAGGGGTCAAGCAGACCCCCAGGAGGGGGGAAACGCTGCCCCCAGCCCCGCCAGCACCCGCCGTGCCGGCCCTGGGAGCTGGGTTGTCGGGACGCACCGGTTTGTAGGACCCGTCTGAGGAATCTGTTCTTGCCAGAACAGAATAATCCTAATAAACAAGCGCGAGCTGCTGCTGCTATCCTTTCGGATAACATCTTCTTGCAATCAAATATGATCAAATTACATGATCGAGAAACAAAATATACAGCTGTCTAAAGACTCCTTCCCAAATAACAAAATAGACAGATATTTGACAACTCCAAAAAATATTTCTGCAAACATAATAGAGAAGATAATGATAATTAGCCTAGCATTTTATGCCATAACGCTCTTGAATGCTGACAAAAATACAATATTTTCAGCAAAAGATAATTGAAAAGATTATTTGGCTTATCTAAAATAAGTTTTTCCAAGCCTCAGCATGTCTGTTACAAGAATTCATGCAGACATATGGCGTAATGCTGTAGGCTCAGTGTACTGTTTATCACTTTGAGAAAGAGGTGCATATTAACAGGGAGGTTTTTGTTCATGACAGGGTCCCTTTGGCAGGAAATGGACATAATCGCTTTTTATCAGACCCATGGCAAAGTGGAACTGATTGAACGAGTCCAGGAAAACAGCAACCAGCAAAGTTACAGGCACTGGATGCTCAAGGGCCGTAGGAGACAGCCCACGCCAGCAGCAAGCACCGAGTGTGCAGGAGGGCTCAGCTCGGCAAATCGGGGTGTTTGCTCACACAGGTACGAGCTGATCTAAAGATCATGCTCTGACATTTCACTGCAAACCCTCACAATTTGTTCTTTGTTGCTAAGTTACGTGTTTATCTGGCTCCTGAGCGGATGCCTCCAATGCAGCACGTAAGGGCATTATTTGCAGTCAGATACAGACTTCTGTATTCACTTTCAGTGACTGCTCAAGCTAAGCATTTGTTTTTAGTATGTGTTCTTGCTATTAAGATCTGCAGATTGAACCTTTGCAGGAAAGAGAGCTCTAATTGAAAGCCACTTTCCATCTGCAACGGGGGTTTGTAGAGTAAATCCAGGCTCGGTCGCAACGGCACAACTGATGCTGAGTGAGTCTGTGGTACCCAAGGGCTGTAGCTACGGCTGAGGGAAAGGCAACATTTCTGAGAATATTTTGAGATTTCATAATCGAGAGTTTCAAATCAGAACAAAATCTGAAGGTCCACAAATTCCCTGTCTTTATCCTACCCTGCTTGTCCCCCTCCTCAACGCTCCAGGCAGACAGAGCAACACCTTTTGTTTTCAACCAGGTCTGTACTGTGCTATGGCGTTTACACTGGTGGTCCCTCCAGCTGACAAGGGTGGAGGAGAAATGTCCTCACATCTTGTTTTGGGGTCCCTCGGTTCTCTCTCTCATGTGGATGTGTCCTACCACTGCAGCCGTCTTAGCTGCACTCACCTGTCCCGGTCTCCTGTGACCACAAACAAGTCTCTTCCCGGTGAACACCCATGGCTTTCAGGGATCTATTATGCTTCATTTAAAGCTGCTTGGTGATGCAGGGGTTTTTTTAAGTCTCAGCGTTTCTAAAAATATTTACCCCCATTCAACCAGTAATTGCAGCTGACTGAGCAGAATCTGGAAAACGGAAGGGTTTTACACTGGCCCTCGGTAGGTTTAATCTTCAGTGTTGCTGTAAAAGACAACCGTTTGCAAACCAGAAGAGCTGTTAATATTTGCTTTATAAGGCATCTGAGCATAGACCACACAGAAAGTCAAAATGTCCAGTACTGCAACTCTTCTTCACATGCAAAGTGAAGCAGCATCTTATTATTCAAACGCAGAAGCCTGGAGCTGGTCCTCAGCAGAATTTTACCCAGAAGTTGCTCTGCTGGTAGTAATCAGACTTCTGGCATGAACCAGGTTTATCCAGTGCGCTGAAGGGCCCGTCGTTTGTGTTTAATATTCAAAATACACTAAGCACAATGTTTGTGAAAAGTGTCAAACGCAATAATGTATTCTTGTGTTTAAGTTCAGGCTACCCCTTCGCCAACCACACTAGAAAGTGTTAGACTTGGACAAGATTTCCCAGGAGTAAAAGAAATCCATGTTCATACGCTTAAAAAGTCTGACAGGTGAACAAACTCTTCTACAGGGCAATTGCAGACGCTCTAAGTGACATTTTAAATTCTTAAGATTTTTTCATTTGCAAATAAAAGTTGCCTTGCAAAATGGCAAGCAAACCAAGTAGAATTCCCAGAAACTGGCAATTTCTGTTGTCTGTTAATTGTTTTATCTTCCATAAGAGAAAAGAATGATCAGTGGTCGGGGGAAAAAAGCCCGCTCAGAAATGGATTTTTCCATCTATCCCTTTTTAATCATTTGTAGAAGAAGAGTAATAGGCCAGATACAGTGCTAATTTTTATTGTAAACTACTCTGGGAACATATTTTGCTCAGAGCCATTAGCAGAGAAAGCAGATTAACTGGAAAAGCTAATGGTATAGTGCAGTATAAATATTTACAGAAATGTTTGACTAAATCCTTTATTAACAGGTCAAATTTTCTCCACATTTTTCACCTTTTGTTATGAGATTTTTAATGGGTCAGTACCTTTCCAGGCTTTCAAAACAGCTCGAGGGAGGAAGAGATGCCCCCCCAAGGATCCCAGCTCTCGCTGCTGTGCTATTTCCATCACATTGGCATTTGCAAAGGAGCACACTTAAATTCCTGTCCCTCTAAAAGGGACGGTGACACCTCAGGGAGGAAAGAGCAGCCAAGGGGACTCTCAGGCAGCAGAAGCGCCCGCGGCTCCGTTGTCCCTGGACCCCTCGCCTCCCGCAGCGGGTCCTGCCCCAGCAGCCCCCGCGCTGGCTGCACCGAGCGGGGCAGGGCGCTGGTGCTGCTGCTGACCCTGGTCGCACGGCGTAGCACTAGATCAGACGGCGGGTGCCGAGAAGCGAGGGAGTCTCTTGCAAAAACAATTAGTCTTCTCTTCTAGCAGCACAAACATTATCCGTTTCTCCCTCCCTTTCATTTCTCATTTTCCCCCTACATAATTCTGAGGTTAATAATGATCATTAAACACACCGAAGATCAATATCTCCCAAAAATCTCTGAAAAGATGTGTTTTAGTTCAAGAAACTGGAGGTTGCTCTGGGGTCCTATTATAGTTTTACAGCCCTGAATTTATTGGAGAGGATTTCAAGTCAAACTATACACTCAGACATCAGAGAATGAAGGTCTGGGCAAACTCGATACATCAACTATATTATCAAGTGGGTCTAGCGTTCTGCTCAGAAGCAGGCTTAAAAAAAATGTGGTTTAGACTCATCAATTTTCCATTTCGTCCATCCAGTAAAAAAAGAGAAGATTATGGGAAATCGTCACCTTCGGTCACTTACAAATTCCCCATTTAAGATGGCTTTGATTAACATCTCGGACTCTCCTGGTGCCATGACCAATCCAGCTAAACCTGCCAGCCACGCCTGCACTCGAATTAATCCCGTGAGCACGAGGACCGCACGCTGCCAGAGCCGCGACGAGAGCTGGGCCAGCCGCCCCGGAGCCGCCCGTCCGCCCCAGCCCCGCAGGCAGCCCCTGCTGTGCCCACCCACACCGTGGGTGGGGTTTTGTTTGGTTTTTTGTAGGGGTTTCCTGGTGTGGCCAGCTGGTCTTCTGAGTATTACTCTTTATATGCATATAAATACATACATGCCAACCGATGCTTCTCTCCCCAACCCGTTACATCAAAGACCGATCTGAGTTACGAGCACTGGGACTAACTATTCATTACTCCACGTTGGTGCATTTCACCGCTGCTCCTTAAGGAAAATCTCAGATTATTGTTTGTAAGAAAGGGATTTCTCAGCCACTGTGTCCACACCGCTGCGAGCGTGTAATCCATGTTTAGTGACAAAAAAGCTCCTTGTTTCTGCTTATTGAAGGCACAAACCTCTGCCAGCATCCTACAACCAACGTGGCAGTCCTGCTCAAGCATGAAGTGGTCTGACAAGCTTCCAAGGGCAATACCACAAAATGAAGAAAGAAAATGGCTGGCAGAACAAAACAAGGGCACGAAAAAATAACCTGAGTCCCTCCAAAAGGAGGATTTTTTTTTAAAAAAAGTTGCAAATTATTCTAGGAAGTAGAATGTGTCCCATGTTCCACCGGAGGAAAAGAAGATCAGTAAATCTGAGCAGTCCCTGCCGACATGACCCGGGGAAAAGGTTTTTCTGTTCTACCTGTCGCAGCACACCCGCTCTCGAGCAGCAGCACACGATACCTGGACCCTGCCAGGCAGCACCTCTGCTGCCATGCCGGGCCACCGTCACCGGCAGACAAGGATTCAGCTCCTGCACAGGCGAGGCCACCGCAGCTCCTGTGCACCATTTTATCTGCTGCTTGAGCAGCCGGTGCTGCTGCCAGAGCAGGCAGTAGGCACACAAAAGGGGCAGGAGTGTGCCAGCCCTACGTGAAGAAACAGCACAGTGAAAATAAGAGGAAATGATAAAAGCCCTCTAGCACCCACCACCGTTGCTCTGCCACGGTCAGAGTAGGACAGACTGTGGAGCCTCCGAGCCTTTGCCCCGCCATGGAGCCTCCATTTCACAGCCTGCCCGGCCAGGTAAGCACAAGGGGCGTTTTTCAGGTCACACGTTTTTGTTGTGTTCCGTCACACATTCACGATTTCAACCAATTGCTCATTTTGTGTGTATGCATCATAAAAAAGAAGTTTGAAAGATTTTTTTAAAAAATCGTAAAACGATTATAACAAACTATAATGAATTTTCTAATTCTAATCTTCATTTTACAAATTACCCATTCTTACATCCTATAAAGAAAAAAATTCCTTACATTGTTCCTTGCTGGATAATCATTAATTCTGCCTGATGCTAAAAGAGGTCTTTGATATTTCGTTCATGCTGGGATGATAATAGGTGAGGACTCCAAACTCATTTGAAGGGCAGCAAGATGATGACTAGTGTCTGAGATCTGTTTTATCTCCATCAGGGGATTTTTTCCCCTCCATAATACCAATTTGCTAAGCTAATATAACGATGCCTATCTTTCTGATTAACTAAATTACAGTTGGTCATAATGCATACATTTTTGATGGGAACCTTAATGTCTACAAATCAATCAAATATACACGAACAAGATTGGTAAGTCACAGAGGCTTCGTTCCCCAGAAGATGCGTAAGTAAGCAAGCTAAACCCCTAAATATTGATTTTGTAAAAGAAAAAAAAGTTAAGCATATACTATGGCAGAAGCGTGAAGTATGGCAAGGTATATCTGCAGAAAGGCAAGACGGCTGGTTTTTGTCTTGAAGAATGGGAGCGAGGTGAACAGTGCACCTTGGACAGGAAGAGATCTGTGGGAAAACATCCTTATCAGCATCATTAGCGATGTTTAACTGGCAGCTCAGAGCCAAGGAAGACATACGATTGCTTCCACCCTCTCCCGTTGCTCTAATCTATCCTCAGACGGTAGAAGGTGCTAGTTTTCCACTGACAGCAAGGGAACGATGCTGGTTTGCCCCAGCTACAGGTCTTACCCTGCAAACGCTGAAAGAGCCTATCTCATGGTTCTCCAGTCGTGCAGATAATTTTGCTCTTAATTAAACAAATGCCACAATGACAGCTGGGAATTAGCAGCTGTAGTTTGACCAAGTAAGTATGATATCTCCTTTAATTAAAAGAAAAACCCTCAAAATTTCCCTAATGAAATTTCCACTCTGATAAGATGGAACAGCTATGAATTCACAAGGCAAGAAATAACTGAGAAGCACAGCAATTCAGTCAATGCAATTTTCTTGCGGGAAAATACTTAAACTAACAAGGAAAGAAAAAAAGCTGCAGGAGTTGCAAAAAGTCAACTTTCCAATTGATTTTCAGCTTGACTGTGTAGAGTGTCGTTCCTCAGTAATGACTAGGAAAATGTAGAACATCGAAATTACATACAGGAGCATGACAGCAGAGGTATTGAACTTAGATTTCACTGTGAAAGTTTTAAGTATGTTACACAATATATTTTATTTCATAAGGAGGCAGGGGCCTGCAAAAGAGAACACTAAGCCACCAGAGATTCAAATCTTTGCCTTTTTTTAATATCGTCTCTTTTGCCAGCCTCAGAGCTACCCAACATATCAAAGTTATTTACATATTCTTACACACCGGACTTCCTCTCTTGATAGATAAAATATCTAACTCTATTTAAAGATAGAGAATCTCTCTCTGGATTTTTTCTAAATAAAATCAGATACGTAAAGGGACTCCCACTGGAATAAAATTTCCTCTTACTCATTCGACTCAATGTTACCCCTCTGGACCCAGCCATTAAAACACTTTTCATGTTGGGCAAGGGAGCGTCGAGGGCTCCACACCCGCCTCTCCTACAGCAGGATCCACCCTCTGCGGCCGTGGGACAGAGGCAGAACTGGAGCATCACTTACCTGCCACAGCATGCCACCACGATCATACGTGCACTGTACACAAACAGAATAGAAGCGTCTTGTCCAGTTTTTCCCTTGCAAAATAATAATGCAATCAGACATGCTGCAAGTATTAGCAAGTGATTCAGAAAAACTACAGGAGCAGAAACCATTAGGAGCTCGTGCAAAGAGTAGCCAGAGAAAGCAATTATTTCAGAGTCGAGGTTGCTGCCATCTGAAACAGAAATTTTCGCAATCTTTCGTAGCCTTTGTGGAAATTATCATTTGCCTCCAGACAGTCATTTCACGATAAATTTGGAAGAGGATCTGCACCATCTTTGATGTCTTGTGGACTCTGTGTTTTGCCATAGGGAGTAAATACATGAAAAGTGGAAACTAGGTCAGGTTACTAAGGACAAATATAAAAACATACGACAAATATACAAGGGCAAACCCACAAAAGCCAGGAAAGCAGGGGAGAGAAACTAACAGCAGGAATTCAGGCTAAGCAAATCTTTCCATCGTACCATTACCAAGACAAAGCCTGGGTGGCTGAAGTTATACCTGTGAAAAGGGGACAACCGCTCTGTCTCGAAAAGAGGCAGCAGAGTTGGGGTCTTGCGTGCCCTCAGGTCGCCTGGGCTTGCTGAGCTTCTCCCTGCACTACTGAGAAACCTGCCCGAGGCCACCTCAGAGCCATGCTCGCAGTGGCTGGGGCGAGAAGTCAGGGGAAGGAGATGCCAGCCTGGCCGTGGGTTGCCTTTGGGGCTGCTCCCAAGCGGGTACCAGGAGGCAGAAAATGATATATTTCATTAGAATAGTTTTTTTGCAAAAAACAGACTCTGCTGAAAATCATCTGTAAAAGATGATGACCTTCATTTTAGATGAGCAATGTATATTCAATGGCAATTATTTTGTTTTTAGCAGTAGCGCAACCATGTAACATTTCAACATAGCAGAAAGTTTATTAGCCTAGATTTGCCTAGACAAAAAGCCAATGGGTCAGACACTCAGCTGGTACAAACTGATTTAGTTCCATGAACATTGATTGAGCACCACAAATCATCGCAAAAGCAATGAATATAATGGCAAAACTCCCAGCCCTTGTTGGTGTGGCAGATAACCAGATGTGACAAACATAGGGCAGTGACTGTCAATAGCATATTGACTTCATAGGTGTTTCCAAGAACAGGGACTACAGAAGTTTCCAAAAGCAGGGACATATGGTCCTCTCTGTTTATTGCATACGACTATACATGTATAGTACCTGGGCTGTGCCTGGAAGAACAACTGTTTTTGTAATAGCATATTCCTTGCCAGTTCAGAAGGTATTTCCATGTGTTTGCGGTGTGGACGTCCTCAGTGCCCCGTTTTGCCGCAGCTCTGCATTGTGACTTTCCACATTAATCCAGCTCCCCGAGCCTCTGCTGTAAGGCACAGCGCATGTTCCTGTCCCCTTTAAAAAGCACTTGGAGATTTAGGGTAACAAAGTGCTGTTTGATAACAGAATTGCCTTTTGATCATCAAAGCATATGTTTAAAAAAAGATCAATAGGATTACTGCATGGGCAAAATCAGAACTCCCCAACGCTCGGCATCCTGGCTCGAGCGTATAATCGTCCACTCTTTTGTCTTCTCACCAAAGGAAAGGGTAGAAAAAAAGAACCTGCAATCAAGCCCGCTCCGCTGCAGAAAAGGTCAGCCTTCCCCACCGCTGCGGTCTGAAAGGCTCCGGCTGGTGCCCCTCCTGTGCCCTACCTTTGTACTGAAAGGAGGGCAGTCCCATTTAATGGGAATAGATTTTTTCCTAAAGCAAACCGTTCTGGCATCAGTCTTTTCCAACAAATGACAAGGTTTGCACTGCAATAACAAACACCAGGGGTGGAGGACTGGGTTGCACTTGGCTGACTGCGATTTGTTGGTAAATAATAAATCAGCTAAGCATTTTCCAGGGATGCATAGGATTTAGCTATCAGTATAAGAGGAGGTGGACTCCCTGAAAGGCCATTTGCAACAGCCTGTTTTCTCCAGAATTTCCTAGCTTGACACGAGCGACTGCTCACTGGGGAAAGTGGGGACCCCTTCCCTGCTCCAGTGCTGGGTGCGGTGCCAACCACTTGCCACGGAGCATTCCCAGAATTGCTATCTTTGTTCAGCTGGGATTTGATAAAACAGTTTTTATCCTAATCCCATCTCCTTTTTCTTTTCTCTTTCTTTTGTTTATTTGTTTTTTGTTTCAGCTGTCTGCTGCTTCAAAATGACCTACTTTTGCCCGTGGAGGAGCTGCAGTTGTGCTCGCCTCTAATGTTATTTTCCTCCTCCCCTCACGTCTGAGTTGACTAAACCCAGGACCGGGGGCTTTCTCAGGGCTCAGCTTTTATGTTATTTACTTATGCTGTGATTGGTACAATGGGGCTGTGAGACCCGATGAGACTCCTCCAATTTTACTGAGGCAAAAAATTACTGATAGTAATAACTCAAGTTGTTCAAAGAGGCAATAGTTGTTAGCGATGTGCTTTCAGTGCTCTCCCATCCCTCTGTGCCAGCTCTCCTCCTCGCACGACTTGAAGGCAAAACTTCCCCCGTGCCCGCACCTGAGCACGCAAAACCCCGGCCCCGTGCCATTCCCCGTCGTTCCCGGTGAACAGTTTGAATGCAAAGGTGGAGGCCAAGGGCTGGCTGCAAGCTGGGCTCTGCACTGGCACACCTTGGCTGCCGGAGCTGCAGACCCAGCTCCCTGCTCCCGAGGCTCGTGGCCCCGAGTCCCGGGATCTGGTGGGACATGGGGTCTGGTGAGGCACCAGGATGGCAGTGCCCAGCTCACTGCCTGCGTTAGGTGGTGTGGATGAGAGCACTTCATCCCCAGAGTCCCCGCAGCCTGGCACTGGGCACCCACAGCCAACGGAGCGATCTGCTGCCACACTCCTTCTTGCTTTTCTCTAGCTGGGGCAGAAGAAAGAGTTTTTCCTCCCAAAGCACACAGCAGTGTCAGCAGTGCCCAGAAACCAGCAGATTCAGCTTGGCTGGGGGCTGAACCTAGAACTTACTGGGCAGCGATGCTGATACAAGCGGATATGCCCCGCTCCGAGCTGTGCTCATGCGCTGCCACGCTGCCGTCAGCCGGCCCTGAAGTCCTGGGGTAGCTCCCCGAGGGTACTGAGCAAACTTTACTACCATATTTATTGCACTTTGGTGCATTTCTGCATTGTTCTCAATGGAGTATACAGAATCAAAGTGATGTATTATTGATGAGAAATAAATATTAATCAATATCAATAAATATTTATTCATGCATAAAAAGAGAACGGCAACAGATAATGGCCAATGAATGGTAGTGTATGTCCTTGCACTCGGGGAACTTGGCAAACAGTATAAATACATCAACCACACATACAAATATACTCTTCCTCTCTCTCGGGCCCAAATATAATACCAAGTGTAAACACTCAGTGTTAAAATCAGCTACACAACAACGTTTTTTTAAAACCCCAGCAAAATAAAGCCTAGTGATTCAAGGGGCTGTTGAGGCAAACAGGATTTTAAACTACCTCGTACACCTAACAGGGACGGGGCTTAGAGGACGCTGGTGAACAAACACCAGAGAAACATCCTCTGCAGCCGGACTGTCCGTCAGTCCGGCCGCGTTCGCCTGCAGAAAGGGTGCAGGGCACCGCTGGACCACTGCCTCGGGGTAAATTTTGGCCAGTGTTTGCAAGAGGTCTGCAGTGCAATTCCTCATGTGCCTGCTGTTACCTTCCTATGGAAAATATTTACTTGTGTATAACCTCTCGCTCTTTGTTCGCCGCAGTTCAAAATTATATAAGCAGCTGGAGTTTCTTCCGCAGCGCCAGAGGAGCTGCCTCTCGCACGGACCAGCCTCTTACAATCACTGACTGAGGACTGGTGCAAGCTCAGTGGGGTTCAGAGCCCCCTCTTTGCACAATGCGGTGCCCCGGTTTGGGCAGGACAACACCCAGAATGACCCTCCTAAACCTGGCCAAGGCCTCTGGATCATTAACGGTAACAGCAACAACAGGACAACTCCCCTGCATGAGGAAGGGAAGGAGGTGATGCACTGCTTGGGTGCATCACACCCAAATATTAGTGCAGCTCTCCTCCAATCTCTGAACCAGGTGATAAACTGCAGTCACAAGGTGATACTCGGTCGGTATCGTCCCAGTCCCAGGCTGCAACCTGCCCTGGAGTAATCCAACCCATTGATTGGACTTTTTTCTTTATAATTGCTGAAGAGTTCTGTTAAACTTGCACGGCGCAGCATCAAGATAAAATGCCACGGGAAACAAGGAACAGTGGATTCAAATTTTGTCCACCTATAGAAAAATCAATCAGCTAAATGAGTCCAGCCCTTTTGAACTGAGTTATAAACAATGAAATTTTTAGGCTCTTTACCAGCGTGGAGAAATGATTTCTGAGGTTCAAGCAATCCAAACTTTGACCTCCCTAACTGCCTGCCGCTCGTAAGCGCAAGTGGCCGTGACTTGCTAGGGAGCAGTTGGTCTGCTGCCCTCTTGTCCTGCAAGAGCAGCAGAGCCACCAAACAGCCCCAGCAGCAGGAGCACCGCTGCGGGCCTGGGTCGCCTCCCCGGCTGGACCCCCAGCACTCCTCTCCCAGCCTTGCTGCTGCAGCCCTCCCACCATCCACACAAAGGGAGATAATCACTAACGGCACAGCAGCCCCTTCATCTGCCAGAGGCACGTGTGCCGCCTCTTATCAAACTCCCGGGCGGAGTGATATAAAAATTGCTTTTGAACAATTTCAGATTTGTTCTTGGTGGGGAATGCAGCAGTTTCAGTACTTGTCTGACAAAAGCACGCCACACTGCTGCTGGGGAGAGCAGGTGTTAGTCATCCGTCCCAAAACACCGCAACACGACCCACCGCAGCATGCGAGAGGTGTATGGGATGGCACCGTCATCCCAGCGCCTGGAGTCACCGTGTGGCTTCTGGACACTGCCACCATATAAATGAAACAAGAATTAAAAACCCGTATTTAATAAATTCCCAGAATACCATTAATACTTCCACAAATGACAGCATCCACGGTCATTAATCAAACTCGCTAACCAGGCTGGGCCAGGAGGAATGCTTGTAGACCAATGCGTGCAGACCCATGCACGTCGGTATCTGCTGAAACAACACCTTTTGTATTCTTTCAAAGCAAATGAATGGTCATCTGCTTAATACAAGTACTTTTACTCATTATGACTATTATTTAAAACTATATTCAAGGGTTGCTTTCCCCTTTCCTTTCCTTGCTCTCAAACTAATGTTCAAGGGAATATTTTAGACATACTGCAGGGCATCAGCCCCGCTCCACACTGCCGGTCATAGCCTTGTTAGGAAGTTTACCTTTTGCACTTTCAACTCACCAAATCTCCAACTTTAAGGTTCTTTTCATCACAATAAGCAATACCTTTTTTTGACTCTACGATTTCTCTGTCCTTGAATACCTTCCTGTTACTTGCTTCTGCAAGGCATCTGTGTATTCTGGAGAAGGCAGCAATCTGAACGTACTCCTCACTTCTCCCTTCTCCCATTGCCTCCCATGACCTGCTCTTCACCTCACAAATAAGCACGGGCACAAGAAAGAAGCCATCTCCATGCCACTCGCATTTCCTCTGAGTGCATCACTTCTTAGGCTATTAAAATAATAAAAAAACCCCTTATCAAGTGAAAACATTGAGAAAGGTGGATGGGAAACAACATGCAACAGTCTCTATCTATGCAATGTCACGTCGATTCCCTGTCACAAGAGATTTACTAAAGGAAAGGGGGAAATAACCAACAAAGTTGAGATTACTTAGAAAAGCTGAAAGGCGAAGAGAAATTAGGCTCACAACCCCAGTAGGAGCTGTTGGTAATCAGTATGTGCCACCATATGTTTTAATAACTTCAGATTTCTCACATGTCTCTAGGGAACCTCAGAGGGGTTTTCATGCTCTTCACTCAGTTTTCAAACTTATGGCTGTTCTCATCAATAAAAGATTTGGTTTACTCACTGTGGCAACCGTATAATGAAAAACAGGTGCAGCTATGTAATATTTCTCTTTAATTACTATTTGTGAGGTGAAAAAGAAGAATTAATTATTCTGCATTGTTAGAACAGAATGAACCACCTACTAATTACAATCTTGATTTTAATTCAGGTGATGTTGCACAACATTCTATTAGTCCAAGTAAATATTAGCACTGGTTTTAATCACTTTTTGTCTTCCTCCTTGCATGAAACATCTACCTGATGGGGACAGACATGCATAAGCTACAGAGTTATGGCTTTTTCCTCTCAAACACCTAGTTCAGAGATATAAAACTTTTTTTTTCCCTTAGAATGAAAGAAGAGTCATCTTTCTTTTTTTCCACCCCCTGAGCTATTTTCTCTACCATCAAGTTTGTTTTTATGACTTATGGCGAGTAGTGTGAATTCAAGGAAAACCTAGTCTTCCATTATTTATTCATACTATCCTTCAAAGTCAACCCACTCAAGAATTCACAAACATTTCTTTATTTTAAATGTGTGTATGTATGAATGGATATGTCTGTTAATCGTTAGCTTGCTAACAAGCTTCCTGACAGTCGATTTTTAATTCCTGGCAGGGGGCTGATGTCCAAATCTTACCAAAAAAGAAGAAATACACAGAAATCCCTATCCACAAAGGAGTTGCGTTAGCACTTACTGAATACAAGTTTGTGATGAGATGTGCAGAAGGCTCCAGCATTACTAAATTATGCATGGTTGTGCATTCAGCACATCCTTTGCTTTATTTGCAAGAGTTTCACTTGCCAGAGCACTCTAGGGAAGAAGGGGAGGCTCTTGTCAAAACAAATACAGTCAACCAAAGAGAGAGGCTTTCACCAATTAACTGATAAAGTTGCTTTATTCTTTTCTTTTTCCTCTTCCTCCCTCTTCCCACACCCCCTTTTAAGCAGCCCTCCGGGATTGCGGGGGCAACGAGCAGCAGGCTCAGTTTGCAGATAGTGATGACATTTACCCTGGGAAATGCAGGGCTGTATCTCTCCTCCTCCCTCTAGTTTGGCAGTTGGCACCGACAGCACGCGAATTACACTTACACATGTGCACCCTCAGTGCCACCACTGCCAAGAGCTTGGCACGGAGAGGAGCCGGAGGGAGGTGCCTTTCCAGCGTTGAGCCCGTGAAGTCAGCAACCACTGCTTGTTAGCTGAGAGCTGAAGGCTACTCCCCACCGCCCTCTGACAGCTGGGACAAGTCAGCGACACTGGCCAGGCTTCAGGACTCACCAGGCATCGCTGCCCTACGTGCCCCGTAAGGTGATGGCCACGCAGGGCTGCGCCTGCCTCGGCACCGTGTGCACCGAAACCTGCAGAGCCCATGTTCGAGCTGTTGCTGGTGCCAGCACTGAAAGAGGCAAGCCACAGCTGATCACAATCACAAAAAGCAACATTTTTCTGCTGGAAAATGATGTCTTGCTGGAAACAAAATTCTGTTGCCCGTGCTAGTGCTGATTAAAAAAAAAAGTGTTCGAAGTGTTTTGAAAAAAACCCTAGAAATACAATACCTTGAGTCTGTCAAATTGTTCTGTTTTGACTTTATTGGAGAGGAGAATTGGAGGGGGCTGGCTTTGAAACAGTTTCTTATGTTGAAGTTAATTGTGCTGTTATTTATCATTCAAATCATCAGAGAACATAAGATGGTACAAAATAGTACTATGTGCTGTACAGATATCAATATTCATGTAAAATACAACAGAATGAAGCACTGGTTTAGTTTAATAGAATGATTTTACTGCAGCAAAGCAAACCCATTTAAAAACACTAATAGCCCAGTAAACCTGGGGGGTTTTTTGTTGTTTTGTTCCAAACTGGAACAAAATTTCAAGGCTGCTAAACCCCCACAAAACCAAGTCTGTTTAAGCTGTTTGTTTAAACATTTTTTTAAAAGTTAATTGAATTCCCAGTCACAGCCTGAAATTACTATCAATCAGTCACTCCAGCATGCTCATCAGCTATATGGAATACTAATCCAGGCTGTTCAAGGAAATAACTAGCTGTTAAAAATAATTTGGAAACCTCTCCACAGTCATATACCAATCTTCCTAATTATTAAGAATAGTCATAACCTGGCTGCCTCTTTCTGACATCGTTAGACTTGAAAGAGAAAAAAACCCTATTCTATCAACTCAGAAGTGCTGCAGAGGGCAGTCAGAAAACAAAGCTTTATCTTCCTTTTCTTTATCTGTGCCAGCACCAAAATACAGGGACAGTCCTGGCCGCGCCCCGCAGCCCAGCACGATTCCTCGCAGCAATGCCTGCGCCTGCTCCTGCAGCCTTGGTGCTGGGCACCAGCCACCTCTGGGAGCCGGCACAGGCCAGAAACAGGCACGGAGGCTTTCGCACGCTCCCTTGAAAGCGAGGAGCTGCAGGGAGTGAGGGGAAGGTCAGCCCTGGCAGGCGGCACAGGCAGCAGGGTTTCCACGCCAGCCCTGCGCAGCAGCATCACCACGGGACGCCCTTGCCCGACCGGAGTGGCCCAGAGCTCTGCAGGTGATGAACCCCACGGCCAGCCCAGCTCCAGTTTAGAGGGTCTATCAAGATGTTGGAAAGCAATAAAATGTCAGGCCACTGCTTGGGTGGTTTTTGATGCCTACAGCATAACAAAAAAATCCCAGACCTGGGGTAGATGGGGCTACGCAGACCTCCTCAAGGAGCTGCCAGACAGATGTAGTCTGAAGTCATGCACAACTGAAGGGCTTTCATTTGGTAAAGCAAGGCACACTTGTGGAGAACGATTCACACGCAGTGCTCCCCTCCTGACATCTCCCTGGGAACCAAGGTAACAGTGGACTGGCTACGGAGACTGGCCTTAGGACACAGGAGATCAGGTCTTAGCTCCCAGCTCTGCCCAATACAGCCAGAAAAGCCAAGTCTCCCTGATTTTCACCTCCCCATCTATTAATGTTCCAGTTTCACAGCTGCTCTGCCTCCCCTGAAACCACAATCACTTCAAAGCGGGGGCTGTCCTTCCGAGCTGTGCGTTCCCTGTGATCTCAGTCAGGGATGACCCTATTGCCCCAGGCTCACACCCTGCAGCAGGATTCATAGGTTTTCTCTCCCGATTCCACATTCCAGTCCCATTTCGTGGGCGACCCTACATGACTTGCTGCGCTAGATCTCCTCCCACCGCACAGGTATCAGGACCCCAGTTTCTCAGCAGTTCGTATGTCTTGCTTTTTTGATCCGTACTTGGTAAACCTTGAATGGATGTTCCTGGAGGTCCCCACTCCCCACGTGGTTACTGGGGCTCCAAGTTCATCTCACACTGAACCCAGCAACTCACTCGCCAACACTGAAGGTCTTTCCCCAAAGCCGTATCCCTGCCTGCTAGCCAAGTTTCCTGGCTTGGATCGTTAGGATCCCCTCCATCCCAGCCCACAGGGCAGGCAGCCACTGACAGAGACGGAGCTGATTTGGATCCACTACAGCTGTCCTCTCCCCACCTGGCAGATGAGGTTCATTATGGCTGACTAAGATAAATGCCCATATTTGTGGAAGTCTCCTAAGCACGGTACCCATGGCAGCGCCAACCAGATAAGATGCTTGTACACAATGCATTACAGCATGTCCTGTCAGCTCTGCCAGCCCCTTGCTGGCGATTCAGAAGACTGAGCTGAAAACAATTAAAAATGTAATGGCACGGCTCTCTTACCTGGGAATTGACCCAGAAAGGAGATTAGAATAAGGAGATGGGAAAAAGCATGAGGTAGTTTACAGCTTCACTGTTCTCCATCCAAACTAAGCGTGCGAGGAATAGGTGATAAGCCACAGCCCCATTTTGCTCCTACCACCGTAAAGCACCAGTAAGTCATCAAAGCCAACAGCTGAATATCCCTCAGGTGCAGGGTCAGCTCTCCACACCTCCAGTTTTTTCATTTGCTCCCCCCAGTGGAGATTACTCTTGTCAGCAGTAGCAGCAGACAAGTTGTGCCTGGCCTCAGCCCCACAGTTCTGGTGAGTTAGTTTAAATGGCACACGGGGGTGGCGTTTAGCCAACACATTGGGCAAATTCCAGTTTGCGTTGACGGCCTTCCTTCTCCTCTAATACCTCCCTGCAGGATAAACTGGACATAGAAAGCATGGCTCTTGTTTACAGAACAGACACTTTAAGCTGCTCTGCCATAAATCTGATACATGGACATTTTAGGAACTCTTTGCCCCTCTTTCCAATGGATCAGAATGATGTAAAAAGGCTTTGTCACGTATGAGAGTTGTCTAGTGTTCTTATGCATGTCCTGTGCTGAATATTTATATCTAGGTAACAACATTTGTCCCAAACCACATAGGATATACTCATCCACACAACGCAATATATGAAATAAATATAGTTGCTCACACACACACTGGCTGATAGTTTTGGTGGTACTGGGTGATGACATCAAATGTAGACTTCCATGGAATAAAGTTGCCAGTCATACTGAGAAGCCAACAAATTGATGACTGAACACAATTAGTGACATACTTTGCATTGTCAACATGATACTCTAATCTTTTTGTGCTGCTGTTTTGACACCTATATCTTGTAGAAAAATGCACAATCATAAAACTAACCTTTTAATCCCTTAATAACAGCATTTTGTAATGCTCTCCCAGCTACCTCCTTAGAGTAGTCAAGTAATACTACAGCTAATGCTTCTGTAACATTGCATCATTGGGTGGGTCCTAGAAATATACTTATGACCCCATGGATATTCACCAGGTGAACCCAGTTAAGAAACTAGTCCTTTTCTGTATTTACCCATCCCACCGTATCAAGTTTGGGGTGGGAAACAGGGTGGGGAAGCAGAATAAATGGACTTGGGCCATCCCTGCGTGAACTCAGCAAGATGAGATGTTTTTCCCTCACTCCAAAGAGCTGGTCTCTGGTATTCTGGTCGTTCTGCTGGTATTTCAGAAGTGTCTGTTATGTTCAGTCACCTTTTCTACTGCCTCATGTTTTACCCTGGCTTTTTTTTTTTTTTTTAAACCTTTAATATTACTGCTTTAGCTTATGGACATTTATAGTCTCTCTTTTTTGGCCATGTGCCTATTTTTCTCTAGCAGTTTTCTATGATGCTCTTTTACTCCTCCAGAAACTATTAGCGAGATCTTATCCTTTTCTCCCTTCAGTTCAGTTCTTACATCTGTCCTGTCCTTTGTCACCAGACAAGGCAACAGCGTTCTTAAAATAAATAAATAAATCAGTAGCAAGGGCATTCAACTAAGTTTCATTTCATAACAAGATATATGAAACCCTTTGACAGCAACAGATCGGGTTGTGGTCCTTGGGGTTTTGGTTTTTGTTTTGAAAAACACACACACCACCCCGCTCTGCACTGCATGGAAGCGGTTAACCCATAGCGACCGATCCCACTGGCCTTGCGTACTCCACCATGACTATGCTTGAAACGAGTGACCTGACTTCGGACTTGAAGTTAGCCGGACCTCCATAATGCAGCTGTGTGGAAACAGGTGGAGAAGGCAGAAGTCATCCGCTCTTTCTTTGCCATTACTTCTTTCCTTTGCCTCAATTCCTAATACAGATTTTTATGTACAAGGAACTCCAAGAAATACCAATAAAGTAGGGGGAAAACCCAAGAGCTCGCTGATGGTTTGAAGCACGGTATAGATTAATTGCAGCTCTTCAGTGCTGGAAACTCTAACCTATGAATACATAATCATCATAGATAACCGCTGAACAAAACAGCTGTTCAGGTGCCCCATTACATATATTTATAGTGGTGGCAATTCAGAAAAAAGATACTGCTTTACAGAGAGAGTTAAAAAGTGATGCAATTTGCAACACACACACACACACGCATTAAACAACCATAAAGCTCCCCCACTGCATTGGCACAGTATTGTGATATATGTTGGCATTATGTCAGGAAAAGCAGTTTCCTAGATTCAGCCACATTAATGTTCATCCTAATGAACTCTCTGGAGGAACTGTCATAAATGACAGAATATCATAAAAGAGCTTCGCTTCCAATAAAGGCCAGAGATAGCATACACTATGATTATATTCAAGGGACAAGCTCTGATCTGCGATGTTTCGAGGCAAGGCAGTGATATTTCTGGTTTATCAGCTATTCATTGGGTTAAGCTTGTTCCTTTCATCTCTGCAGTAGCATTTGAAGTAGGATTCATGGAAAAGAACTTTAAAGATGTCCTCCAAAGTTATTAGAGATAATAATTGAAATAGTTCTTTTGGCTGACAATGAAGTCAATGGCTAAAATTATTCAAGCTTTTAAAATCAGATAATAAACTAAGTTTCTTCCTACTGGTAATCAGCTCATTTGGTTGCAAAGATCTTCTTAATAAATTCAGCTTGATTAACTCCAGTCTAGTTATAGAAGGTTATTCAGGGTTGTGTAGTTTATTTTTGTTGGTTTTTTTTTTTTTTTTTAATTGTATAGACACTAGGGAAGAGGAAGAGAGAATGGACCACATATTCATCTGTGGGCAGCTGGCACACCTGCTTTGAATTCAGTTAGGCTTCCTTAAATAGTTAAAATGAAGAAGATGGGAAAGGAAGATTGTCACCCCTCTGGTTTCCTCCAGCAGCAAGTTCTTGGACTGTGAACAATTTTGTTGAGACACAACAGCTCCCTGAGCAGGAAGAGACCAGACCTGGGACCCCGTGCTGAAGGCATGCCAGAAGTAGTCTGATGCACCCAGATATCGCCCTGCGGCTCGGCATGGGCTGTGCGCATCTGCCCGCAGCAGCGACACGCCTGACCGAGGAGGGTGTTGTGGCCCTACTCATAGAATCATAGAATCATTAAGGTTGGAAAAGACCTCCAAGATCATCAAGTCCGAGGGGTTTTAGGACATCCCTCTGACAGGAACCACAGATGCTTTCCCCAGCGGGGATACAGGTGTCCTGGGGCGGCATATGGCCCTGCCAGGATAGCTAGATCTACTGGAAGAGAAATTATAGTTAATTCAGAAAACCTGGAAATCGTGCTGGATTTCAAGGAAACCATACTGGAAAGCTTCAGTGCACACCAAGCCTAAGCTGGATAAAAACATCCACCTAAAAACAAGTCACTGCGCTTTTGCATGTCCCTAATCAGCTTGATCAGACACATCCCAAGTGCCAGCAGTTTATCCCTGCAGGAAGTCTGAGCTGTGCTTTACTGACCCATAGGTTGTGCTGAGTAAGACTGAAAAGAGATATCTCGCTTTCTGAAGAGTACAATACCAAGGAATGACACACCTTTGGGAAAACCAGCATTTCACAGCTCTGTGGGAGTGACTGCTGGACTAATTATAACCGCAGAGTATTACGGCAGTACAGCCTTACCTTGACATCGAATATTTCTCTCTGTTCAGTCACTACTTTTATGCCATTCGGTGAAGTTCACTCACAAGAAAGCGTTTACCCTACAAAATATGCACAGATCTCAGGAGAAGTGACCATTCCTGAGTGGATGGTCTGCAAAGTGACTCCTACCTGGTGACACAAGAAGTTTCTCTCTTCCAGCATACCTTTCCTATATACTAGCACAGCAATCGTGCCTTAGATGCTTACGACCAAATTACAGCTCTTACTACCATCCTTTCTGCAGTGCCATCCAACAGGAGGACTTAATTCAGCAAGAAACTAATAAACATAACAGAAATCACCAGTAGCTCACAGGCTATTTCCTACTTCATTTTGGGAAGGTAGGTATATGCCTTCCCATTTGTAATGAAAGCAATCTGAGGACAGCTGCATTTACTGTATTGGTTGCTCCTCATGCAGATCTTTCCCCTTCTCGTGTTTTTTCTTCATTCCTTTTTCAGCTCCTTCCTTCCTAATTTCTGCTCCTTTCGATATTTTCTGCCTCCTTCCCCCTCCACCTCCCCAGCTGATAACAAACGGAGTGCATGGGATTTCAAGTCACGCTATCACGCCCAAGATATTTGAACGACTCTGTAATTAGTCCAAACCAGTTCCATCATTTCTTTTTGAAAAGAGCAATTTTATATAAATTGCAACTGCAATCTAGTTTCCAGAGAAACAGATACTCAAGTTTAGGCTCCAAATTCCAACCCCATGCTGCAGCCCTCCTCTCCCTTGGTGCGGGATGTAAGCCCACATAACAGAGTACAGGAAAAAGCAGCCTGACACAGAATAACTTCCTCATCATTTCCATGGCCAGCAAGGGACAAGACACCAGATGTGCTGTGCTGCACACACACCAAAGCTAATAATAGTCCTCTGGAACCAGCATGTGCTGGGATCAATTAAATTCATCTTCTACCTCGTCTCTGACCACCACTGTGCCAGCAGCACAGGCAGAGCAAGGTGCAATTCCCACCTTCCTTCCTGGGCTCTGCTGCAGCTTTTCAGGAAAACAAAGACTGCTGGGTTTTTGCAGTCCCCATCCTTGCTCTTTGTTTCTTTGCTTTCTCCTCTAACTCCTACAAAGAGGTGGCAAATAAGAGCTAATACAGCCTCCCGTGAGATTAAAGCGATTTAGCAAGTAGAAGATGTCCTTATTTAATAATCTCACCATCTCCATCATCCTGACAGCATGCCTTCAGCAAGCCATTAAAGTCTAAAATTTAGTGGGGATAGGAGATAGGAAGGCCTGTCACAGCCACCAGTGAGCCAGTTCCACAGCTTACCTGTCGGCTGCAATCAGGCTTCAAGGAATTCCTCTGCTGTAGATTTAAAAAAAAAAAGGAAAGAAAAAATCAATCACCATCATCCTGATGTGAGAAAATCCCCAGTGCTCCAGGCATGCCGGGCAATTCATCACTTCCTCATAACATATATCAGTCCCTTGCTCCTAATCAAAAATAAAACCACCAAGAATTGAACATATGGAAGGCAGTCCTGTCTCTGTGGAGCACTTCCAACCCCTTCCCCCCCACCAAAACCCCTAACAATAACTATCATAAAGCAGCCCACCCCAAGGAGTCAAGTGTGCTTCAGTCTTTAAAAGGATATAAATTGGGGTGAAGACATAATGATTAAAGGAAGTCTTCTCCTGAAGTTAGGAGCAAGAAAGCTCTGGAGACAGCCCAGGGCTGAGTCTTTTTGGAGTCTTCTGGTTTAAATGGTGCCAGCCAGCCCAGCCCAGCCCACGCTGCTATGAAGCAGAGCCCCTTCATCAATAAGAAGCCAGTTTTCAGTTGCAGTTACCCAAATCTCTTGCATGGGCTCAGCCAGCTACAGAAACCCAGGACACACAAGGACAGAGGCTGAGGGAAAGTCACCTCCCTGCATTTTATCCACCTCCTAATCCATCCACCTCCTGGAGTGACTCATCTAAGCCAATTACCCTGCTGACCCTGACAGTCGTAGAGGGTGACTGAGTCCCCCTGAGCTCTGACTTGGCCTTCAGAGGTGCCTCGCAATTTTTTCTGCTACAGAGGAAGCCTAAGTCACTAGCAAGAGTAGTTGGCTGCCTTCTGGGGCCTGAAGATAGGTGGGAGGAAACCCCCTGGAAAGATGTACAGGCAGTAGCACTCAGCTCCACAGCAGGATGCAGGTTAGATCCTAAACCACATCCGTTGCATGTGTGCTGCATTGCACGTTAATTAAATCGCTGTATTGGCACCTGTAATTGAAAAGCAGAGCCGGGTGTTGGGTCTCTAATTTTGAAAAGCAGGCTTTCATTTTTTTAGGTTCCCTAAGCAGCAGAAATACAAATGCAGGCAAAGAAAATATGAACACTGCCTTGCCTTCCTCATGGCTTGTTTCTGAGAAATAAACCAAAGATTCCTTTAAAAATCCATGTATTTCTAGCTTTTACTCACTGCTTGAACAAATGCCATGCTGTCAGAATACACTCCCATCTGCTAAATGCTTCCAGAAATTTTGGTTTGCTTTTCATTTACCATCTTAATGAATTGCCCTGAAGCTTACCTTTCACTTCTCACCTTTTACTTGTTTATCAGCTCTTTCTTACCACATTTGCTAATTATTGCCGACATTTTTGTTTAAGGGAGATTTGCTCCTTTCCTGCCAATCTTCTTTCTACTTGACCCTGCAGTAAAGTTGCTTATCAAAGTAAACACAATCTGCCTGGTTTGCATATGTAAGAAAAAAGACAGTAAGTGGGAAACAAATTGGCAATGTCATAATACATGGTGTTTCTGCTTTGCAAGTTCTCCACCTCTGCCTTACTAGAATGAAGGAGTATTTCGTTAGAGGAGAGCAAAAAGTACAGACCCTCCTTCATCAGCTGCCCCATGTTGCACATAAGTAATGATTTGTATGGGGGACACCATTATGTAAAGCAGCAGAGGTGGAATATGAGCACTGTTTATGTAAAGCAGCAGATGGTGGAATTACATAACCTGAAATGTTATATATGTGTCTATGTGTATTTATATATCCATTTTACCGAGGCTATAGGAAATTACATCTCAGGGACAATGCCTATTGCTAGTTGCGGTGTGGGTCTATAAACCGTGTGACAAGTTGAGCACATTTTTTGGCTGCTGTCTCTAGAACGAAAAGTTTAGGTGATTTCCATCTCAAACCTTATCCCAGCAGAAAGAAAAAGGGAATAATTTGTGCTAAAACTCATCAGAGAGAAAGTAAAGAAATTATCATCACTTCGTTTCATAAAGCGTTTGCAAGATTAGTATTCTGCAGCCAGAGCTATAACCATAGTGCTTCACAGTGATTCTCCCAGGAAGGATACTTCAGGCCAGTGTCACCCAGCTCTGGAGGGGTTTGGGAAAGGTGCAGAGGGGCCTTTGTTGTAGCAGAATGAGCTGCATTTCCTGCTCTTGCACCAGGCTTATGCTGAAGCTTTGCTCTCCCACCCTCACGGCCCGTTGCCTTTCCAAGGGTTCACATCTGCACGAGCTAACCAGTGCTGTAACCTGCTGGCCAGGCGGGAGGTGGCATCGGCCGGCAGCAAACCTGGCAGCGCTCGGAGAGCAGGAACACTGCGCGGTTAATTCCCAACTGCTGGAGGAGATGGCAGAATTACAGCAGAAAGAGGCCCCAGAGTACATCAAGGTAATTCTCTTCAGCAGCTCCCATGCTCTTAAAAGGTCTCCATAGCACTAGAGCTACAAACCATGCGAGAGCACAAACTTCCCAGCACTGACTCTGCTATTGTAATAAAAGTCTGTAACACAGTTGGTTGAGTCTAAATGCCACTCAAAGGAATTAACGTGAAGAAATGCTTTGTTTGACCTTCCTTTTGGAGCACTTCAGGCTTTCAAAGCAGCACAGAAAGAGTACAGTCGTTCCTGCCCTTCCTCCCCGCCACCAAGACTAAGAGGAGAAATTCTGCCTGGCCTGGACACAAGCAGTTACTCGCAATATATAAATAAAGCTTACTCAGGAAGCGATCTTGAAGGCACTTAGGATAATCCTAGTGATAAGTACCAAACTGGCTGCTGAGTGTTTGCCAGACTGGGCTTTAAAATAGCATTTGTTTAATTTGTAAGTGTATAGCATGCTTTGATGAGTGACTGTCTGGGGTCAGACGTAAGGAGTCACTGCTGAGTTCAGCTCTGGTGAAAGCAGCAATATAAACAGCCAAATCTGTAAAAGAATGTGAAATACCAAGTATACGCTGTATCCTGAAATCCTTTGAAAATCCGGCCAAATCTGATGGACGCTGACGATCCTCTGAAAACCTAGCCTGGAGACGCGCTGCTGCAGTACTGGGTAAGTACCCCAGACCTGTTGGTTATTGCCCCAGACATGAGATACGCGTTGTTTGAAACCTGCTGTTGCATGTCCTTAGCTGTACCGTGCTGGTGTCAGCGGGCTGAGGCACCACGGGAGACCCCAAGGCCATGCAGGAGGGCTCTGCTGGGCACCGCTGTGGACACTGCTGCTGGCGTCCTTTGTCACACACTGCCAGCACGAAGGAGCGATAAAAGACTGTGTGGATCCCAGGTGTCTGTGCTGAAATGACCGTGGTACACAAGGCACCCAGCTGGAGGGAACTGTCTTCACCTATACAGGAGAAAGAAAAAATTTGACCCACCTTTTCAAAAGAAATGGCATACTTCGATGCTGATGTTTGACCTGTCCCCCAAAACAGAGCAAGCTGAATATCTCCACCAAAGTCACATATATTATAATGCTTGTAATAGCTGAAGATTTGCTGAAGAGCTGGACCACGTTACTCAAAAGCCACAGTCCCAGGAGCTCCCTAGCCCTCAGTGGCAAAAGCCACAAGCCTGTTGAAATATGTTTCGTTCACCTCATTCATTTGCTCAGAAATACCAGTGAGGTGTGATGCAGAGCTGGCCGCTCCCTGTCCCCAGGAGGGCAATTACCCCGGGATAATTGCACCCTCTGGGGACTCCTCGCTCCTGCTCAGATGCTGCCAGGAAAGCTCCTTTCCTGCAGATGACTGCGCTCAGCCCACTCATCGGGGACCGCAGCCACACTTCTATCCTACTAATTAGCTCTTTGTGTTACTAGTAATGAGGCATCTTTGCAATGGGCTGCATCCCCACAACA
Organism: Fregata magnificens; assembly: GCA_013389945.1. Classification (NCBI taxonomy): domain Eukaryota; kingdom Metazoa; phylum Chordata; class Aves; order Suliformes; family Fregatidae; genus Fregata; species Fregata magnificens. The sequence continues at coordinate 165,698 of WAAD01037810.1, forward strand.
CGATGTGAGGTGCAGGTGCACGGTGCTCCCCGCTGTGCAGCGTGGCTCCGGGGAGGAGAAACCCCCCAACTGCAGGTGCGTGTATCAGCGTCTTTCTTCACATTGCCAATGCCACCAGAAATGGGCTTCCCACTTGCTCTCTGTTTCAGCACATGAATAGTTACTACCACATGTCTTTTGATAACTAGCCGTTCTGAAGAGGCGAATACGGACATCATCTCTGGAAGCTGGCATTATGCTTGAAAATGGCTGTTGGCCTTTAAATGCAGAAAGAAACAAGAGTAGGCTTTGAGTGCACATTAATTTAAAATGTAATTTTCATCCTCTGCCTAGGACTCATATGGGATTTATGCTATTAAATATTAAATACCAAGACCTTTATGCAATGAGGCAGCTTTATTGAATAAAATTATATCAAACAACGAAATCACAAGCTTTGCAGATATTAACCATATAATAGGTTTCAGAAAATACTGCAGTGTAAGGACCCAGAGAAGCATCTTTCAGTCAATGACTCACCCAGAGAATTCCTGGCCCAGGGACGAGTGGATAACTGCACGCCCAGCGTGCGCCCAGGGGCAGGAGGGCTCGTTCTTACAGCTACACTGCACTGATGTCTATCACTCTTCATGTAGGCAAGACTTTCACATAAAATAAGGTGTTTCTGAAGTTCAGCTTGTTTTCCAATTTGTGTGAAGACCAACAGCAAATTACAATTTCTTTTTTTTCTCTTACATTGCACTTGAGGGAATTATTTTGAATATTCTGCATGAGAATGGTGATTACTTTGTTGAGACTGGCTGTCGGAGTGACATGGTGCTGATTTCATTCCATGTCTGGATGAGAATACAAGCACTTCTTGAGCGATTACAGAAATTGGCTTCTAATTAACATTGGTGCCACTAAATCTCAATTCTCCAGGGCTTGCAAATAAATAAGCACAACAGAACCCCAAATATGGACAAGATAAATGGGCTACCCTAAATAAATATTCACCAATTTTATTATGTTTTTCATCTTTGGGAGGGAAGAGGAAATGTTTTCCAAGGCTCAGTGGCTTGATTTCAAGGAATTCAGTTTCCCTTCTCCTTGGTCTTAGCCCTGGCCCTCAGTTACTCAAAACCAAAAACTGAGGGCCAGGGCTAAGACCAGGGAGAAGGGAAACTGAATCAGATTGCAGAGGACTATACAGCAGACCACCACCAAATTAAAAAAAAGGGGGGAGGGGGGCAGATGACCTCACTCAATCCATTTATGATGCCATTCTACATTTAATTTTGCCATATTCAAGAATAATTTAAATAGCAGATGTAAATGATAATTTTGATACATTTAAAATATTTTATATGCTTTTTGAAGGAAACAATTTTCTTATGTAATTTCTGTTTCAGTAGAAACTTCCAATTTTCATAAATGTCAAAAACTGCTTTTGAAAGCACTCTGTTAAGAAAACTATTGTTACGATTATTATTTTACATAAAGAAGACCTTAAGAGTAAGCAACTGAAATTCCTCTGAACTCCAGTAGCATAGATGGAAAGATGTTATTTTGAAGCAAGTCCTTGACAGTTATGAGCATTTTGGCTGCTGCACCATAAAATTAATAGTATTGACATTTCATTTCATGCAAAGCAGCGTTCAATCACTTCTGCCAGTCATGTGTCAGCCTGCCTTGGATGGGATGCCAGCACCACTTTTGTAAGTGCTTACCTCCGTTCCAGGAAATTTCATCCAGCTCCACTTCTATGTTTGATGTAGAGGAGGATTTGGTATTTCCTGGGCAATGCTACTAATTTCTTTCTGGTGTTGTGAGAGCAGCAGCAGGACTCTGGGATGCCTTGCTCTCGTGCTGTAAGCCCCTTTCCCCTGTTGTCTTGCCTTTCTGAAACTATCACGACATCTGACTTCCCGCACATTCAGCTGGTGAGGAAACGGGAAAAGACCATTCTGTGGCGCGGCATGAGAAGTCGTTATTCGTGGCCCTTTTTCAAAACAATCGCAGAACAATCAGGTAGTGAAAATAATCTTTCTGACATTAGTTCTTGCTCTCCAGTTGATGGGAAGGACAAAGGTTCTTTCTTCAATCTGAAACGTTCATTCTTAATACCGTGATAAGCTTTTTCACTTGAAGTTTCCCAAATTTAATGAGTATTCAGTAATGTGTTTTACCCTTAGCTCCTCTCAGGATTTAAAACAATGGAATATAATGGTTATTGTCCTACTTCACAGCCTGACTGATACCTAAACGTCATACCAGTTAACTCACCTCTACAACTGTGGAAGATCCAGGGACTAGTAATGCTGATGAAAAGAACTTCGTTGATTTAAATGGACCACATCTGATCTGTCAGCCCTGATTTCAGAAAACCTGCTTAAATGTAGTCTGGAACACGGTTCAGTATAAGCACAGGTTAAGTACCTACTCAACATGACTTAAAATAGCACTTCTCATTATATCTGAAATATTTTCCTAACCCAAAATGTCCAAGTCTCCCGTTACAAGAGTGCCATTTATCAGGAAGTTTCCAAAGCACAGACTGGGAGCAGGTAAAGGCACCTTGCTATTAGAGCAGAAGGGGCTGGTCCTATTTTCAACCAGTTCACTGGGGTTTTCTTAGTGGAGAGAGGAAAGAGGTTTGGGAAAGCTCTTTGGTGAACACACTCACCTTACAAAAATAGAACAAGAAAAAAACTCTTTCCCAAGTTCTCGAAATGGACTCAATGTTGAGAGAGAAATTTTTAGAATGGAAGAATAATGTAACGGAAAGTAATCGGGAACCTGTTAGAACTGCTTTAAAAAGATTGTCTTTGGGGAAAACATCCATTTAAGAGGAAATAAAGAAGCGTAAGAGCCTGGAGGCTAAGTAACCTTCAATAAAGCAGATGGCTTGTTTCTGAAGCCCAGGTAGGGAGCCTTTCCAGGCTGAGCAGCTCGCACTTCTCCGGCAATGCCCGCGCGGCACACCAGCGCTCCTCTCCTCCAGCCCCAGCTCAGCCACGTGCTCACATGGCCAAAATACTCCGTCCATCCCAGCTACTGCGAAAGAGTCCTACAGAGAAGCCCAGGCAGTAGCAATGCAGGTACCATGTAACAATGCAAATACAGCCGTTTCTATAATTTCTGTTAGAACAAGTGACTGAAGGAATTTCTGTGGTACCATTTGCAGTGCCAAGTTTAACCTATGCCACAAGAATGAGATTTCAAAACGGTCATGTTTTCCACGTGCTGTGGAAGAACACTGTCTACCTTTGAAATTAGCCATCTCCACCATTTCTGTTGCATCTGCTTACAGCCCAGCAACCTGCAAAGGAGACAGCTAGCCAAAGTAGCAATAAAAATAATTTACAAGGTCAAAGGAGTGCATCACGCTTTGGGCATTAAAGGTCTCAGCTTTGCTCTAAGCTGTGTGGGTAATCGGCACCAGAGACAGCAGGGAGGGCTATACATCAAGGTGTTACGCTGCTCTGTGTCCATATGGCTGAGTGGTATTTTGCTCTTTTTTATTTTACGGTTGGAGAGATCGGAGTTTTCCTTGAAGAGCTGGCAGGCAGAGCAGACAAAATTCCCAAGGGATTTTCCTGTTCTGGCAGCTCGCTGCAAGGAGAAGAGTCCCTCAAGGGCTCTCGCAGATGAGAGCCGTCTGGAGCAGCAGCGATGTGCCAAGACACAGAGCTATTGTGCAGGAGTTTGAGGACAACTCCTCAAAGAAGTGCTGGAGTAGCGGGAAGAGAATCGCCAGAAAGCCAGCCTTGGGAATCAGAGCTGAGCAAAATGTCCCCTGCAGGGCCAGCCTTCAAATTCGGCCGTGCCTCTCCCTGCAGAACAGCACTCATGCCAGCGCCGATGGCGAGAAGGGACGATCCTGTGCCTCAAACACAAGTGAATGTCCCTTCGAATGCCAGGAGGGAAGTGCCATCGGGCCTCTGGCAAAGGTGATTATAACACACATCATTTCTCAGATTAGCTTATTTATTCTATTCTACTTTATGGCCACAATTTCTAAAACTGGATTAAAAAAAAAAAAAAAAAAGGCAGGCTGAGAGATTTTGAAAGCTTGGCATTCTCCCGGGCACTGAGCCATCCCGGGAGCACGACCCAGATCACAGGCATCAAGCCCTTTTTCAAGGGCCTGATCCATAGCACAGCAGCATCAACTGAAAGACCCGCACTGATAACACCTGGCGATGCGATGCATGTATGACTTGGCAATGCACGTATTAATATCCTCAACAGAGCTGTAAGGAGACACTCTGCTTAGGCTTAGGGGACCCCAAGGCACAACGACGATAGGGAGATGCACAAGTCCCTTATTAGATTTTGTGCAACCATTGTATTTTGTTCAAATGGATAGTTATGCTCTTCTTCAGCAGCTATGAAATAAGAACAGTGAGTGTTTGAGGAGGAAGGGCATTATTTTACAAGTGTTTTTAAGAGAAGTTAAAAGCCAAAAACATTTGATTGCTCAGTACCAATGACTTTTGCATCCTTCTATCCCCATGTTTCACTGTCTGCAGACTTCTAAAATGAAGAATTCAAGCAATTGTCTGAAATGAATAATAAACCAGCATTTTAAAGTCAATAAAATAGCTTGAAACAGATTAGAATGAAATTTAGCATTCATATATATTTACAAAGGAGCACTTGGAGGACACTAATCCAGACAGGTTCAATTAGCGAGAAGGCAGGAGAGCCGGGTTTATGGCAGTCCTGAGAGAGCGGGTCCCTGCGCGGAGCCGCAGGCAGGGTCCTCAGGAAAGCAGCTGCCCATCGGGCACCTCGTCCCTCTGCCCAGGGCGGGAAGCAAGGGGGCAAAGAGGTAGCACCCTCCTTTCTTCCCACCCCAGCTCATTTGGCAGTAATTCCGTTCAGGGTTTTTATGTTTTTATGACTGAAATGACCTGTTCTTTCAGTCAGGTTCCATAAGGCCTTTGCTTTTTAATACAACCATGAACAAATACCTGAAACTTTGGTGCCACTGCATTATACACACACCTCTTTTAGAGAAAACTATGATATCAAAGCAATTTCCTCCTTGGTTGATGGATAGCATTAGCTGTCTTCCATGCGAATCACTTATGCCAATCACCATTTTGGCCTTGCTTTAATGTAATGATTACATGGACAGAGACATCATTGCGAGCAGCGGCAGCAATGACTGAGCCATTCCACAAACAGCTGCAGCAAAGGTTAAAAACATCCAACGGTGCACACGGAGACTTTGCGCCTCTTGCAGTCATTGCATGTGAGGAGAATTGTTTGCTGCATCTTTGCGAAGGATTGAACATGTTTTCCCCTCATCAATATTCCCTACAGAGACTTTAAAAATTGTCATCAGGCTGGAAGGTGGCAGGTGCCATGGGAGGTGATTTCATGAGGCCACGGGGCTGGGACCGGAGAGCTGGGACAGCCCCACTGCGGGACATAACAACCCGCTTCTCAGCAGCTCTGGTTTGCTGTACAGACAGATGCCGGGTTGCGTTAGATGCCACAGCAGACCCAGCAGTGCCATGGTCCATCCAGCAGCGATCACACCGTTACAGGAGGTGGGGCTGACAGACAGACAGACAAACCTCTCCGGGCCAGGAGGTGCCTGTGCCTCCCCGGGGCATAACCCGGGGCGGGATCACCGCACCGGGTCCAGCCCAGCAGTGACATGTGGGAGTCCTCATCCAGATCATCATCACTGCAAACGATGGACTGAAGTCCAGTTGTGCTGACAAGGGTCTCCGGAGACGATGAATAAGCAATGAAATCACAACGTCTTTTCCCTCAAAACTACAGCTGGGCCCCGGTCTTGCTGAAGAGTTGGCAACTTTTCCCTCCAGTTCCCCTATTTCTGACACCTCTGCACACACATCTTCATACAATGGTTATATAGAAAAATAATTTTTTCAGATGTTTGCCTTGTCCTCAGCGAAAGGGAGTTGTTGAGCAGACAGACACGGGGGCTTGGAAAGCTCTGGAAAACCTTACGTCCTCAAAGATGTGTGAATGTATTGGTGAGGTTCAGATTGACACTCACCTCTCCTCCTGCCCCAGAGGGAGGGAATGACACGGTCGGAACAGGCACTGCCTCCTGGTGCAGAAGTCACTGAGTGACCATCGGCATCACTCTGCCTTGGCTTCTTGTTCTGATAATACTTCCAAAAGCAGACAAACCACTTAAAACCAAGAGGAGCCAGCAGAGTAAGAGTGGCCTGGGAAGCGCTAGGATACATAGAAAAGATGTACAAGTAAATATTGCCACATAAATAATGACAGCTTGACGCTATGGCTACTATTTTTCTACTGATATTTTGATGTTTTCACTTATGGTCATTATAAATGACTTATTCCTGTCCCTGAACACCAATCAGAGCTACCATTAGTAATATTCTGACCACAGGCAGGTGCAATAAAATTGATCAAGATGTTGACACTTAAAGATACAAGCAAATGAACATGATAAACTGCCAAGAACTATGAGCAAGAAACACAATGTTCTTTCTTTGTAAAATAGCACCTGGCAGGGATGGTTATTTTGACTTCGGTTTTGTGTAGACAATAGCTTTTCAAATTACCCAGGAAAACCATTTGGCCTCTCACAGCAGAATGGGTCGGCAAAATGGCACTTGTGCCCTTGAAAACAAGGCGTTCCTGCGCTGCAGCCAGCTCGGGGCTGGTGTCTCCTGCGGGGAGACGCGGCGGGCATGGGGGGCTGTGTCTTCACTTGTCCCACCCTCTTACAAACTGGAAATGAATAAACGTGTGTGCGACTCCTAGTAAAAACCTCTGCACATTTCCCTCCTGCCCTATTTATATTTCAGTTTTAACTAAACTTTGTATTATACTTCAACAAGATTATTGTCTATATATGCCTAGTTAGTATGAAAGAACTGATAGATATTTCCAAGTTCATTTCCCAGTCATTAACTCAGAGGACTGCGAAGAGGGTTTATAAAATAACCGTTCCCTTCCTGTGCTTTTTTCCTTAGAGCAGCCATGGGTTCATTGGATCCCTGTGCAGCCGTAGGGACTCCTTCCCAAAGCTCCTACAAATCACCTTGATTCCCTGGATGAGGCCAAGCAACCTGTTGCCACAGTGCCTTGATGGAGACGGCAGCCAGGGTCGGATGCCTCAGAGGGTGGTGTAACCACCCCCCCCCACCACCCCCAAAAAACCTGTGAACGCATGCAATGGGCTCTCAGGGACATTATTTAAGTATTATTTGCACTGCTGTAAGATCTCTGTATAGGTGAAGCCTGCATTCCGTGGGGTGAACAGTTTTAGGCATGTGCATTTTCACACTACAGACCTCTGTGCTCAGTTGTTTTTAGAGAAGCAAACCATTACACCAACAAACCCTCAGCCATAAGCTCTCTCCAGGACCAGACTGCAGACAGGTAAATGCCAGCGCACGCAGCCTTCCTGTCCTTGAAATCCCACTGCTTTACTCCACATCTGCCTGAAGATGAAGGCTTTGTGATGTGCCACGTACTGCGACTAAATCACAGCCCCAAGAGCCTCAAAGAGACAGATAGAAATTGCACTTTCCTCTTGCAGCCTGGTGGGATTGGGATGCGTGCAGAAGCTGTGTCCCCTCTTCTCCGTCGGGAAAACCTGAAGGACTGTTAGCAACAGTTGTTACCCCACTTCACTTTAGTGGAAGATAATTGGTTTTCCTTCCCTTCTAGCTTTTGTATTACAACATCCACTCCAGCCAAATAAAATAATTATGTTATTTTAAGCTTCTGCTACTTAAAAAAATAAATAGATAGCAGTAGAATGAAAACATTACTGTGCAGGAACAAAGACAGGAAGCACAACAGAGACATCGCATCCTGAAAGATGTTTCCCAAATACAGTTTGGGAAGACGAGAAAGATGCAGTGCATTAAAATAAGCAGGATTTCAGAACATTTGTCTTTACCTTGGTAAAGCTGAAAACCCCACGGCTCAGTCCCACTTGCAAGCTTCCCAAACCCCCAACAGCAGCAGGGGTGGAGCGAGCAGACATGGGACGGGGCTGACCACCTAAGAGCACCGGCTGCAACAGGGATGGCACCCCCAGGCCTCAGGAGCACTGCCGTGGCCGGCGCTGACCGCGGGGACACGGTGCCACCTCCCCTCCCACCCCACCTCGCGTGCTTTGTCTACTGAGACACCAAAGTTCATGGGGAAGTGGCTTGGCTTACCTTGATTGGGAGGATTAAGCCCAGGATTGCAGAAGCAATGGTCTTCTGGTCCTTTGTTTGTTTTACAGAAAGCTTCCACTTCTCAAGGCAGCCTTAGGTTTGCAACATGTTGCACTAAAGAAAATGAGGAAGATGCTGTTGCTGAGTACCATTTTTCCTGGCAAACCAGTGTGGCAAATTCCCTGGAAAAGTGAAAAATTCTAACGGGCAGTGCAAAATAACGGATTGCACCAAGAGAGGTAGTTTGACAGCAGATGTTTGATTTGAATTCAAAGAGAGAAAAAAAAAAATGGCTGGGCCTAAACAAGACTGTTGACCATGAAGTAGACTTTGCTGTAACTGAAGTGAAAAGGCTAATTCATCAAGCTGTAATGAGAATCTCATTGTCATTCATCTTTCATGTGAACATTTGCAGGCAAGAGTCTGGATGTCAGGGGAAAGCCCTGTAATTAATTTATCTCTGTTGTGTAAAAGGTAACAGATCTGAACGATGGGTTCTGTTCCCGCACAGCTGCCTCAGATAAAAATCAAGCAGATTATTTAGGTCTAATTTCTACTTTGCTTCCAAGGAAAAATAAATAGCTGCAGAAAAATCAGAACCGTGAAAAATACATAGTTTGGAAGAAGGGAAGAAGCAGAAGCCTACCTCCAAGAAATCATATTGGCAAGAACGACTGAAACCCTCAGGGGGGTGGGGAAAAAAAAGTATTATTTGTTTCCAATGGGAGAATTTTATCATCTAGCCTAAGGTATCAAGTTAGGATTAAGACCAAATAACGGAGGCAGTGGTCAAAGTAATTTGCTATGGATAATTTGCCTGCAACATATCCAGAAGACAATGTCAAGGCTCCTTACAATTACAAAGTCCTGGCTTGCTCTGTTGTGATCGCCTTAATCAAGGTCCTTTATTTTTTTGAAAGCACAAGAGGCACTGGAGGACCTGCCGCCCACTGAAAGTCAGCAAAATTTGTGTGCTTAACAGTGATTTCTGCCTTTTGACCTAGCTCCCTCCTATGGCTCCAGCGGCTTTGGTTTGCAGCACGAAGGTAAGAGCTTGTGCTGAAACCACTCGTGCAGCTCTTGCAGCACTGCCACGTTCTTCATGCTCACAAGGGTAAGAGACCTGCGGCGTACCCAAGAGCTCGGGGAGCCCTCCAGACCTCTCATTGCTGAGGGCAGATGCCTGGTTTTTGAGGAGGCACACTGGTGTGCAACCCGAAGTACAAAGCTGAGGGGCTGAACGAGTCCATCGCACGCGCCCGAGCTCTCCGGTGAGAGGGACCTCAGCAACAACACCCGTTGCAGCACGCAGCATGTTCTACCAGCCAGAAGTCTCACATAATTACCTGGCTGCAGGCTGTGGGCTGGGTGGTTTTGTGGTTGGTTTTGGGTTGGGGTTTTTGTTTGTTTGTTTGTTTGGTGGTTTGGGGGAGTATTTGGCAGTATTTTGGGCTGCTGTGGGATCAAAACCATGCAGACACCTTTAAAAAATGTGGTGGATCGTAGAACTACATTATATAGTTACAATTAAAATTATTTCCTATGGCAGACAAACTAGATGGATCAGTTTTAAGTGCAGATGCCACACTGAGGGATGCAATCCTGATACAGATGCCCAGGCAATGGTGTTCTCCCATAAGATAAAGATAGCTCCGATTGACAAAGACCGTACAGTGGACTCCATATATCCTACGTCAGTGAAATGGAAGAGCCTTTTGAAGAACTGTTGTTAAGAAATGTCGACAGCGCTCTCAGGAAAGCCCGAAGATGCAGAGGGAAGAAAAAAGTCTACTTTCTGGTAAAGGTTAGTGATGTCTTTGTCACGTCATGTTTGTACAGGCCTCCTCAACTCCCACAGACACTCAAGGCCTGATTTGGGACAGCTTTGCCAGCGCTGGGGAGGAAGAAACCCCTCACCCGTGCAGAGCAGTGCGGACTAGAAGTAAGGGTTAACAGAGACTTGCCTTTCTCACTGCCCAAGCGTAAGTTTACTATCTCCCCTGACTCTCAGCTGGTTTTGAAGGCAACAGCTTGTTTAGCTCCACTAAGCATCATGTTCAAAGCTTTCACTTGCTGTAGTACTCCCTCCTCTCGCGCATTTGTGATTAATTTCTCATTTCACCTTTGAACGAGCAGAACAAGGGGAGCTGGGTATCTAACTCCAAGCTCCTTTGAAAGCCCAGACTAATGGTTTATCTAGCAAGAATTTTGTCCATACACTAAGAAAAATTCAGCAGTACAAAGCACAGCGTTGCTTCCCCGCTGCAAGGCCCAGAAGATGGCCAGTTTCCCTTCCTAGCGGTGTGCAAGTTCTACAAGGGCAGATGGCTCCGCTGAAATCCCAGCGCCGGGGCTGCACCGCTCCACCCCAGCATCCAGCCACATGCATTTTCTGAAGTGGCAGAGTCTAAAATGTCAAGTTTTCCCGAGCTGCAAATTACCTCGACTCAGACCGTAGAGGTGACTTTGCTGAGGGCTCTGTCTCTGTGTGCCCAACCTGGTTCAGCAGCGCGCGATTCAGCTGGGGCAGCATCCTGAACAGGAGTGGAGGTGACGAGCATATTGGTGCTGTTAAGTCTGTGGAAACAGAGACTTCTCAACTTGCCCTTAGCTACACTTATCAGGAGAAAGCAAAAATCAAATATACCCATTATTGTTATTATTTATCAGGCATCATTTCATCACGTTTATTCACCAAGGCTTTATTTCAAAATAAAGCAGCCCTAGCAAGTGAGACCGTGCAGACCCAGTTCTCAGCAGGGCTCGGGAGCTGCAGAGCGCGTGGGGGCACGCCTGCACTACACGCAGCCGTTTTCTTTAGAAGGGGGGGCCTGGGAATCCCAAGGGCTTACGTGCCCCCCGTCCTGGGGGGCAACATGAGGCTGTTTCTTAAAGCGGTGCACTGTGCCTTAAGGAAACTCACCGCTGCTTACTGGGGGCTCACCGCAGACGGAGCACTGCAGCTCACTATATCATCATTTATCATTGCAAGACAAACACAACGATCAGAGGATTAACAACAATCACGTTAAGCTCCGCGAGTGAGCTTTTAATTTCAGATAACACCAGATACTTTCCTGCAAGTGGAGGTGTGATACCTTCAGCACTGGTGATAAAGCAGGAGTGGCGAGCTGGTGTCTGCTTCAGCACCACCGATTTCAGCAGAGTTACTCCTCTTTGACAGGGAGAAGGATCCATCCATCTGCCTAAAAAACTGCACGACACACAGGCTCTTCAAAACCCCTCCAGGTCCACTGAGTTCATTCCTCCCTCAGCTATTGAGCAGGACGTGCACGCTACAGCAGCCCTGTTCTGTATTCCAGCCCTGCGTAACCCAAATTTGCCTCAGGGGTATCATCTTGCTGCAGCTGAAGTCAACAGCAAAATTTTCATTGACTTCAGTGCTCCTGGACTATACCTTGAAAGAAAACCATCCAAATGCAGTGAAATGGGAAAAAAAAAAAAAAAAAAAAGGGGGCTTCCCAGAGTAGAGTGGATTTAATCCCCCTTCCTGCTTTAATTTGAATTTCAGAATTTTAAGACATTAAAATGATTTTTTTAAAAAAAGCCAAATACATTTCTGCAAGCTGGTCTTTGGACCAGATCTTATAAACAGGATTAGGATTTGCAATTAAGTACCAACACTCAGCTGAGATCAGGTACCACAGCAACTAACCACCTGAGGGTGACAGTGGGCTTGGAGTGACTGCTCGTGACCTTGTGCCTGCAGTGGTAAAACACATATGTGTTTAAAGGAAAATATAGATTAGACCTAGCAAATGAGACCTGTGAGCTCCAGTTGTGGCAGAGCCATGGAGACACTAAATCAGAGCAGAACAGGGAAACCCCTGGGGAGCTAAGAGGTAATTAAGCAGAGCCTATGAGGATTGCTCGGAGGGAGAACATCCCTGAGAACAGTCTTTGGGAATAAGGCCTGCGGGTTCTCACTCGGTGGGAGATTTGAACACGCTGTGAAATCTCCTTTCTGACTTAGGAGACGACACTGAACACCTCTGCCAATGTCCATGCTGTGACTGCATGGTGTGGACAGGCTAACAACGCTCGGAAAAAATCGTGTGAGATCTGCTGATGATTAGCACAAAACAGTCCACCCATATAGCCCATATAGCTGCCCATAAAGCTAATCAGCTACATGATGGCACAAGAGAGAGAGACAAAAAAGAGTTCAACATGGTTTCATCTGTTTAGTGTGGCAATAAATCTGAGTGAAATTTGCCAAGCGCCTGCTGATCTCTGCATCCAGGCGAGGTCAAGGTTCCCAAGAAATGACTAAATGATGATCATTTAATAGTAATTCTGCAGGAGCACCACAAGACTCAGAAGAGTGACGGAGACTTGCCTGAACTGCCTTTTGTACAAATGCGTGCCACGGAGACAGTTCTTGCCCTTAGGCAACTTTTGATCCAGAAATGTACTTGTAGAGGGTGTAGGTCCAGCTCAACATGGGTGTTTTGTGGCGAGCACAGGAAGGTAGCCCTGTTGTCAGAAGGCTTCCCATTCTGCAGTACCAAACCTCAGGTGGAAAAACAAGCAAGCAAGTAGAAAGACAAGGGAGCAGGACAGCTGGGTCTGCATAAATTAGTAGTCACAGTGGATGATGTATCGATATGTGAAAAGAAAAAAGAGCAGACTGGGTCGCTCTTCGCAGCCAATGCATTAGGTGAGCTAATTAAAGAGACAAGAAGGAAATTACAGTCAGTGGAAAATGAAGTAGCTGATGTCTGGAAAACGAAAAAACATCCTGCTGACCGTGACAAGACCTGCCAGGCGTCTCTCCATGGCCATCGCCGTGCTCTGCACAGGGATCACACAGGGCCAAAAGGCAGAACTGGTTTTTAGGAGGAGGAAAGCACAGCAAGGCAGGGACAGAAAAGGCAGAGAAACACTGATGAGCCCTGAAAAACAAAAATAAGAGCAATTTGGTTATGTTCCTAGAGTTGGGGGTCTTATTTATTTTCCTACTTCACATCATCATGCAACTCTTCAGATTAAAACAACCAGGGCCCTAGCCAATATGCTGATATAATCCACAAAGATGTAGGTCTCTAGTGATTTATTTTTATTTTTTTTCCATTTGTTGGTGTGTTTGGAAGTCAGCCTGTAAGGATGTTCTTGCCAGCTGGGAAATCCCAGAGGATATGTTCCTTCCTCTGTTTTGCTGGCAACCATGAAGAAAAATTATAATGAATGACCTCTTTTCTTTTTTTCTTCTGCACCAGCTGGCTCCGATACCCTTTCCCAACCTCTACTTGCATCATCTACCAAAACAAAATCTCATTTCCTAGATAAACAGACTTCTTCAGGCTTCTCAAGATAATGCTTAATTAAAAAACCAGTACAACAGAAATACTTTGCATGGGCTTCCCTCTTTTAAATGCACTTACTTTTTTATTTAAAGAGCTATTGAAAAAAGTAATTTTCACCTCTTCTGTTAATCCCAGCTCTCTGCACATCAAGACACATCTTTCTAAACTGGCCATACTGAAATCCATTAGATAACCTTCAAATGGCAGAAATGGAGCGCTCTGGGATTTCTCTGACAAAAGAGTTTGCCAGAAGAAAAACACTGAATTAGTCTTCTTCAAGAGTGTGCAGAAAAAAAAAGAAATAAAGAAAATCAGATTTTTTTCTTTAACTATTTCTTCTTGATTCTTTATTTCAACAGAATTTTAACAGAGTTGGTGATGGGACGATGAGCGCTGTGGTTGCGGAGTGGCTCCGGCGCTGCTGGTCGCTGGCAGCTCCAAGCGCCAGCCAGGGAGCCGGGGCAGCTCAGACCCCGCTGCGCTGGGTGCCGAGCACCACGCTGGACCCAAGCGAGCAGCACCCGCCGCTTGAGCAACGGTGCCTTACGGCCACCGAGACTGTGGCCCAAAACCCATGGTTAGCAAACACACAAGCCTCCCCCTTCGCCGGGAGCATCAGTGGCTGCAAGTGCTTAAACCACAGCGCTCATGAGAGGCGACATGAGCACGGTAGTAGCTGAACGCTTCTGACATGAAAACCGCCTGAACTGAGAAATCTGTTTGACCTTTTGAGACTCAGACTCTTACCAACCCACATTTCAGGCAGAAAAACTTCACAGATGTCACCCATACAGCAGAATGAACTTCACAGGTTATATTTACTTCGTTTTTCTTTATGACGATTACCTTTTGAATAGCGAGTGGCAGGAGATTTGAATAGCCACAAAGCCAACAAACAGCTCTGCCATAAATCTTGCCTGCAAGCCCTTTGCAGTAGGGCTGCCCACGATTAACATCTGGCACAGAAAAGGAGAAGCTCAGGTCTCGAGCGAGAGAGCTTGGGACTAGAGAAAAGACAGAAAGGGAACAGTCAAAAAAGGAAGATCTTGGCTTTTAGCTGAGCCAAGAGGATGGTTCTGCAGAAACTGGTACTTGACTGACATTTCCTCCCCCTTAATATTTCCTTTTTCACATGAAGTTTTCTCCATTTTCAGTTGTTCTGGTTCGAGTCCAGTTTGCTCTGTGGGGATGATAGGTTACTTAGCAACTGAAATTAAAGTTCGATTATTATATTAATATTGATGCTATCATCGCATGAATCATGATTCTAGTAGGAGGAATAATTTCAGTTTCTTTAAAATATTGATTTTGGAAAGACGCCAAAGTGCAGGCTTATGGGGCTGAATTCCTGCTGTCACAGCAGCTCAAGGATGAGCACCACCAGCCACGTTAGGGCGGGATGAAAATCGGAAAAAGCAGAGGGAAATTCTAGGCTAGCGTTGTAACAGACCTACCCTTGGCTCGGTGCCCAAATTCAGAACAGCAGAAAAAATGTTTTCACATTTGAAGGAGTTGATGTTCTCTTCACGTGTACAGGAATATTTGACGACAGAGACCTATCAAGTTGTCACTTGCATATATCACTGTAACTCATTGGATAAATGGGCTCACCTTTCAATCTTACGAATGTTTTCAAAGATAAATTCAGGAAATTAAGTCCCAGTTTTCTCTTTTTCCACCTTTTTCCTCCTTCGCTAAAGCCTGTCACACATTTCAGTTGAAATGTTTCAAATCACCTTCTCCACTTTCACAACAGTTTCACAAACTAGTTCATTTAACTAAAAAATAATAAAAAACCACCCCACCAATGAAACTCATTTTATATCAGCTTTTCATTGCCACTAAGTGTGCTCCTCTGTTTCTGGAGACACAAGCTCCCAGCACATATCAGGCAATGAAAATACGATTCTGCCGTTATTGCAGGACTTCAGCCCAGGCTAACAGGCTGAAGTGGCCCATGTCAGGCAAGTAACACTAGTGACAGTGCCTGGCCAGAACTGCTGAGTTCAAAATCTGAAATTAGAGACAAGGAAATCTGTCTGTTTTCACACATTCATCTCTCAACAGGGCTCTACGCTTCATCCATGTTCTGCCCGAGACAGATAGCAATTCAAGGTCTACCCAAGCACATCTTCTACTTAAAAACATGCAAGAAACTATGATGGAGCTGCATCTGATTTCAAAGCTCAAATGCCTGTAGCTGGGCACGTACTCAATATTAATACCCTTCCTGAACATTAACCACAGCAGTGGCCTTTTGATAACTTGCAGTTCTTCCTCTGTAAAAGCAATGAAAAAATATATGGTAGTTCTTATAAAAGACCCCTGCGATGCACATGTGATAGATCACTGCTAGAGATGAGAGACGGAGAGTGTGCCTTCAAGACTTGGGGGGGCACGGCTGTATTCAGAGTCACAAAGATGAAATACCCAGTACCATTGAATGTCAAAGGACAACCAAAAGGTGTCTGTGTCCTGTTTGCACTGCAAATGACTGGCTTTCATCTCAGATTGCAACCAAATGTGTCTGCTGCCATGCTGGTTTAGCAGCATGGAGATCCTGCTTCCTAGGAGACAGACGCAAAACTTAACTTGTACTAAACCGAACCCACCCCAGCTTTACGTTCAAATGTGAAGAATGCTCTCAGGTGAAGACAGGTGGGTCTACAGGGGCTCAGCACAGTTGGCAGCTGCGATATCTATCGCCTGTCACATTTAGAAACAGTGAGTTCCCTTAGGAAAATACTTCTGATCCCACGCCCAGCCCCTGCAGCATCTTCAGTTCTAGGTTCCTACCTCACTAGTGTTCATACATTTTTGACAAGCAAGGCATTAGTTCTTACGCAGTACATACCATTAAACCTCGAGACGGCCATCCTCCCTTCTTTCTCATACACTTCCCAGCCAGTCCCCTGTTACATTGGAGGCATACTAGTAATAGACAGTTTTCAAAAAATTTTACTAAACTTGCAGCTTTATATTCTACATCTTTCTGTTCTTCTTACTAGCTTGTGTCCTCAAATTCATGCTTCTTTAGGACTGTCATCCCACATGCATATTTTTAATGTAATGGGTGCTTTAATGGGATTCCTCTCAAAGAGCTGTCTAACCCTTCCCCGGGGAAGTTAACATCCTCTTCCACGTTTACGGTTGGTACTAGCTGCTTTTTTAAAAACCTAGTTTTAAATTATACAATAGGGTTTTCATTTTTTCCCTTGGCAGAATAATTGTGTACGTCCTCACCTAAAAATTGTCCCTGAACGCTTGCTCCTCAAAGACGCGTAGCAGTTTGGGGTGAGTCCATCTCATCTGGAGGCCAACTCAACCACACCGCATAGGCAGCCGGGGAGATTTCCAAGCCTATAAACTTGAGTGTTGGAAACCCTATCTGGAATTTCTAGAATAAGGTCAGAAATAGAAAGGAGTCATGAACATGGAGTTCTGTTAAGACTCACAATACTTGCCACATAAAACACAAAAAATGGGTTATATAAATAACATTCTGCGAAAATGTCTTTAACGGTTGTGCTTTGACACATCTTTAAGATCATAAACTTCACTCTTTTTAATGTTTTTGGTAAGACTTGTAATGAGAAAAGACAATTCTGAAGTCCTGACATTAATAAGTCTATTGTAAAAAGGTCACCTTCCCCTAAGAATGTTTTATTATCAGTGGAGCAGAATAGCTCTGAATATGTAATGACTTTTATCTGATGATTGCCCTGTATTCTTTTCTAAAGAAGGCTTCAGATGTGGATAATTTACATACAAGCATTGAAGTGTTTGGCAGCAGAGAAACAAACTGGTTCAGAGAAATTAATTATAAAGCAGCTATAGAAGAGGCATGAAAATTAACTTCTGATCTTCATATGCCTCTAAGAGGTACTAAAAAGCACCGCAGGACTGACTGTCCTCCAGGACACTATGTACATCACTTGCTGAAGTAAAACACATGCAATGGAGATTCGCTTTCTGTATAAATCCTTGTAGAGACTGTTTCTCGTTTGCATTTGGTTTTTCCACTAGAAACTCCACCACTCACGTTTAGCGGCGTATAAAGGATTAGGAGGTGCACAGAGAGGATATATATTAATTTTACTGACAACAGGAACTCAGATTAACAACT
Source organism: Fregata magnificens (assembly GCA_013389945.1). Classification (NCBI taxonomy): domain Eukaryota; kingdom Metazoa; phylum Chordata; class Aves; order Suliformes; family Fregatidae; genus Fregata; species Fregata magnificens. The sequence continues at coordinate 183,325 of WAAD01037810.1, forward strand.
AAGACCAACAACCATATGCAAAACCAGAGCTACCTGAAGGTCACTGTCCCCAGTAGCTTACAGACCAGGAGAGACAAATGGGAACCGCATGGTCAGGATCAAACCAGCCGTGGGTGGGACAAGTGAACCCATCAAACCACCTCGACAGCTGCGAGCACAGCACTGCAGGGTTTGCATCTCTGGGGGAGAGAACCAGTTCGGCACGGAACTGAAGCAACTCTGCAATTCAGAAATGCTCCTCCTGTCTGTCTGTCATGGCATAGAGGCAACCCCCTGAAAACAATGCATGTTTTGCACTCATTTCAAATTAGAAGGTTTCCCCAGGAGAACTGCGTGTTCATAAATAGCTATACCAAAGCTTGTTTGTTGTTTTGAGTCATTAAATTACATTGCACTTAATTATTCCCAATCTACCACCAATGATGGTTTTCCAACAAAAGCTGCCTCTGTTAAGAAACCATTTTTATATACTAATGATCTTATCTCAAGAATGCTTTTCAAAGAGCATTTAAACAACATCAAGCTCCATTTACCAGGGGGACGCATGGTGGAAAGTGAGTATGTTTTTAAAATCAGTTTTTCAAGAAAAAATGTTTTTCTAGGAGTGCTATCTAGGACAAAGGCTTTGCCTTATTGGGAAGGCCATTTATCTGGGGACTAATTAGCTGCTGAATTTCATCAGGGAGACAACGCTGTGCCAATTCATCAGTATTTCAAAGGAAATGCTATACATATATTAACAGAGGATGGTACTTTGCTGCAAACCGATGGCTCCTGACTCCACATGAAAGGTCATTTCATGACTCTGCAGGGTGGTAGGAATACAGGTACAGTTGGATTGGGGAGGGTTTGCTTCATTTCATCCCAGCACTTGGAAATAACCGATGTACAATTAGGAGTACCAGCTTAAGAACTTCTCCCCTGTACATTTCTGTTTATCTCAGGAATATGCATTTCCAAGCTGCCTCAAAGATTAAGAGCCCAGCAACGCAATTCTTTGCTCAGAAAGGTTATGGCATCTCCAAAAATCAGGTCCTTCAGGAAAATTAATACGAGCATCCGGAAAGAAATAGGTTTAACTGGCCTGGCGTAGGGAGAAGGATATGCTTTGGATGACCACGAGTTTTCAGCAGTATGCCACCTCTCATAATGGCATCAAGTTCTTTTCACGTGCCAGGGCATCAGAGAACGAACAGAAACAGTTTTGAGGGATAAGCGAGAGGCTGAGAAAGGGGATGGAGAAGAATCACAGGGGTGAGGGCAGGACAGGCAGGAATGAACATCATCCATTTTATCAAGAAGCTGGTGAGATTTGAACTGGAAACAGACTTGGCTAAACAAGGAGAAGCAAGGACAAAGGCAATTTAGCCTGCAGTAAAAGCATGAGGATATGTGACTCTCCTGCAGCTCTTTATGAGTCAGATTAGCTGAAGTTAAACTCTTGAGGTGCTTCCAAGCATGTCCTGTGTCATTTGCACCAATTACAGGGCTGCTGTCCAGTCTGCCCTCCAGTTTGGAGCTTAATGGGAAACAGGAGGAGCCTTAATATCTCTGTATCAGGAAATGGGTATTTAACCTAATTTTTCCGAATCCTAATTGCATCCTTATTCTTCCTAATACTGAGCTAATAAATGGGGCATTTCAGATTTCACCCTGGCATTTCAGCACACCATAAAAAAAATACACAACAGATTAAGCAACCATTAGATATATTGTTCATTCTCAGCCAATGCAACTCAAATGCCACATTTCACAGATGGGTTTAGCAATTGATGTTCTGTGCGGGCAGGAGCAGCAGGGTGGGCTGATTAAACCAGAGTAACAACATAATTTGGGGCTGCTGCTTCTGTCTTATTACAATAAGTTTGAGTTGGTTTGTGCTTTCTCCTTTCTGTCACCAGTGCATCTTTTCAGATGGAAGAAATCCTGTTACAGCGACTGCATCCCCAGAACAGAGTTAACTCCTGAGTGAAGCGGTGACACTTAAGGCCATAAGCACCGGGGTGTTTGTGTTGAACTATGCTCCCTTATGTCTCCATTAAAGAATGAACCACTGACAGATGAAAATATTTATGGTTTCCATAAAGCTTGCTTCATTTTTCATCCTGTCGTGGATGAAACACTTTCTTAATGTCTTTTACATCAAAGAAATAATTTCTTTATGCAGTATCATCCAATCTGCTTTCCATTCCCAATCTCCATTCCCTTAGAAAGCTGAACACTAATTGGTATTCAGTGCATAAATTGTCATTACTTTTATTAATTATATCACATTGTTCAACACCCAAGATAAGGGAATTACTGTTCTCAATACCAAACAGAGATGCTCTCCTGTCAGGAGAGAGAGAGGCCGGGAGGAATAGGTAAACAAGTCCAGAAGTAATGCTTCACCAGTGAAAGATGCCTTTTATCAGCACTTCTGAGCTCTGAACTCTGCTTACAGCCCTGGCAAGAAAATAACGCATTCCTACCAGTGGAAGTAAGCCACCTCCCCAGGCACCACTCCTGTCCTGACATTTCCCCATTGCCTGTAAGTACACACACACTTATCACTGCAGCGTCAGCGTACGCAGCGCTGCTTCCCCGTCTCTGAAGTCGCCACCGAGTTTTAAAAATTCACAGGTAGGAGTTCACAAAGCTGAAGTTAATCTGTATGTTGGTGTCTGGTTCAGAAAAGCAAGAATGGGCTCCTTCAGCTCATACACAGGTAGAATTTATTCAAACCCAACTAGGAATACATAGAAGTTTTGGTCAGAGGCTGCTAAGAAGGTGTAGAAACCAGAATATATCTGAAAAAAGATCCAGTGTCAAAGGGGCAGAAAGGGCCTGCTGCACGTCTGGAAGAGCAGGAGATGCCTGCAGCCCTGCCGAGGCTGTGGCACGCCGTGGGGGGCCGGGTGTGAGGGTGGGCATTCACGTGCCTCGCTCCGGAGGGGTCCCAGCTCCGGCGGCACACTGCTGGTGGTCGGCCGCAAACATCCACTGCCACATGCATGCACTGGAGGGAAGCTCATTTTATCACGGTGAGTGAGAGAGCTGCAAGGGTGCACAGCTTCAGCAGCTATTGTAAAGCATGCAGCAGAGCTCAGAGTGGAACATGACAGCCTCGAATTCAAGTGCTCGTTCACGTGTTGGACAAACATTTTTTTTGTTTGTTTTTACAGCACCAGCCAGAAACAGCACAAAACATCTCTGATTTCCAGCTCTTCAGCACACAAAAATCAGTACGTCTTTTAATATCCATTGACCTCCAGAACAAAATCCCTCTTACCAATGATTTTTGCATTGTGACAGTATAAGAAGGCTCCTGCACATCTTACCCTGGCTGTAATCTTCAGACTACAGCTAGCATAGCAAAAGCAACAAGACTTGGATGACACTTTGCGTTGTAAGTACTGTGGTATCAGAGCTTCTCCCTGCAAATCCGCAAGCTCCAGCAGCTGCAGTGGAGTGTGAGAAACCCCAGCATGCATCAGAGCAAAATAAAACCCAAGCAAAACAGTACTGTCCTCCTCTCATTGCAACTAGTCACATTTCAATTCCCACTACCCATTTCTAAAGAACCAGTGAAAAATAGCCAATTTAATGAAGTTTGATTTACCTCTACTCATTCAGTCCCCAAATATCAAGGATGGTATAATCTATATAATTGAAAACTGGTCTGGGACCTTCTCTGCAGCCACGGGAAAGAAGTGGGACAGAGATACCCATACCCTCACCCGGGGCTGGAGGTTTGCATGTTGCAACCACTGAATTTGGGAAGGATGGCTAGCAGCAACACAGCCTNCAGCCCAATTCCCAACTGCACATTTCAGTTTTGAGTCCAGAGATGAACAGGCTGCAGTGGTGTGAATTGTTACAATAACATTAAAAATTCAGTAGAACTCATTATCCTGAGTTTAATCGCTCCCTCTGAATTCTGTCAGACTCATTATGTTGGTTCCCTTTTTGACATGGTTTAAGCTCCTCCAGAGAGCAGCTGCACAATAGCAATAATAATGATTAAATTGCTGTCATCAAAAATAAGTAGACTAAATTCACACTTACAGCCACTTTTTAAAGAAAACTATCATCGTACCAAAATGGTAGAGCTTATGATATGTCCTCATGGAGTTAGCTAAACACAAGCTCACGGAGAAAATGCAGTACGAGCCTTATGAACGCAGGCCTCTAAAGGGTCTGGATCACATCATTGATGGGAGGTTAGGCTACAGAGATGAGCAAAACTTGTATTTTGACAAACATAAACTATCTGAAAAAGAGTTTCAAGAAAAGCTGAAGTATTCACAAACCCACACTAAAGGCAGGAAATATTTTTAGTCCAAGAGATGAAGATGAGAGTATTTTTTAAAGTCATACAGCAAAGCAAGTGCACAAAGACTATCCCTTGTAACCATGGCCCACGCTGGTTCAGAGCGCCCAGCATCCCAAGTGCAACATGCTGTTAAGTAAGAGTTTATTTAGCGCTCGGGAGTTATCTGGCTCTTCTCTCACAGTGAGCTGCTTCTGTGGGACCAGAAAGGCTGGAAGCATTGCAATTACCTTTGTGTTTCTGCATTTCTTGGCCCTGGGGAGGAAGAAAATCATGGGAACTGATACAGGCTGAGCAGACTGTTCCCAAGATGGATCTTCTCTGCTCTGTGAGACAGCAGAAGGTTTTAGCAGAGGAAAGGAAGTACCTAACATTTTTTTCAGGAAAGCAAAAAGTTGACATTCCATCCAAAAGCATTACAATCTCTAGTTTTGGAAACCTGCGGTTTCCTGCCATTGCATGGCTCCTGCCTCGCAGTGCGGCGTGCCGGCCCGGCACTCTCTGTCCGCTGTCCTCCATGGCCACCCAGCTCCAAAACCCTGTTCTGCACGCACGGGTCAACCACACAGAGCTGGTCGAGGAGAGACCTGCTGCTTCCAGGAGGCTTTTAGGCACAGAGGGAGGCTTTTTGAGTCATTACAGGTTTCAGACTAGGGGTAGTAGAATTCATTCACATTTTTTGCAAGTCATATTTGACTAGGATTCTTGTATTTCTCAGAGGACTGTACTGTCAGGCAACGCACAAATGTTATGCATTTAAACAGTCTGCTTTGCAATAACATATCCATTCAAGCTGGCTTTATTACACTTCAATGTACTGTACATATTCAGCTTGATTTTCTTCTCACAAGGTTTCATAAATACAGAACCCAATTACTGCGTATCTTAATCCTATTGCCCGAGCACTAGGCGGGAGTGGCCACCTCAGCAAAACTCCTCTGGTACAAATATTATCCCTGCACAAAAGCGTGGAAAGCATGGCTCTGCACAACGAAGGCACAGCCTTCAGCTGAACCCCAGACCTCATGTGAAGGTGAAATTTCCACTACACAGCAGATTTCTCAGGCAGGTAAAGCCCATCAGCACCCCCAGCATCACCAGTAAAGGCCCCTCAGTGCCCAGGTCTCCTTTTGTGCACCCGTAGGTCTGCCTCTGCCTTTTCAGCACGTCACTGTCCGTCAGACCCCGCTGGCCCTCCTTGCCCTCGTCCCGTGGGTGGGAATCGCAGGTACCTCGTGTGGCAGGACCCCGGAGCTCTGCCCACGCACCACAGGACGGCTCGGAGGCCCTGACCCGAGGGTCCTGGTCCAGGGCTGGGGACACATATAGAGGGTCCCGCTCCAGGGGCTGGCTGTCCCCAGCCAGCACTGCTCACTGTCACACCCCAAGTCCCTTTGGGAAACAGCATCTGACACTACCCACAGGTCTGACCACCTCCCAGTCCTAAGCTGGGTTTTCAGAGAACAAGGGTGTCCGTCCTCTCCCTGCGCCTCCTCTGCTGCTGCTTTAGCCACAGCCGTGCCTGGCCTGCGCTCCTTTGTGCATCACACTTCGCCTCTCTGGCTGGTGAGCCGACAACCAACAAAAATCAGGTTGTACAAAACACCGTGTTGTACCACCCCCACACACACACTAACTCTACTCTGTTGGTTACCAAGCTTCATTTTATCAAACAATGATAATCCTGGACTTATTTCATCTTAGTATGAGGAAAAGAAAATGCCAGAGGAAATACTTACGTTGATCATTACCTGAACCGTAGGACCTGATCTGTCCAACTACTTTATCAGAATGCACTGAGCCAGAAAGATCCCGTAGGTTGATGTGTTATTGGATCCAGAGGAAATCAGACTCTGACTTGATGGACACCATTATCTTGAGGGGTTCCCAAGGAATTCCCCACATCCCCAGGCCAGAGGTATTCTGTATGCATGAACAATAGCCAGCAGAAAGGATATAAAACAGGAGTTTTACAACAAGCTGTAATGGTTTTCCATGAGGTGCCCTGGTGCCATCAGCCGGGAGCAGGGACACAGCCCCCCCACCCTGCCCCAAGAGACCCTGGGGAATTTCCACGCAAAGCACCAGCAGGAAGATGTAGCTCACCTCTATCTCTGCTCCTCCCTCGAGGAAAACAGATCACCACTTGGGAGACTAAAGAATAATACAAAACAAGCCTCCCTGCCCCAAAGCAGGAGCTTTGCAGCCACTCAGGGTGAGCTCAGAGCCTTCCGCACAGGATGCCCCAGACTCCCACAAGCCACCCCACAACAGAGGAGCTAGGCATGGCCACCTCCAGCCCCTCTTCACCTGGCCCAGAGGTCCTTCCCAGGCTCCAGGTGCTCTCACTTGGGCAATCAATGAGCTGGGAGAGGCTTTAGCAATGGGACTTTGGAGAGGATGCTCGAGCTCCAGCCCCTGCAGACAAATGCAATTAGCTCAGCAGAGCCTTTTCACAGCACGTAAAATGCAACTCCATTGAGCGCATCCAGGGTCCTGCTCCGGGTCAGGAGGGACTGGAGCACCCCAAAACCATCTGCATTTGCCACCTGTATCAATAGGCCTAAAAAAATTGTGCCCCCCTTCAAAAATTTCCATAAGTTCTGATCTTACACAGTTACTTCAAAAGTATCACCATACATAGATACCCACACCTAAGAGCACATCTTAAAACATATCTAAAGACAATACTTCTTTTCAATAAAGGACCCCACCGAGATTAGTAAGATTTAATCATGCACTCGAAATTAAAACACAGGTCAGGGTTTTCTTGAGGACAAGTAATGTAAGCACATGCTTACTTTCTGGAGGGAAGAGGTTTAAATAGAGCTATATATAGGTGAATAACATCAACCAAATTTGTAATTAATTCCATCAACTCATTAACTGTAGGAGTGAAATCACTGGAGCTTCAGTAGTTTATGAGACCTATGGATGTGTGTCCATTTGCTTATGAAAGCATGTAAATCATGCCATGGTTTTATTATGTAGTATAATGACTAATGTAGAGACACTGTCCATCAGAGTTGCAAAGAACCAAAACAGCATTTTAACTGAAATTCCACTTCAGTGCCCAGGAGTTAAGTGGGACATAAACAATATATAAACCTTGTGCTAATTTCTCCTTACGTTATCAATATTTCCACTGAGAATCAGTAAAACTGCCCTTCAGCTGCCCTGGTAAGTCATGGTTAAATGAGAACCCGGGCTACGTCTGGTCCATGCGATGCACTCGGTCCTTTGAAGCACGCTGGGTATGTCCCAGAGTGCATCACTAAATAAACGAAAACTGAACTGAAAAGTTGCTTTGAATTATTATTAACAAGCACTGCACTATTTTAATTGGCCCCCTGATGAATACTGGCCTAAGAGTGGGGATGATAAATTGCCTTACCGTGTGAAATTTCTGTTTTGAATCCAAAGTAAAAAAAGTCCCCCAAAACCAGAAAAAACACCAAAGTGTATAATATTCTTTCAGAGCACATGGGGAGAGCTGACAGTGCCAGGTCTGTCAAGAGCTCTTCAGACACCTGCCAGCTACACTGACGCCGAACGCAGGCAGCCCTCATGGCTCACGTAGTGAAATGAAGTCATTCATCCTTTTCTATTTGAAAGGAAGAGCTTGACAAGCAAGGTGTAATTAATTCAAGTGTTTCTGAAAGCCCAGTTTAGATGAAGATGTTCAGCTTCAAATTTCACCAAAAAACCCCAAACCCAAACAAAACAAAACAAAAAAACTCCAGTGCTGTCTAACTTCTGTGCCACTAAGCAACCAACGTTTATTTTCTAGCCTGGGTGAGTAAAAGGGGGTTTATCCACACCAGCAGCGGTTGCCTGTCCTCCTTGGGCATCCTGGCACTTGTGGCGCAGAGGCTGAGCTCTGAGACAAGCCAGGGAGGGTGAATCACGCTCTGCATGGAAATCACACCCATTTCAGCTGAGCAAGTCTTGCAAGTAAGACATAAAGTTTGCTTGCCAGGGTTGTCCTCAGGTGTAAAGCAACAGGGAGGAAGAGGAGTGTAGTGGGGTGGCTTCCAGTATAGAGTGGGGTGAATCCAGGTCATGCATCCAGGCCATTGGTTTGCAAAATGCTTTCTGCAATCTGTAGATAAAGAAAATTAGCAACAGAAGAAACTGAATCAAAATTATTAGGGACTAAGCTTGTCCCTAATATGTGTGAATGCAGTGATACTGGGAGTCTGCTGTAGTCAGTAAGAGTCGTACAGGAAGGCAGAGAGAGAGAGAGAAAGAGGCACAATGCTACTAAAGGGAAAAAATGCTATTGGAAATTGTATAATTCCAGGAGATTTTAACATCTCTGATCTTGACTGCGAAAATGCTATGAGTAGTGTTACAGTCAAATATCCCTGGATGCAGTGGGTAGCTGGAACTGAATCAGGAGGAAGAGATGCTATTCTCAAGTCAGTTTTTGAGATCACTAGGTTGGTTTTGACAAAGTTGGGTTTCAGGCTGAAAGAACTGTTTGACCAAAGAAGACTGAATTATGTTTGGTTCAGTTTCCTGATTAGGTAAGAAAACAGAAGAAAAAGATTTTTCGCAGTTGATGCCAAATACTCTTATTCCAACTTTGATCTGCAACATACGCTAATTCATGTTTTTGCACCTGAATGAAAGCTCAGCTTTACATACAAGCCATTAACACTCTGGTTACGGATTGTTTGAGAATTTTGTCAGCTGTTTGAAATACATGGCTTCATGCAGGCAATTTTGTTGCCTTACCCTTATGTTTATTTTAAACATTAGATCTCTTTCTCCAGCAGAAAGTGGCATCTGAGGGCGTTCCCTGGTGCTGCACCAAGACCCAAGCGTTAACCAAACCCAATTTGTTTGCATGAAATAGTTTATACAGTACTGTGAGTCTTCCATGAGGATAGCTGTAATAACCCCTCCTTGCTGTTACTCGATCACTGCAGTTATACCTTGCTCAAGCTAAAATTGCTCACAGAAGTGCTCAGGTCAATGTTGGATAGTAACAAGTGCCGGATAGCATTGGCCTGAGTCCCATTTATAACTGTATTCCTCTTTGGTGTCCAATTTAACTGCACTTGCAGCACCTGGCCTTAGGGTGGATCCACATTTTGCACTCGGTGCTTTGCTCACCCAACAAACTGCACTGAAGAAGAAATTGTTACCAAAGAAGACTGAAATTTATCCAGATCAAAGTTCACAGGCATCGCATAAACAGCGAAATCCCAGCAGAACCTAAGCTAATTGCTGTTAGAATGTAAAAACTGTAGGAAAAGAAATGCTGCTGAATTATTTACTTTCCTACTGTGGTCCGCATAGTTGCAAATCTATGCTCTACTCAGCTGCCGCTGCATTCCAGCACTACTAACCTAAATTTAAGCTCATAAGTATGAGGTATCAGCGGAAGTGAGTATCATCAAAATGTGTGATACTATGATAATGGCATAAATCTATCAAAGGTGCTTAATCTATACCAAAAGCCGCCATCTGCCGATGGCGTTTCTGTGTCAATGCCATGGATGATGAATCAGTCTGCACGATGCAGCAATGGCTCAACTTGTGCTACAACAATCCGTATCTGTAGGGCAGCTCCTCATTAAGAGTTACAGTATTATTATGACAAATCAATATTACTATTTTTGATGTCTGTAAGACTTTGGGGTGTTTTTAATTTTCCATAAGCCCAGTTCTGCACACTAGTTCTAGATCTTCCTCACATTTTTACTTCTGCAGCTGCATCCATTGAGCTGTAGAAATACTATCGTCTTCACCCATGTCAGTGTTTGAGAACAGGCACAGTACGCCTGCCTCCTGTACGGCAAGAAAACATCCGTGGTGAGATCAAATACCCTGAGATGTAACAGTCTCTATTGCACTGCTATGTGCTTCCCAGCCTTGCCGATGGAGGTGAAGCCAGCTGATGATTCTGTGTGGTCCAGAACGGGTTTTCAGGTGGAAGGTGACTCTGGTCACGGACACAGATACAGTCTTATTTTTCATGTGCAGGTACATTAACACTTTCCTCTCTTACACCTTTTGCAATGCTGGTACAGTTACTGCATGGTTGTATTTTCTAGGCAATTTCATTCCTGCCTTGTGAGACAGACCTCGTGTCCCTCTGAACAGCGCTAAGGGGAGCTATCCTAGATCTGCCAGGTAAATCTGCACCAGCTCTGCAACTCAGAATTCATTTAGAACATAGAATATTCAGCAGAGACACAGAGAAAATGGGATCCGTACTTTGAAGTCAACTGTGTCTCTAGATAGCACTGGTAACTGCCACACAGTGATGAGCAGGCAATCTCAAGTGGACTTAACAGTCGAAAAAAGCAGTAGTGATCAAGTATTTGAGCTCAAGACTAAAATAGTCCAGTTTTTGCATATAAGTAATTTTTGGAAACTATTACTTTAGCTTCTACAAAGGCTGTTTCTTTGCTGGAAGCAAAATGAGAGCATCTTGCAGGAAAGCACGAGGCCACTGCAAGAACTTCACGATGGACAGGGTACATGGCTAGCATGAATCAACAAAGATCCGCCCCAGCCAGTCAATGGAGTGGTGCTTGTTGACATCGGCAAACGAGCCGGCTCCATAACCGCAACAAAAACTGAACTCCACTTGGTTAATTTAAAATTGCACTGGGTTGTGTAATAGCTGTTGCTTTCTCTCCCTGACAACAGGGTCAAAACTTGTGCTGCAGCTACATAAAGGAACAGAACCATAAGTCATGTAGATATCCTCAGCCCAGTCAGCAGCACAAGGATGTTCAGTGCATTTTTCATTTTAAGGACAAAGCGCATTCCCAATTAGTGCTTAAAAGGAAGCTTGAGTCCTTGATTCATCAACTGAAAGAAACTGGAGGACTTCTGAAGAAAAAAACCCATGCCAGAATAACATAATACCCAGGGTTAAAAGTGAGGAAAGGGGAAAAAAGGATAAAGGAGAATATGGTAGAATAATACAGCAGAGTGCAATTATGGTCCCAGTGGAACTGCATCTGTTGGTAAAGCTAAGAATATACGTAAAGATGTTCAGGAGGGTAATGAAGACACAGGGCAGTCATATCCCAGGAGCCTAACACATGTAAGGACAACAAGATTCATTTCTTAATCAGGGCTTCTTTTTATTTTGGATTAGGAAATGGTTCTGCACAAGTCATTTATACTTTCACATCATATTAATTTTCAGGGGGAGACTTTTCAACTGCCTAATCACCTTCTTGCTGCTCTGAGGTGATCCTGTTGTGCTTTCTGCCTTTTTCCCCATTTTAATTCTTTTTTTTATTCCCTGTGCCCCTTAAACACAGGGAACAAAATCCCCTGAGTTTTAAAATCCCCTGAATTCAGAAAGAATTTTGTCTTAAAGAAAAGTACAAGGACGCTTGCATGGTTGTTCCATCCGGCACTGTTCTATTTAGAGTTTTAGTTAACGCCTGCGTCACTGTGCTCAGCACTTTCATCTCACAACCATGTGAGATGTGGCTCCAGAGAGATGCCCACCGAGACGGGCCCAGCCTCAGGGGTCACCACACACGTGCTCATACCTCATCTCCGCAGAATCTCAGGTCAACCTCCTTTCCAAGCACTGACCACACTAAGGGTTACTTGTATCCCAAAGTGGCCAGAGCAGCGTGAATACATATGCTCACCTTTTCATAGAATCATAGAATCATTAAGGTTGGAAAAGACCTCTAAGATCATCAAGTCCAACCATCAACTAACACCACCATGACTCCTAAACCAGGCCCTGGAGTGCCACGTCTATACCTTTTTTGAACGCCTCCAGGATTGACGACTCCACCACCTCTCTGGGCAGCCTGTTCCAATGCCTAACCACTCTTTTGGTAAAGAAATTCTTCCTGATGTCCAATCTGAACCTCCCCTGACGCAACCTGAGGCCATTCCCTCTCGTCCTATCGCTAGTTTCTTGGGAGAAGAGTCCAGCACCCGCTTCACTACAACCTCCCTTCAGGTAGTTGTAGAGAGCGATAAGGTCTCCCCTCAGCCTCCTCTTCTCCAAGCTAAACAGCCCCAGTTCCCTCAGCCGCTCCTCATAAGACTTGTTTTCTAGTCCCTTCACCAGCCTCGTTGCCCTTCTCTGGACACGCTCCAGCACCTCAGTGTCCTTCTTGTACTGAGGGGCCCAAAACTGAACACAGTACTCGAGGTGCGGCCTCACCAGTGCCGAGTACAGGGGCACGATCACTTCCCTACTCCTGCTGGTCACACTATTCCTGATACAACCCAGGATGCCGTTGGCCTTCTTGGCCACCTGGGCACACTGCCGGCTCATGTTCAGCCGGCTGTCGACCAGCACCCCCAGGTCCTTTTCTGCCGGGCAGCTTTCCAGCCACTCTTCCCCAAGCCTGTACCGTTGCATGAGGTTGTTGTGTTTTGTTGCGTTCTGTTTCGGTTTGGTTTGGAACAACATGTTGTTCCCCTACATCAGGTGTTAATCTCAGCTCCAGGGACTCCACGCTGTCTGCAGGGAATGGGGTGGGACACCGGGTATCTGCGAGCTGCTCCTCAGGGGTTCTCACCTGTGTTGGTACCAGCCTGCTGCCTCAGGCGCTGCAGGAGATGCCTGTGGTGACATCCTGTCCACATCTCCATGTCTCTTTTCCTGGGGCAAGTTATAGTTATAAGTCATGGCCTTTTAACCTAATACCTGTTAGGTGCTTTGACTACCCATACCCCCATGCCTGCCCCACAAACCATGCTCTAGAAATGACGAACTGCAAACTTCTGCTACCACTCTAGGTGGCCCTGGTCAGGATCAGAGTCCCAGGGGATTAACCAGCAGGCAAACGAGAAGGCTTTGACGGAGCAGAGCAGACAGGTGAAGCGACCTGCCCTGCATCACACCACAGGCAGAGAGGGGAGATGCTTTCTGTCGCAACATTTCCACCTTTTGCACATAACTTGTCCTACAGCCACCGCACAAACCCTTCACATTTCAGATGTGGAAGCAAACCTCACCCAGAGCTGAAAACTGTGTTAAATTCTCATGACCTCTCTGTTGTGATCCCTTCTTTTAATTAGTGGTCTGATGACAATAAAAATGCAGAAGTGTTTTCATCTACAAAGGAATTTTTTGTGTGTTACCATAGCTACTCTCGGGGTTATCACTGTCCATTGCATCATTTAAAATACTCAGGGTAGACGATAAATTTCTTGTCACAAGGCCAGTATGTGCTATTCTATCTCTAGATGTATTCAGGCGTGGTTTTGGTTTGTGTATTTATTTACAGCATACGCTTGAGGGTATCTTTCCAGGCAGAGTGTGGTCTAAAAAGAAGCATATTTCTCCTGGTCTCTTGCAGTGTAGAAGAGCTTCTAAATTTTGGGGAGCACACAGGGGAGACATTTATCTCTTTGCAGAGAGCCAGTAGATCTCATCACCCCTTAAAACCTGTGTCATCCCTAAACAGAGGGTTTCAGGTATATACATGGCCTTAGGGAATTGTTCCATATCCCCATGCCTTGGGGAATTCTGCCTTGGAAAATCAAGCTTACAGGTCTCCAAACAATGCATTAGTATTTAGGATTAGTCCTAAACTGCAGCCTTTTTTCTTTGTTAGGAGAGCTGTTTACAGGGGAAGGTAGCCAACCACACACGGAGCAGTTCTTCCCAGCTCTTTTCTCTTGCAACATGAGTTACTTATTACGAGTTCCTGGTACACCAGTATTTTTTTATTCTGGCAAGGAAGAGTGAATAGCTCATTGGTTCTCACTGCCCTGCTAAATACTTCAAACACGTCAAACCAAACTAAATTCAAGTCATCTCAGCTTTGCAGGTAATCAACAGCTGAGAGAGAAGTCTCACGGTCGTACAGGGGTCCAAGCCAGAAGATTAGTTGTATGAAATTATTTGCCAGATATAACCTGTGACTCAGGACTTTCATGTTACAGAGAGCACGCTATTTTTTTCTGTCATAGATGAGTCTAAATGTACACTGAAACCAAAGATTTGTTGATGTGTTGTGTGTTCATTCTTGTCTTAGAACTGAGTTTATTTACCTCCGTTCTTGGATGAAAATTACCTTTTTTTCTCACTCCTTTTGGACAAAGATGTTTATTTACATCAAGCCATATTCAAGCAGTGCTTCTTCCCAAATACCTGGTTATAGAAGCTTAGTCCGAGGAGAGCCTGTGCCAAGGAGAAGCACTCACTGGATGCACTCAGTCAGAGACTCCTATGGGATTCTGCAGAGCCCTGCTAGATGTATTGCGCCTTGTGCTGGATCTGGGTTTTCCAGCATCACTTGGAAGTCAATGCAGCACGAAAAAAAAGTCAAGTCCTCCTAAAGAAAGCAATAACTGAGCCAAACCAAGTAAGCTCCATCAGTGCTGTTGCCACCCCCTATTCATCAGGAACAATGAGTGCAGGCATTGAGATTCCACGCTGGTTTTATAAACAGAGTGCTGCCTTTTTAGTATGTCACATTTAGGCAAGAGAACAGATTCTGGCTGTAAAAAAGTACCCTTGGAACCTGCTTTTATAGTTCTTACTTGAAATATTTCTAAACAGTCCTCTCATCACATGCATTTAAACAACTCCAGCCTCAGGAGTATAATAACCTATAGCAAATACACTGACTTTTCCAGAGCATAAACGCAAGTCTTACATGCAGGTCACAATTTAATGAGATCACAGACAACAAAGAAGCCCCCAAATGAAAGGGAAATCAATGCTAATTACGATGGGGAATCCCAGTGCCTCTAGTGCATCTGTAGTGACACTCACCCGCAACCACCAACTTTTCACATATTGATTTTAAGGTTAGCATCAGGCACAGCACCTTGATGTGAAATGTGTCCTTCTGCCCTCAGATTTGCACTGACAGGGATCAGGCAGCCTATAATTGGTAGGGGGGAAACATCCCATACTCCCCATGCATAACTGGAACAAAAGAAAACCCAGATTCATGAATATTTAGCAAGTTCTCACGCTCTCATTCATGACAGATGTATTTTGGATTTAAAAGAATGTCAAAACGATTCACTGCAATTCTCTTGTGCAATTAGAGCAGTCCCTTTTCTAGGAGCAGTTCTTTTTGTGGCTCCATCCCATACCTACTTCCTGAGGATTAGCTTGGGGTTGGAACTGCTCAGGGAGGGAAATGGTATCCATACAGGGATCTTTTATTTGGAGTCTTTTT
Organism: Fregata magnificens; assembly: GCA_013389945.1. Classification (NCBI taxonomy): domain Eukaryota; kingdom Metazoa; phylum Chordata; class Aves; order Suliformes; family Fregatidae; genus Fregata; species Fregata magnificens. Next base: position 198,784 of record WAAD01037810.1, read on the forward strand.
GGTTACATTTATCTTTGGTCTTTGAGGTTGTTTACTTCTGCTATATATCTGCCAGGAGTTCAAGTACTTCTTAAACACTGCTCCCATTATTTCTTTAAAAGAATTACCAAGACAAAAGAATCATATGCAACCAAAAATATCACCTGAGGAAGAAGAAGATCAGTTTCCGTGACCAGAAGGTTACACCACAGGACAAGCCCTGCTGGCATCCAGACCAGGGTGGCTATGGGGAAGAAACGTACACAGAGCTAGCACAAAGCACTGCCCTGTGCCACAGCTAAAAGTACGATTCACGGACACGTAAGGTTAGGCGTGCCCAGCTGGCTAACATGGGGGGTCAGGGCCCTCTTCCCCCCGATGTCCTGGAGCCTCTGCTCTGCCAGCAGCAAGTGCCACCCACCAGGACGGAGCAAGCCACGGGCACCTCCCCGCCTCGGGATGGGCAAGGTGGAGCAGGAGGGCTCCCAGGCTCTGTCCTGAGCCCCGGCTGTCCTCTGGCCACCCAGGCTTCCCTGAGGGTGGAGGTTCCCCTCTGCCTGCTCCTCTCCTGCTGCAGGGAAGGGGGTCTCGGGGCTGCCTCCCCTCCGAAGCTGCACGGCTGCACCACAAATGCCTTTTCCATGGGGGAGCCTGTCTTTACTCATCACTTGGGAGTACACGGTTGGAGCTGCCAGAAAAGCCGTACAAGGGACAGAGAGGTATATAAAATGCTCCGTTAGTGAATTTAATGCCTAGTGATAAAACGTTTTATCCATTCTGGAGGACAATATTTAAACAGATGCTATTAGTGGTTGTATTTCAAAAGTCAATGGGGCTAAATAAATCTAACATTTACTTCTACTAAAAATGTTATGAGGCCAAGCTCTTTTTTTTCTTTAGGTGTTCAATTAAGCAAAAATACATAGATCTCCCGCAGAATTTAAGACTGCCATGAACAGGAAAGCTTTTTGGTTAAGCTTTCATCTCTTCATGTAAAGAACTAAATTGATGATTTTTAAATAATTTACATCCCAGAAGTAGTATTAAAAAAATGTCCCAAATGGGGCTAAAAGCATCGTAAATATAATTTCCTGTCAGATTATATGAAATACTCTGATGAATGAATAGTTCCTAAAAGGACACTAAGTATGGACTTGGAAGGTCTGACTCCAGTTTTCTGAAAATGCCAGCTTTGAGTAGTGTGCCATTTGACTTCATTCTTGCTTGCCTTGAGCAAGCCCTTTGAGATACGTAGGTATGAGTGTGCACTTTTTTTTTTTTCTTTCTCTGATTTATTACATCGATGCTTATGTTTTAAAGAGCCTTATCCATCTGAGAAGCAAAGGGAAACTAGTCATCAACCCAGGAGTTGGACTCGATGATCCTTGTGGGTCCCTTCCAACTCAGGAGATTCTATGATTCTATGAACCCAGAGTTTGGGAAGGGGAGGGGAAGGAATCAGGACTCTGTTTACGGGCTGGATAAAGATCCTTTTGAGCACATCACCAGCTTGCCAATGAATGCAAATGGCTTTTATTTTTCTTTCAGTGTGAGTGTGTGTGGGAGGGGGAGGAGACAGAGGAGGGAGTCAGTGTTATCTCTGCTGTTATAATGCTGAATTAAGACAACCACCTGCCCATCATCTACTTCCAAATCCTTTTTGCTTTTCAAAGATGACTGGCATTTCACAGCCTCCTCTTGCCCATCTTGCTAAAATATTAATGCATCCAAAGGTTCAGATGGCTGCAACCATCCAGAACAGAGAATCAGAAATTAAAAACAAACAGGCAGAACAAAACCCGATAACGAACACTTGGTTCTGAACTTGCTTTTAAAAGAGGAGGTGAGCATACATTCAGCTTGAGATGCGAGTGATCCTTTTTTGTTATTAATGCAATATTTATTAGCACTGACTCCTCTCCTTGTGATTTCCGCCAGCTCTGTTTTCACACCATGTCCATCATCACAGCTTTTCAGTTTCTGTACCGAGCTATCACAGTGCCCATCTATTGCCCAGCTTGTCCAGCTAGCTTTCTTCCATGGCTCTTTCTGTGTTGTATACTCTCATTGCCTGTTTCTCTGGATGTTTTTAATTGCCAGCCTAAAAATAAGATGGGCAATTTTCTTGTCACATTCTTCTTAAACGTTCCAGGGACACTCTGAATATTTGCTTGGCTTGACTGAGGACATCAGCAATACACGAGTAATACAGACTAAGATTTTTCTTTCCACACCCAACTGACCATGGTTAATATTTATGTGAACCAAAGGTAGCTATGAAGTGTGGACTATGAGCAGATGCCCCGGATGCCTGCTCTGGAAGAGATGTTAATTGGTGTGGAAGTATGACTCAGTAGTGCTGCCAAGGGTTCAGAGATCTTCAATTCTTTTGTCCCATCCTGTAATATAAAACCAAGTGATGATAATGATTATGATTATTATCAAGAATAATAATCTCAGGAATGGGTGTGGTGCTGCTTGGGACATAAGTAAGGACCACCTCTACCTCAAGAATCATACCCCTGCTAGGTCTGATGGAGAACCATAGAAGCCCAGTGCGGAAGGGGCTTGGGGACTTCAATGGGAGCTGAAGGGGACACAAGAAAACAGACATGGATGAAGAAGGATACATTTGGCTGGTGGTCCTGGTGTTAATCACAACTCCTGGCACAGGTGAAGACCAAGTGAGTACCCCTTCCTCCAGTGCAATTCCCACCAAAGCACTACAGCAAGAGATGGTATTTGCTGTAAGAATTTTTTTTTTTTACATACACAGCTCTGAAAATTAGGATAAATTCAGTCAAGAGGTTGTGCTGGATGTCACTTTCCCTTGCCTCAGGAAATAATTCTGACAGATGTTTATAAATGTGTGAGTAGTGCTTACTTCTGAAGTGCAGCACTGCCTTCTGAAACGATATTGATGTTGCTGGAATTATACCTGTTTTTAATTGTGTTATGGAACAGCGTTCTTGTTTTATGTATTGGCATATTTTTGATACATAGAGACTTGTTATAGATTTGCTGTTCATCACAGTGAAAGTACAAAAAAAAAAAAAAAAGGAATTAAAGGAAACTACCAAGGAAATGTTTCTTCTCCTACAATTTATTCTAGAAAAATCTCTTTTCTCTCATCCCACTTCACCTTCTTTGAGGGTTTCAGGCAGATTTCACAAGCAAACACATTAGCAGAGTATCTCCTAAGAGGGGAACAGAGCAAAGGAAAGAAAATAAACAGAAAATAAACTCTGTTTCCCACTAACACTACAGAAACCTGATCCACCATGATTCAGTCAAATACCAGAGCATTGAGCCTAGCATTTCCAAAGGGAGACCATCATAGAATCATACAATCATTAAGGTTGGAAAAGACCTCTAAGATCATCAAGTCCAACCATCAACTAACACCACCATGACTCCTAAACCAGGCCCTGGAGTGCCACGTCTATACCTTTTTTGAACGCCTCCAGGGTTGACGACTCCACCACCTCTCTGGGGAGCCTGTTCCAATGCCTAACCACTCTTTCGGTAAAGAAATTCTTCCTGATGTCCAGTCTAAACCTCCCCTGATGCAACTTGAGGCCATTTCCTCATCCTATCGCTAGTTTCTTGGGAGAAGAGTCCAACACCCGCTTCACTACAACCTCCCTTCAGGTAGTTGTAGAGAGCGATAAGGTCTCCCCTCAGCCTCCTCTTCTCCAAGCTAAACAGCCCCAGTTCCCTCAGCCGCTCCTCATAAGACTTGTTCTCCAGACCCTTCACCAGCCTCGTTGCCCTTCTCTGGACACGCTCCAGCACCTCAGTGTCCTTCTTGTACTGAGGGGCCCAAAACTGAACACAGTACTCGAGGTGCGGCCTCACCAGTGCCGAGTACAGGGGCACGATCACTTCCCTACTCCTGCTGGTCACACTATTCCTGATACAAGCCAGGATGCCGTTGGCCTTCTTGGCCACCTGGGCACACTGCCGGCTCATGTTCAGCCGGCTGTCGACCAGCACCCCCAGGTCCTTTTCTGCCGGGCAGCTCTCCAGCCACTCTTCCCCAAGCCTGTAGCGTTGCATGGGGTTGTTGTGACCAAAGTGCAGGACCCGGCACTTGGCCTTGTTGAACCTCATACAGTTGGCCTCGGCCCATCGATCCAGCCTATCCAGATCCCTCTGCAGGGCCTTCCTTCCCTCGAGCAGATCCACACTCCCACCCAGCTTGGTATCATCTGCAAACTTGCTGAGGGTGCACTCAATCCCCTCATCCAGATCATTGATGAAGACGTTGAACAAAACCGGCCCCAGAACTGAGCCCTGGGGAACACCGCTCGTGACCGGCCGCCAACTGGATTTCACTCCATTCACCACCACTCTCTGGGCTCGGCCATCCAGTCAGTTTTTTACCCAGCAAAGTGTATGCCCATCCAAGCCGTGAGCTGCCAACTTCTCCAGGAGAATGCCGTGGGAGACAGTGTCAAAGGCCTTACTAAAGTCCAGGTAGACAACATCCACAGCCTTGCCCTCATCTGCTAGGCAGGTCACCCGGTCATAGAAGGAGATCAGGTTGGTCAGGCAGGACAGCTGGGGTATGATGTGCTCTCTCACATCTCATCCCTGAAGTGGTCCCTAAAGAGCCAAGACAGCTCCAGGCACTTCGAACAGCTCACAGGTAGTCCTGAGCCACGACGGATATCCTTCAAGACCTGCCTTGGTGCTCAGATACAGAAGGCACAAAGACATCTGAAGTCAGCCTTATCTCTGGTTCCAGCAGTGGGCTGAACTCATGAAGGTAGGCATCCCTGGCTCCAGCACCAAATTAATCTTGGTGCCCGGCTTGTTGCGTTTGCTATGACAATACAAATTTGGGATATGGCTCAGAGACATGTTCTCTGCACTGTTAACCATTTCTTCTTTTGCAGCTGTGTCTGTGTTTCTAGGTGATGGTACAGCAGTGGCGAAATAAAAAGAGACAGTCCATGTCCAGTGTTGTTAAAACACTGTCATTTCAATTTTTAAACAGATGGAGTTGGCACAGCTCTTCATATGCACTAAATGGCTTTAGCATGATTGGTGGAACTGACCTCTGAGCCTAAGACATAGTACTGTCATTAAAAACACAAGGGATGACCTAACGTTTCATACCACTGCCGCTGCTAGTCAGTCAGCGATCTGGGTACTGCTGGAAAGGGGTTGTGCATCTGCGCTCAGGAGCCCTCTCAGATGCACAGCACTGACACTGGAACCACTGCTACTTGTACTTCTTGGCAAGGTGCATGGTCCTGTACACAAGGAATGACGTTGGGCTCTTCTACCAGCCTCCTCAGACCATCAGTCACCCAGCATTGAATCTGCATGAAGAACCTGACCCATCCCCATCCCTGCATGGGCTCACCCACTGATGTTTGAGAGTCTGCAGCAACAGAGCGCAAGACAAAATTGTCTTGATATGCTATACCATATGACTGCATGGCTAACACCTTCATCACAGAGTACTGCAGCAACTTGCAGGTCATCAGGATGCTTACAACCTGCTTTTTCTCTCTTTGAATTTGGCCAAGACAATTAGACGTTATTCTGCTAGTGGCATAGAAAGATACCTCACTACTACTTTCTTTTGCTCGTAATGTGGCTGGCCTTCTCATCTGCTGCTCTGTGACATCCTGTTCTAAAGGCTGGACTGAAATTCAAAACAACAGCAACAGCCTTTGATGTTTTCAGAGGTAGGAAGAGTGCCATTTGGACAGCCAAGGAACATTACAGCTTGTGGAACTATCATTAAAACCTGAAAAACCTGCCTTGGCATCAAAATACCAAGCAGACCTGCTCACTGCTCTGATGATAAAGGTTTATATTTCATTACACCAGTGAACTCTGATTATTTTGCAGAGCCACTTCTCCATCCCCAGCAATTTAATGGGTGTGAGAATTTGTGCCCTTGTGTGTACAATTTGGAAAGTTTCTAATTTGCTAATCAAGGGATCAGGATAGAATGACCATCTTCCTGGTATTTATTACCAACATTGTAAAAGTAATTATGTGGAAGATGTCCCAATATTGATGCCATACAAAAACTTAAGATTGGAGAGCAGTTAGTTACTAACAACAGTTCTGTACTGTGTCTTTGGGAATAATTGCAACGTGAGTGACATACAATGGCTATTCGGCTTCCCACTAGGTCAAAGCCCTTGCATCATCCATGACCGAGGTGCTACATTGGCAGGAATATGAAGATTAAAGCCAAGCCAACTGATCATGCCTGCAGAGGTTTACATGTAATTCTGCTGACCTCAGTCAATGATGCAGTGACTTACACAGCCGTGTCCCGCAGGGCTGAGATGGCTGTCCATTAGGCTAAAGAGGAACAGAAGGCTGCCATTAGGTGAACAGCAGCAGCTTAGTTTCAGGGCAGTTAAGCTTTTTGTTTGCCTGTGGTCTACAACTGTTGCAACTCTTCCAGGTATAGCCCCAGTGGGACCTGACAACCTCACCTCACGTTCGTGATGGAAACACCATGGCTGAGCTGCCTGGAGCTTGGCCACCCGCAGAGCAGAGTGCTGCGTGAGGATTGCCGAGTCAGGTCTGCAGACGGTAGAGCAAGGCGTGAAGGAGCAAGTGACTTGTCCAAGAGGGACATCCAGCAAACCACGATGAGAGCTGAGAACAGACACTGACCACTTCTGTGGCACCAGTCCTACCTACCACGCCAACCCATCCTCCCTGAAGATGGTGAAATATATAACTTAGAAGAAAACTGTGCTCAGCGAAGAGTAGAGGTAAGGCAAATGCAGACGTTATGAGAAGCGCTCGCAGTTTCCTTCCGCTCAGACTGAAATTCAGAAATGATAACGGCTAAACCCTAAGGAGAGGAGGATGAAAGGGCTTCACTCCCGGGCATCTGACACTACTCCCCTTTGTGAGACCAGATGCGAGGAAAGAGAGCGGAGAAGAAAAGGAAAGCTGGAGCTGAAAGGCTCTTTTTTTTTTTTTTTTTTTTAAAAGAAAGAACAAAACGAAAATGATCCTGAAAGAACAACTGTTCCTTTCAAAGCCATTAGTTTGGGAAGCTGGCTGTAAAAGGGTACATTTTTGAAATGTGGCTGCAGTTACCAAGCAACAGCTGAGCCCCTGCTCCGCTGCCAGCAGCGCCTCTGAATTCGGGGAGGGAAGGGCGGGGGGCAAACCCCACTAGCTATACCCCCCCAATGTTGGAAATGGCCCCAGGGGAGCTCGTGCAGCCGGGCAGTCCGGAGAGCAGGCACATGCTGCGGCGTGCGGGGCTGAGGGTCCTCCGTGGGGAGCGGCCACAGCCCAGCCCCTGCTCCAGGAACAGACCGGAGCTTTGAAAGTAATGAGGATGGAAAACCAACTGATGCATTTCACTTGACAGAGTCTGATGGAGGAACAGGAAGAAGAGGAACATATGAAATAAACCCAGTAACTGCAGCAGCAGAACTCTGGTTTTAATTGGGTGTAACTATGAGCGTAATTTGATGTATATTACTAAAACTAAGGGAAACGGCAAACAAAACTCTAAATTAAAGTTAACAGTGCTCACATGCATTGGACATAGTGAAGTGTTTTGCAGGATTTTATATGGCTCAGGGATCTAACAACAGAAAGAAGAAAAGAAATCCTCCTGGGACCTAACATTTCAAGGCTGGTTCTGTGAGCGGCTGAAAACCGACAACTCCGGCTGGGTCCAGAGCTCCACGGCGTTTCATCCCAGTAACTCCAGACAAGGATATCATTATACTTTTCTAATCCACGAGCTGTTTTGTTACCTCCATTACTGTTCTAAATGAGAATTAGGCACAACAAGTGCTTAATTTAGGCTATGAGTTGAGCTGGCAAAAATCTAAGCTTATATCCAAGCTGTACAAAGAGCTGAGGGTTTTATTTCCACCCATTTGGTGAAGAGAACTGGCCCCAAAACTTCACAGCCTCACACTGCCCCAAACATTTCCCTGGAAGTATGTATCCTCAAACCCCCGAGCTGTCTGGAGCTGAGGTCTGGGTTCAAACGTCTTGGCTTGAAGCATTAGCAGAAAGACAGTGATTAAATGTCGTACGAGACTGCTGAGGACGCCAATACCAAAAATGGCCATCTACATCTGCTCTGTTCATCATGTAAAACGTTAGGACTGGGGACATAAACCAGTTGTCCACACAATTCGGCATCATGTCACTGATGCTGACTGCTTGCACAGACTTTCTGAATGCACAGGAAAATTGTGTTGTGGATAACTGAGAAAAGAAAGGTTTTTCTGTACTCCTCTATTTCATTCTGTTAACTATCACTAATGGGACTGTTATTATTTTCCTACATAGATATGTTTCACACTCTCTGCGTGCTACCAGGCAAGTGTGCAAACAGTTTTTTAAGTCTTGAAACCCACTTTGAGCATTGCTGAACACCTGCTTGTTCCGATGTTGCAAGAGAAATGAACTCAGCACCTCCAGTTCACTATTTCTCTATCATTCGTCTTCCTACATTTCTCTGCGACGTTGCCCTTGTCCTTCCTTCGTGATCGCTGACTCTTTGGATTCACCCCTGACAGTTGCCATGTTTTTTGTTTGTGATGCACTTAAAACTGGAGGGACGGGGCAGCTTTTGCCACAGAAAACCTAATTGGCCGACTCGATAGCACTGCCAGACAATAACCTAATTCATGGGCACCAAAGACAGCAGACTAATTGCCATGACTCAACTATTTCTCCTTTCAAAGCTGGGAAAAGGTGGTGAGTGTTAACTGCAAGGCCAGCTTGCAAAGAGCACTGTACGGTATCCTGACTCTCATTTAAACTCTGAATCTGTGTGATCTTTGTTGTGCTGGGTGTTCAGGGCTCACTAATTGTTGCTGTCAGTTCCTGGTAATGAATGATTGAGCCAGCATGGGACAAACCCCTGATCTAATGCTCTAACAACGTCACTTTTCTCTGCAGAATCTGAAAGGGAGGCTACAAAGGTTTCTGAGAGGCACTGATGCTGCTATTTTGTGAAATGGGCAGACATTGGAGACATTCAAATGTTTATGGCTCAGGTGACTTTCTATCTACTCAGGTTTATTATGGGCCACTAAAAATAAAGAGCAAGATATTATTTACACTTGTCAAAAGACCAAGCCTTCAAGCAGAAAACAAAAGCAGACTTATTTGATTGAAGACTTCAGCTGGCGTTGCTTTGTGATTACTGCAAAGTAAGGTCTTATCAGCCACATTATTCCTTCACACGGTCTGGCTGAGCAGCTCCAATAAAGCACCCCTTGAAATCCAGCTCTGGGTCTGAATGGGGGCGGGGGAGGCAACATCTCAAGAGCTGGGTGTGGTGCAGGACCCACTGCATACCTAAGACAGCAGTGACACAAGGTGCTGGTGAAACTGCAGGTACACTAGCCTTCTCTTCAACAAACAGCTGCATTTATAACATAATACCAGTCAAGAACATCAAAAGACACCACTGAGAAAAATACCAGTACTTTAAGCTAAATGTGTTTTCTGAAGATGAAAAGCACTCAAATAGGAAGGACAAAGATAGTAAGCTGATTTGGCCTAGGACTGTCCATCTCCCTTGAGCTCAGCACAAAGGGATCCCACAGTTAGACACACAATACCAGGAAGGAATATACATTCGAGTTACAGTTGAAAGCACTTGAATAGCAGGAAGCGCTCTGCTTCACGCGGTGTGATTGCAAAAACATTGTTTTCTTCTGGTCCGTGTACCTTCACAAACCTTCATGTTTACGCACTCAAGACCAGGACACCCAAAGAGCCAAGCTCTACGTTTTGCCATTGCTCCCTGGCTCCGTCCCTCGGGCCACGGCAGGACCTGCTGGTCAAGCACGGAGACGCGGCATGGCCGGGGCCCAGACATGCACCACGGAGAAGTGGTGGGTCCTGCTGGGCTCAGGCATGGCCGGCACCGCTGGCCCTGGTGGAGAGACAACACAGAACAAATGGTGGGGTGGGGGGGGTTGCAGCTGGTCTGCACCCCAGTTCCCCCGACATGTGGCCACCCCAGTAGCTTAAAGTACTTCTACTGAGGCAAGGGAAGGTGGACGTCACAAACCAATAGAAACACATGGGCAGAACAGAGAGGACTACAGGAGATGTCACCAGAAGTGTTGCACAGATTTGGAGGTCAAAAAGAATGAAGACCATTTAGTCCATCTTCCTATAGAACACAGACCATTAAATGCCCAGTAACTTGCATCATAGCTGTGCCCTGTGGTCATGCTATACCAGAGACCACCTCTTATGACTAAGTTTGTTACTCCCCGAATCATAACCAAATCACCTCAAAGGTATATAAAACTGCTTCTGCACACATATTGCAATATGCTCAATACATTACTGACCAGAAGTGTTACTATGTTCTTTGGTCTGAATCTTTGGGCGGTGCTTTTAGCAAATTTACCTTTAGCAGCCACTTAGAAACAGTTCCTTTGCATCACCATCATCTCTTAACAGTCAGGTCAAACGATACCCTCAATTTAGTTGCTTTTCATGAAGCTGCAAGCACAAAGACCAGCAGAGATCAGCAAAATGTTGATTTTTACTGCAAAAGTAACAATACATTCTACACCAGAACTCATGTTCACATGCCTATCTATTCTGCTCAGTGCCTGCAGCTGATTCCCTTGAATCCTCTCCCGTCCGCTGACAAAACCTAGCTGTCTTGACCCTTGTCATCAGTACAGAAAAGCCATGTCGTCATCTAATTTTTGTTCCACCAGTTGCATTTCTTTTTCCAGGGATGCTAACCACACCACCAATACTTTCTTGTGCAGCAGTACGTGCAATTGCCATCTGTGTACTTGGCACTTCCTCAAAAAATATTTAAATATCTGTGGAACTTATAAGAGTGTAAATGAAACATGGCAAAAACCGTAATACAACATAATGTACGCCTGAAGTAAGGGAACATCAACAAGTTCGCAATGTTTGAAATGGGAAAAAAACCCCTGCACAAGTGCTACACAGTCCCCCTCTCCCACCAGTTTGCTAGAACTCCCTCCACACCCACTCGCTTCAAAGCAAGCCTGTTCCCAAAATGTGCACACGGTAGCTGCTTTCCACAAACCTTTTCCATTTTCAGTTGAATTAAACCCGTCCCACATTTCTGTGCTAGTGCTAGGTGGTGATTACTGAAGCAGTAAGGAGCTGCCCAGCTTAATTATGCACAGCGCAGAGAGCCACCGCCACTTTTTGTTATTTTGAAACTTCCTCTCACCGTTTTATGTGATGCTGTGTTAAGGGTGAGAAACAAAATCTTAATGACCTTTAGGCCAGCAACACCCTGACCAAAACTCATCATATTTACCTGTTCCTTTTTCACAGCATACTTCAGTCTTTAATAAACTGGGAGTTGAGCAATAGGAACGGCTATAGTTATGGCAATCCTTATTTATGCTGAAAGTCTACGTTCACCTTTCAAATCCCTCCTGAATTTGGAAATTAACTTGGCTTGCCTTTCTTATATGTCTTATATTTTCAAATGTTATTTCACCTCCGCTTAGCCACTAGGAATGTGTTCGTGACCCTCATCTATGTTATCCTTTTTGTTTTGTTAATTTATCTTTTAAGGGGTTGTTTCTTCAAGCACTCGTTATTGGGAACAGTGTCTGTCCTTTCAGACCCCCAAAAAGTGCAAAGTGATATCAGCTGCTCCCAAAACTATGACCCACCTTAGCAGCAATGATAGCAGGAAAGAGGAAACTCTGGAGCTGGAGGCTGCAGACCCAGGTGGGCTGATTTGTGCTGCACCTTCCAGTACCTCTTCCCACCATTTTGAACCACACTCCATCATTATCTGAATCAGATGCAACAGCATAACACCCTGTGCTACAGCATCACTTGTTATAAATCACACAGTATTGCTATACAGATTAGTGGCATTTTAGCATTTGCCTTTCTTTTCACAGCTGAAGCAAATTCTGAGCGATGTCTCAGGAACGTAAGATTCTTTGCTGATCTGCACAATCTTCAACAAATGCTCTGTGCGTGGCATTTGACATATTGAGTGCTCCGAAATCATTGGGAGTTTTGCCAATAATTGTATTAGACCTGATAGTTTTCCCTACGTTACGCATAATATGGCATTTATGTTATGAAACAGTCATTCTGGAAAAAGAATGACATTGTCAACCACTGCACTAAAAAGCTGTTTTGCTCAGTCATTTCATGAAATAACTGAAAATTGTAGGTAGGCATTACATGGCATGCCTAATCCCTGAGTATTTAGGATTATTAAATAAAAAGGACCAGAAAACTATCTACTACATTACATTCATTTATGAAACCACACAGTCTTTTGGATGATTCTTCTTGAAACCACACTAGCAAAAACTGTCACTTTCCTCAGCTGATTCTTACTTTTACAATTGAGCCTATTTTCTGAAGTGACTGAAAGTTTGAGTCATTTAGCACAAGAACTGCTCCCACCACAGGATTCTAAAAGTAATGCCACTCATTTTGTAATTTCTGTGCTGTATTTTGTGCAACAGCCAAGCAGAACCATCAAGCAGAGAAAGAAAGTGCTTAGGATTTTACTCGGATGCAGAATCCTCCAGCTGCCACTCATCCCATCAAATGACTGATTTTACAACATGACCATAATGCATACCTGCTTTATTTTCCTAGTTTTGCGCCTTTTCTCTTAGTGTCATTAGGTGTCATTTTTCCACGTCTGCATCCTGCTCAGCTTTTTACCTAGTTTCCCTTTTCTTTGCACATTCTGACACTACTTTTGCCATGTAAACCATCAGATTGTTCTCTGAATTTACAATCTGATCCATTTCCCTCTTAATTTAATAGGAGCTGCAACAGGCACTTGCATGGGTCTTGTCAAGGTACAACTTCTGTAGACAACGTGATGACACAGACAAGAAAACAGCGCGAGTTAAACAAGAATAATGTCCTGTAGGTCCGAGTCTGAAAACACGTGAAACAATCTCACACATCATTCTTCATAATAAACACCACTCATGCCTCTTCCCATACAGAGCATGATATTTTTAACCTCTCCCCCGAACTGTAGGTAACCTCAGCAGTCCTGGTTGAGGGAGCGGAAGGTGGTGGCACAAGAGCTAATGCAGATGGATGCTGAAGGCCCATCATTCACAATCACCTTAAAGCTTTTCAGGTAGGCTTGCCAGTGCTCACCCTTTAGAGTGATGACTTTGCTTTGCCATACTCAAGACTGCGTTAGCACTTCAAACACAGAACAGATATTTCTCTTTAAGGCATTTAAACTGCAACTATGAACAAAATATTAAAACAAGCACCCCCTCTAGTCAGGCTGGATTAAACAGAGGCGATCACCTCGCAGCTTTGAGGCAGAGTGAGCACTGCAAGATCAACCTCTGCTCCTTGTGAGGGACGGAAAAATTCCCCAGGGAATGGGAGAAAAATAGTATTATTAACCAGATGGGAAATTGGGGAGTGGGGAGATTATGGCCAGGACTGTGAAGGGTATTTAGGCTTCAATCTCTCTTTGAAATCTGTAAAAGGCACCAGAAGTCTCCCTGTCAAGGCTTTTAGACCCCATATCTTAAGACAACACGATGAGTGTTTGGCAAAGTTAGGAACTGAGCCCAGGTCCCTCAACTTAATGGCCACTGTCTTAGACAAAATGCCACGTTTCTCTTTTTCATCCATGTTTGAGGATAGAATTTGGCATAACCAACAGCAGAAAGGGGCCCCCCTCAGTCAGCTGCCTCCTCAAAATTCAAATGCTTTTCCTGGCTCAGAGGGTTTCTACAGTTAATTTTCTCCGGTCAGAGCTCTATTCCCAGACCTAGAAAGTCCTCTCTTACTTTTTGTTGAAGCCATGTGAAATAAAGTATTCGGCTAGATGCGCAGGCAGGATAAGATGCTAAAACCAGTACTGCCTCCTAGGATTTAATTGAAATCCAGATGTCGGTGAATTGGTATCCTGCATATTCTTGGATTAGAAAAACTGAAGTGCTGTTGGTGAGCTCTTGCAAAACACCTTCTGATTCCTACGACCACCCCTAGTTTTCACATCACAGTTTCCATACAGAAGTCGATTATCTCAGTTGCCTTTCCATTTACCAAAAAATGCGGCACTTTCACAGAAGCTTTCATTACATTTAAGCTTCTGATTACTTTTTTTTTTTTAACAGCATCATGTTTTTTGTCATCCACCTCCATGTTCCCGGGTTCACCAGGCAGGGTCCTGCTCTCATTTACAGAGGGGCAGATCTGGAGTGGTTCCCACTACCTTTATGGGAATCACTTCGATTTACATCAGGACAGAGAAAAAGCAGAGTTTGGCCTCCTATTTTCTCAACTGGAACACTCTATTGAGTATTATTTTTTCCGTGTAATAACATATTAGTAACAAAACAGAGCTGACATGAGCACTGTGGAATGAAAGATAATTGCAACGTACAGAAAAAATGAAGTACCAGCACAACAAAAGGTAGGGGAGACCTCGCAGATTCAATATATAGATATTTTGTACAAGACGCAAAGCATACTTGCTAAAATGGCCTCCCCAAAGCTACCATGGATTTTAATCCCTAGTTGTTACCCTTGGGTAAGAAAAGAGCAAAATTAATGTCAGTTGTCAGATTGTACTACTAGAGATTTGTTAATCATCTAATCACAGAATAGTAACTTTTTTTTAAAAAAAGAAACCATTCAGTGTGATGCAGGTCTTACCAGTGCTGAGTATGGTGACAGGAAAGCACTTTACTGTGGCATCTGATCTAGTAGCCTTGTAAAAGTATACATCCATTTAATTCAGCTGGCTTAATTAAGCCTTTACAAACCTTATGTGGACAACCTTACTTCAATTTATGAATGCCTTGTTTTGTTTACTGAAACTACCTTATAATTCCCACCTTCACAGGACTGAGATTTCACGGCTCCCCATGATTATTAACAACACTCTGTCCAAAGGGTTTACTGACTTCTTATCTAGTCTCACTAGACAAGCTAAACTGAAATAATAAGGCAAACTTTAAAACTGTCTTTTGCATGCTTTAACTAAGTTAAATTAAATCAATGAAACTTTGTGTACAGAAAAACTGCAGATGCCTAGCCACACAGGGTGCTCTGCCCGAGACGAGCAGGGCACCGTGCGTGCTGCCACTGCCCAAGCCCGCTCCGAGGGGCCAGGGCAGCCGTGCCCCCACGACGGCACGCTCCCACAATTGCTACGTACAGTGTGATGCAGCATCGGCAGGGGACACAGAGCACCTCCTACTCCCACCCCAAAATACTCCGCTGCAATAATTTCAGGAGAGAGGAGTGTTGCCACCTCCCCTGGGATACAACCCTACCCTTCCTTTATTTTCGTTGCTGATCCCCCCCAAAATGGTGCTGGTCTGAGTCTTGAACAAAGTGATACGACACTGCTGTTTGCAGTCTGTAACCCCCTCGGTCGGGTCACCTCGTGGCAGCAAGGGTCTTGCCCATGGCTGCACCAAATCCAGTCCCCATGTGGTATTTTATACACAAAATCCTGGAAACAAGCTGGTGTTAAAGAGGGCTCAGTGCAGCGGGGCTGATGTTTTATAAAACTTGTCAGTTTGTCTGGGCTTTGTTTGAATTCAGAAATCAAGGCAGGGCAGCTGCAAGACCCCCAAACGATCGTGGTTGTTTTCATGACAAATCTGTTAAAACAGATTGCACGTCAAAGCGATAGCACGTCCCTGGGATACACTCGCAACGCCAAGCAGGTCTCGCCAACGCCTTCAGAAGCCTGCCAGACGTGTGCAGACCCGAGCTGGCGCTCGCTCTTGCAGCAAAGGTCCCGTTCCTGCCCGGACGCACCTTCAGAAACCTGCACTGCCCACGCCGCCGGCGCGCCTGCTCGGGGAAGCGCTCCAGCGCAGCCTCGGCTCCTGCCGGCACCGGGTCGTTCCCGGCAGAGTTCAGCCACCCCCTCAGTTCATACCTGGTACATCAGGGAAAGGGCTCCTTTGCTGGTGCAGGTGTTGGGGAGGGGAGGTTCGCTTTCATGGCTACAGCACCAAACGCAGCGTCGTGGGTGCACGTGTCGTGCTGCTGGTACGCTGTAGTGCAAATCGGGAGTTTGGTACATTTTCAGCATCATTTTTCTCGCTGATAATGCTGAACTTCGTATCCTGCCGCTGCTTCACCTGGGCAGATTCCTGTAATTCTATTGATTTAGGCCCCAACCCAGCATAACATTTAAAAATGTCATTACATTAAACATTTGATTAGTTTAATTTCAGTAAAATTAAATTTATTTCAGATTTTTGCAGCCTTAAAGCTGTATGCACCCAAAAAGGTTGGATGGGTTGCAATCTAACAGATGCATAACTTCTCGGGGTGAGAATACATCTCCAGCCATCAGTATTTTAAAATTTGAATGTTACTTTGCTAAGTCTCAGGGCTCTCCATTAATCAAAATTCACAAAATCACCGTACAATTGCAGCCCTATCAATACATTAGGTCCCAGAAAACATTTGTTAAGAGCAAAAGCAATTTAGCTGTTCATCTTCACATCTTACTTGGTCTGAAGGATCATCAGATTTATGTGAATGCTGTAACAGCTTGAAATCCTTCCTGGATTTCTGTATATGAGAACTATTTGCAACTATTGCAAATTTGTTCCTAGCAAGATCTTCTGCCAGGAACTCCAATTTTTTTCTCATAAACAAAGATAGGCATATCTTATGGCTAAACGGATTTGCAATTGTCATTACGATTTTATATTTTTTAATTCTATCACATGAGCCCCAAAGTACATGCTCACAGCACTGGGGCGTGTAGCCAGACATGGCGAGGGACGCGAAGAGCAGGACGGGGCGCACGGTGCTGGGAGGCGCACAGCTTGCCCATGGTCGCCGGGACCTCAGGGGCAGAGCTGGAAGGAGACCCCGATGTCCCAGCCATCACCCCCCGGTGCCGGTGCCTGCCTCGCCTGCTCCCCTTGCCCGTGGGAAACGCACAGAGGACTAGAAATGCCGCACGCGAAGGGGCCAGGCACAAAGCGCCACGGTCGCCGTTTGAAGAGGTGCTGCCAGGTGCTGGGTGCTGGTGGCAGCAGCCTGGGCTCTGCTCCCGCTGCACAGTGCCCGCACGGGCTCGCTACCGAGGCAAGGGGGCTCTGCCGCCCACCCAGCCGAGGCTTCTCGACCACCACCTGGCCAAAGCTGCTTGCAAAGGGGGTTTTGGCCGGGTCAGGGATCTGGCCCTTGAAAGGCAATGAGCAGAAATGCAAAGTCCTTCTTTTTGGCCTGCCATGACTGCAAATTATTTCCCATGTTTTGTAGCCAGAAACAGAAGTTCCTGCATTTGTTTGCTTTTAAGACAAAACACAACAAGACAAAACAGCCTTCAAAAAAGGAAAGAAAATGTAAACTGACAAACTCCAGTAGCCAGGCACAGCACAGTTTGCTAAGGTCCCAGACAAGAAACACACATGTAAGTAAGGCAATGCAAACACAAAGGTGGTAAAATTCATCCCTTGATGCTGGTGCCAACTAAAGATTGAACCTTTCCAACATCACTGCACTATTTTTTGCAAGGTGGTGAAGAAGTGAGGTTAGTCTATGGCTCCTGTCTTTGTGTGCATTTCTAATTCAGGTCTGCTTCACAACTAGAGTATCTTGAAATTAGCTAGCATGTGTGCAGAGATCTCCAACAAACAGCCGGGTCCCTCTTCTCCTAAACTGTGCGGAGATGGGAAAGCCAAGCGTAATTTAAGTAGTGTCAGCATCGCGTTAGCAGTTCAAGTCCCACTCACGGGGCGTGCTGTGTGGAGAGAGATCCATGCACGCAGCATCGCTGAAACCTGCGGGGCTAAGTACTGTGCAGCATACAGAAGTGACACAGGACCAGTCCCCACGTGGCATCCCAACTCCCTCTTTCCTCTCAGATCCAAGAAACCCCCTGAGTGCTGCTTTCTCACGGCCAGGCAGGCGTTCGGTCTGACATTACTGACCCGCACTCCTCAGCGCAGGAAGTAAACGAGGGTCCCCATAGCTGCATCCAATTTTGGCTCCAAGAGACAAATCTCCACAGGTTTCATTTAAATATGCAAAGACTATGGGGTGCTTCAAAACCACAGGCGGTTACAAGTGTGCAGCCTACTCCCATTTAAATGCAGATGCTTTAAGAATAATTATAAATGGATCGATCTCCGTGTGAACCAGTAGCAGAAAGGAGTCCGTACATGCAGCGAAGACAGCAGAGCAGAGCAGGCAGTCCTAAGGACACCGAGCAAACTGCCTTTCAGCTCTCACATTTATAAATAATTTACTTCCATCCACCTGTGCCCAGAATAACAATTTGCTGCCTGAAATCTCCGAGCTGGTGCCAGGAGGCTACCAGGGACTCGCTTTCCCGGGACCCTCTGGACCTGTTGGGAAGGGGTCTGGGTCTCCAGAGGAGCGGCTCCAGAGGGATCTGCCCCTAGTGGGAAGAGGCACCGAGAAACAAACACAGGAGCATCCGTTCAGCTGATCGCATTAGGTCTTCACGCTGCTGCTGCTGCCACTTAGATATCTGCCTATGCAGCCATCCGTGCATTTAGACAAATATATAGACAGATAGAGTGTATGGGTAGGTCTGGAAACGTCTGTAGCTGTGGAAGGCTGCAGAGCTCTTCCGTGCAGCAGACGTAAAGGAGAGGCTCTGTTTCCCCGAACAGGGGGAGCGTTATGAAACACGAGTGTACTGACTGTGGCTGAGGATTTTGGCAGTGCAGCGCTGAGGCTGCTTCGATCCTGCCTGTTGGCGCAGGAAGCCATGGAGTGTTTCTCTCCCGCCAGCCCCCGCACGGCGCAGGACCCCAGCGCCCCGGCCCGGTGAGCCGCAGGGACCCCGGCGAGGGACCGCGACGGGCGGCGGTGAGCAGGGAGCATGTGCGGGGCTGCGTGGCGGCTGGGTTAGTTACTGATATAAACAGCTGGAGGGATCAGAGCCCCGCACAGACACAGGCAGAGCACGGAGGGGTGCTCGGGAGGATTACGGCTCTGCGTGCTGGAAGCGGGAGGCAGGAGAAGGATTAGTGGGGAAGGGCAGAGGGAGCAGGATTTATCAGCTTTTCAGATATGCATTACAGCTTTTTATAATATTTCAATGGATTGTCTAGGACTTCGCCTGGCTACAACAGGACTTCCTCGACCATAAAAGAAAGGTGAGTTTTTTTCCTCTTTTTCTTACACAGTTGCATTATCTGCTTCTGCAAGCTGTTCGTCAGCTGGCCTTGAGACAAGTAATAACCAGACAACTTTTTGCAGAGGCTGAGGTATCAACATTCATTGCAGTCTGAAAGGCTGTTTGATTTATTAAATTTATCCATGGCATCCAAGTACACAAGGCTTAGCTGCATTATTTATAAAGATTGCAGTTTGCTCTCGAGATGCCCTTCTCTGAGCATCCACGAAACATTATACTTGAAAAGTAGGCATGGATAATGTGAGTGTGTGTTTGTGTCACATAGCCTGGTGAGGCAGACTAGAACGCTCAGCTTCTCTAAACAGTTTCTGAAGCATCATTGTGCTAAATAAATAGACTCTAACAATTTTTAGTAGGTGGATATTGCAGGAATTTGGATGTTGAGGGGTTTATGAAAGACACTTTTTAAATACCTATGATTTAGTTACAGATCTGCATGTTATTTTAATTCCAGTAGATTTCCTCGCATACAGGAAAAGATCTAATCTCTAGCTACTGCGGGCTGGGGCAAAAATCGATACGTGGTACATTTTTTACAACAATCTCTTGCAAAAGTTCAGCCTATAGCCACAGAACCGTATCGGGGTTTTTTGGAAATTGCAGATAAAGCATCGTTTGCTGGGTGCTTGAGTTCTTAAAATCAACGTACATTATGCATGAATGGTTTATTATCGATCAAAATACTTTCTAGGTTCAAGAATACTGTTTGCTGATAGGTCTCAGTTTATCAGTGAATGGTGACAGCAGATTGTATGTTATCTTTTGAGTACACATCCCTCTATGTACAGAATGCATACACACATACATATATATGTGCGTGTATGTATACATATAAAATGCCGGGGTGTGTATGTCTGCATTTCCATACTGGCATGGAATCAGTCCTCCTGATTATTACTTTATCACTGAGCTAGGTAGAAAGTATTGGATTAACGGAAAAAATACCATATTGCCATGGTATGCTTTCTGTTACAAGCTGTCACTGGAACACTTTCCAAGTCAGCACTCTGTCTCACAACAAGCCTTCCTGGACCAGCTGCCTCCTGCAGGCTCTTCTGCATCCCTCACCATAGGCTATTGCATTCACCAACAGAATTATTGCCTAGATTTACACCTACCTATGCTAGAAAATTGGTCTCAAAAAAAGTGGAATATTTAGTGAAAGAGCTGCTGTGACCAAATTTGCACAAGTTAGCGCTGACTCTCCAGCCTCAGGCTGCAGCTCTGTTCTGTGACATCGCCTTTCACTTCCAAAGCCGAATTATCTGTCAACTGTAAAACACCTCCCATATTGTATACAGTGGATATCATGTATATTTTTAACTCATGCATTTTCAACTTGATTTGACTAGTTTACAGCCTATCCTGCTATCTCTGCATAAAGACCTTTTTCTGCTTTATTTATCACAGTTCATCATTATTTAACAGTTTTAACACGATATCAGCATCAAAGATAACTTTGCAATCTGATTACATCTTGTAGCAAGCTCACTTTCAACACAGTGTGGGAAGGGAGCACAGGTGAGGGAGGAAATGCTAAACTTGCTAGAAAGCCCTCTCAAGCTGCAACGTTTGCCACTACAGCATGTGGAGAAATTGTGGTGCTTCTACCTCATTTCTAGTTTGTTGGCAGACCTTATGTTGTGCTTAAAGTAACACTCAAAGCAGCGTTGTGTCAGGAAAGAGTTGCTCATGAGGGGGGCATGTGCGTAGAGTCAGCACAGATCCATCCTCTAGCAAGTAAAACTTTGTAAGGTGGAAGAGGTGCTTATTGCTTCGGAAAGCCCAGATAGGAAGGCCAGATCTTTTGGTAGGGAAGCTGGCATAGCACATCGGAGCTTCAGTGGTCAGGACAGGCTGAAGGTCCCTTCACTCATGTCTCATTGGGCACCTCATTACTTTACTGGAAATCCCTAGATGGTAAGCTTCATTTTGATGGGAAAGGGGTGGAAGAGTTAGTTCCTAGAAATATTTAAAAGTCAAATTATTCTCTAAATCAAACAATTGGTGGTGACTTGGGAAGAGATAGGGAAGAAACCCTTTTATTATGTTTAAATACAAACCCTCAGCAAGTTCTGCAGCAGCAGAACTGAATGATGTGGCGTGTTTCACGTGGAGGGTGATGCAGGATGTGCACGAGCAAAGCCCGGGCACTAACTCACCATCAGCCTCGCTTGCCTGAGCTAGACATCCTGCCTTGGAACAAAGAAGAAAAGGAACTTGAGTTTTCCACTTGCCTTGCAGGAAGGGCAGGGATGAGAAAACTGGAGAGCAACAGAACCGGCGTGAGCTGCGGCGGCTGCTGGAGCCACGTGGCGCGTCACTGTGCAAGGCTTGAGCCACACCAGGGCTGTCTCCTGGCCCTGCCCGTGCAGGACAGCTCGCACTGCTGGGACGGTGGCTGCGGTTGCTCCAGGGCCTGTCAATAGAAGTCTTGTCTGCAGGGTTATCGGAAGAGTGCAGGGGGAATACCTGCCCAGGGCCAGAGTTGGAGGGTGTTCCTGCCTCACCACCTGAAGCCAAATGCTCTGGGAAGGCCAGGTTATTGGATTCTAGATGGGTCTTGTTTGAGCATCGCATGCTAACTGCCAGAAAGGTCAACGATCAGGTTATATTCCATAGACCTTATCTCACAGAAAAGTACATGTTTAAGTTGTTGAAGGAAATTAATATTATAGTAACTCTTCATCAAAAATTTCCTCTCTTTTTGGTGAAAGAATATCCTAGGAAAGGTGATGGAATTATGAAATCACCTCTTTTTCTTTCCTCTGCATAAATTCCTAAATTACATTGTTAAGATAGTGAGACAATTCCACATGACACTTTCTTAAGGAGCTAGAAAAAGTAACAATGGACCTGAGCCAAAATCCGTCAGCGTCAACCTATATCTTGATCTGAGTGGATTTTGGCTTAAGACAGTAGAGTACCAGGATGTTTCTTCTAAGCTTTACTTTTAGCATGTGCTGCTTTCCACACAAATGTGATCCATGGTTTCATTTTTCTCTCTTATCCTATGATGTGGTAACTGGGATAATGTGGAATTTCTTTGTCGATTCTACTCGAGGTATGAGGGGAGGGCTCAGACAGCTCAGCTTTGTTGTCCTTTTAACCCCCTTCTCAAAACTCAAGAGGCGGCTCTGGCCACATATGAAAGTACGGCCGCAAGAAGCATTTGCTGTTGGCCGTCTCGGGACCGACACTGGCAGATACTCAGGGTTACTCAGGGTGCTTTTAGCTGTCAGAATAAAGGGAACTGCAAATATTTGACAGGATCCCAACATTAAATTTGCGGCTTGTCAAGAATTTTTCTTCCTACGTGCATTCATGCAGTACGATGTTGGCCTTGACCTTCCAAACAGCCTCAAGAAAATGGCAGCGTGTATCCAAAAGAAAGGCTGCGAGCCAGAACCCTTCAGCTGGGTCCTAACTGACTACATTTGTCCTCCAAGAAAGCCGACAAAAGAGAGGAGAATTGTGGAAGAGGGATGGATTTTTCTAAAAATAGCATTCATGAGTCCAATTCCCTTCAGTTTACAATAGAAAACATAGTCTTGTTTCCATGCCAAGAACTCTGAATTTGCAAAATCCTGCTGGTCTTTAGACAAGATCAACTATTGATGAGCTGCAGCCGCCAATGCAGTATTGACCTAAGTCAATGCAGAAACTTAAGTTTCTGCATTGAGCTACCTATTAAAGGACAGCCCTCAACAGAGCAACTCTTCACCTGCAAGTCTGAGGCTGTTCTTTAGTGTCTTCAGCCTTTACCGGCTTTCACAGCATCACTGAAAGTATTTAGTCTTCCCTTAAAAATTCTGTAACTACTCCTTTAGCTAGGAGAGTAGAATTGCCAAGAACTTTACAATTTTTCTTCTGTTTCTCTTTACAAATATATTAATGCAGCTGCCTAGTGTAACATCTTCCGTCACACTTTGCAAGTTTATTTTGGAAGCAAGGTATTGACCTGCTTTTCCTTATAGCAACTTTTCAATGGCAGTTATAAATCTGGTATCATATATGTAATGAAAGAAAAATAAGGATTAAAAGAAAACCAGCACTTTAAATTGGAAGTGCCTCGAGTCTGGTGCTTAGTTCCGTCAGTGAACTCTGAGATGCAGTGTGCCGAGTTCACAGTCTGTGCTCTGGCATTTCTCAGTGCTGTGCATAACCTCACAGTATTGCAAAGACTCCAAGGGAGGGGTACATTTCCAGAGTGGTCTGAAATGAGTAGCACATGCAGACAACTCCCTTCTCTGCCTCCTTCCAAAAAGAGCTCCCTACAGTCATGTCAGTGGTGCAGGTGTTCCCCTACCTGTTAACCACCTTGTTTTTATGAAATTCTGACAGAGCTCTACAAAGATACAATATCCTTGATCAGGCATAGCTACTGTTCCTAGTGCCTGCAGTAAGTTCAACCAGTGGGCTTACATCCCCTCGAAAACGGCCGGCTGCCTGCTGACGGACACGTTCAGAGGAGCTGGGCACTATGTGGCTGCCAGAACTCATTTCAGAGGATACCACTAAAGTCCCCTTGAGGATTGCCACCTCTGCCACCCTGCTCTTCTGGGCAATGGCAAGACCCCACAGGAGCAGGCTCTCAGCAATGTGGCGCGCAGGAAAGTTGCAGAAAACAAAAGCAGCTTTTCTGTGGGTGCTGGTAGGACCATGCCTTGTCCAAGCATTGCAGATTCGTGCAAAACCTTTGGGAGAGCATCTCTTACAGCTGGCACCCAGCACCATGCACTCTGAAGCCTGACGGTACCCGAATAAACAAATAACCCACCTGCAACAGCGCTCGGGAGGATTCCCCAGCACTGGGACAGTGGCCCAAAAACTTGGCTACCAGCCAGTCAGTCCACTGGTGATCAAGTCTTGCCAGATTTAGATAAATCTTTCTTTTAAGATGTTGGCTTTCCCAGAGACAGTGAGAAGAATTGCAGCATTGCCCATTTTAGGAAACAGATCGAAACAGATTCATATTTTGAGATTCTGGGATTTCAGGTAAGACGCATTTTTCAGCTCTGCATTCAGTCCTGCTGGTATATATAGAGGTCTTACAGAAAAAAACCTCAAACTATTTTTTCTAATGACATTTCCAGACAAAAAATTTCAGGCGCAAACAGCTAAAAACGCTATTCAAACAACTGAATGGTTATCTGACTTCTGAACAGTTGAAAGTTCACCTGTCACTAGTAAAGTGATTAAATTCATATTTTATAAAATAAGATCACTCAATGCTTTTCTGATCCCCATCAAATTCTTGCCCTTAGATAACTGTCCATTTTACAAAAACACAGCCACCCGACACACCACCTTTTTAGTGGTGCAAGGGATCCTTTCCTTGCTGAAGGCACAGCACCCAGCAGACCTTCTGTACCACCACTCACCATCTCCAAAGCTGATCCTCGCCAGTGCTAATTATTTTCCTTTTTTTTTGTTGCAGCGTTAACCCTTTCATTGTTCTCTTCACCTAGAGGTCTTCTCTGCTGTTTAACAGTTCTCATTGCCCATCTCAAAGTCCTCTCAATTATCGTTTTATGATTATACTGACTAACTCAACTCTCAGTTAATATGGTCCTAAAACCCCTTTGGCTGTGAGAACTGATAAATAGGAACAGAAGACTCTACTTTTCTTCCATTTCACTTCCTTCATTTTAAGTGAAACTTGTATGAAAAAGACAAATGATACATTTTCTATTACCCGATACTAGTTCATATCCTCCTTACTCTTTCCTTTTTAATATCATCATCAAACGTGATGCACTTCAATTCTTTTAGGCATACTTTGATGAGACTGCAATATGCAGTTTATGGAAAAATCAAATGACATTTTTTTATGTCAGCAGCACTCTCTGCTATTTCCCCACTAAAAAGCAACATTTAATTTTTGAGTTGCACATTTGCAGCAGTTGCTGTGGGCGGGGAGTCTGCTTATTTATTTGGTTGGGTTTTACTACAATGTACTGTCATGGCAACTGTACTGAGGGCGAATGCATCTGGAGGTAATTTATATATGTCATATTGACTGCAGTAAAAGTGGCTTGTACAATTTAAACTTTTTCAACCACTGGGCAAAGGCAAAGTTAGCCTTTTGAGATCCAGAAGCAGCTTCTCCTTAGTAAATAAATAAATAAATAAACTAGACAGAGCAACAGGAGCAGTGCCAAACGTTTCTTGGTGTTTGGATGCAGAGCTTGCTGCATACTTAAATTAGGTCCGATATCTTGGGCAGCTACCCTAGTTCTGCTGATGCATAGTAGGCTTTTCATCCTGCTAACGTGGGAGGCAGCGATCGCACCCCGCACAGGCATTGTTTGGGCAGGCGGTGGCCAGACTTGTCTCCCCTGGCATGAGGAGGCATTGCTGCGTGCTGCCCGGACAAGTGACAGATCCTCTCGTCATGGGGATGATGCAGGTTCCAGCTGCTCCACTTTACATCACTGCAAACATGGAGAAGCTCGCCTGAAAGCGGCTGAAAGACTCAAGCATGCAATGGCATTAAAAGTGACTAAATTGGGCCACTGATGCAGTTTCAAGCATAACATGCCCAACCTCCGCTACATGGCTTCGATGGCCCTTCTCCAGCCGAGCTGCCGCTCTCGGCATTGCTTATTAGCAATGCCTAAATGTTCCCCGCTGCCACAGCACTGCCTTTCCAATGCAAATGACTTGGACGCACTTGAGAACCTTGGCTGGAAGCATTTCTTGATATTGTAAATTGATCACTTTGTGAGTAAACCAAAAGAGCTATGGAACCCTGAATTACAGTTGGGCAAAAATGATTGCAAGTCTGATAAATTTATCTAGCCTCATCTTGCTGCTAGGGGGGGAAAAAACCTTAAACCTTTTGAATACCTATGTGATTGCAGCCGTTATCATCTCACCGATGAGGCTTTGCAGCCGCATTTTATTAAGAAGGGCCATCCCTTTGCATTATAGATGGCAGCTCGAACAGTGTGCTGGCTGCTCAGCCACCAGCCATCATGGCCTGTGGCTGCCTTCTCCATTGGCCAAGCCTTACCTCAAAATACTATATGCTGTAAGGAGCATGGTAATTTCCCCATCAAAATCTCAAACGGCTAATACACACACGCATCTTTCTTTTAGATTAGACAGCCTCTTTTGGGAATAGCTCAAATTTCCAGTAGCCCCACGTTAGGAACAACTAGTGAATCAGATCATACCTATGCTGATAGACAGTATTTCTTCAGATAAATTAGCACGGTAACAATCTGCATCTAATTATGGCTAATTTCCTGTTCATCTGTCTAGGTACGTCTGACCCTTTTACTGTAATTCTTGAGCACTCACAACGTTGATCAGAGATTTTCAATAATTTAACTTTAAGGGTCAGCTCTTCGGCTGGTGTAAATCAATGCATTTTCTTTGGCTTTGGAGCTGATCAGAAGGGAGTTGTGGTAACTTTTACAGTGGAGAAAGTGGTCTTAATTTACTGCAGCACGCTGCAGCCTCGTAGCCCTTTGCACCTGCCCGCTCTCTCGAGTTCACTGGCTGCTAACATCCACAGGAACTGGTGGAAAGAGAGTAGTAAGTCCTTGTCAGACTGAGCTCCTGGAGAAAGTGTAGAGATAAACACATAGAATATTTTTTTATTACTCAGTCCTATACAATTGAGACCAGCATACATGAACTTTAACAAAAAAATTTTTAAAAAGCATCTAAATCAGGCCCTCAAGACCACCCGACTTGTAAGTTAGAAGACAGGGACTCCTGCCCTGTGCCAACCCTGTTTAGCAACCGGGGCTGAAAGGTCACACAAAAGGAATTCAGGCTCAATTGAAAAAAAGATTCTGCTGAGCTTTAATATGTTTTTGGCCCAGAAGTTTTTGGGCTTTTTTTTGACTGATGCTTAAGACAGAAAGAAGTTGCACAACTAAATGAAAAAGGGAATGGGTGGAGACTTAACTGGTAGCATCTATTTAAGAACGAGGCATAAGTGAATATCCACAAAACTTTAAGTCAGATACTGAAACAAGAAATAGAGTGAGCGGATGTTTCTTTTCCACGACTGTGGATTTCAAGAGTGTGCCCCAAACGCAAGTTAAGCAAAAGCCATAATATTTTCTTTTCTGGAAAACACTGCATCTTTTCTCAACACTTGCCTGGCTCCACAGAGAAGTGATTGACTGGGAAAACAGGAACTTATGGAGACATGCCAGCTTTTATTTGCTACGGGAGGTTAAAGGTTCCTAGAGCACAAAGGGGCTTTTCTTGCCCAGACAATCCCATCTTGGTATACATCAGCACAACTAAAGCCTTCAAAGCTCAGAAGCAGTCAAGAGATATCTGGTGAAACTTGAAATGAATTTTTTTTTTTTCAAACATTCACTAGTTTTTGTCCATGCATCCATACGTCAATATTTGACAATAGAAATCTACTAAAAAAATATCAGGATCTCTGGTTTCTTTTAAAGTGACATGCACAGCAACTCACACAGCTCTGTGTGTAAGTACAGGTCCCCCAGATATCCTTCCAGCATAAAGCCTGACTTTATGGTGCTGCAAAGAGATTAATAATTATTATCTTATCTATTGTGAGTTGATGCAATTTCTTTTTTTTTCTCACACACCCACACTGCTGTTTCCTTCTGATCTGCATTTGTAGCTTAGCTACTGTTTCACTGAAAGGAAGGAATTTGATAATACCTTCCTAAAAACATGCCTATGCTGTGGCTGCCTGTTCCAGCCAGTGACAAAGAATGGAGATGTCAGCTGTTGACAAAAGAAAAAAAAGAAACTTTTTTCCAAACATCCCAAGAGAAATAACCTCATCATAAAGGTATTTCTTGTGCATTCCAAGTTAAAATAAATAAATAAATAAAAAAAAAAGTAAGGCTGAAGATCTGAAAGTAGCTTCTGCTTAATCAATCATTCTCATTGGATTATAGTTTTAAAGTGCGTAATTATAAACAACAGATGGAGCAATGCTCCGCTGAAAAAAAAAGGGGTGGGTGGGGGAAAGTCACCCTGATGACGGGTATTTTCTCTTTGGATGTGAACCAACCTTGCCCCCTTGGTATTTCAGGTTTCAGCATCGGCTGTTAGGCAGCTCGGCAGAGCACGATGACGGCATCACCCCGGGTGCGTGCGGAGCCCCTCGGCCAGCCAGGCGCCTGAGGCTGTGTCGCACCGGGCTGCTCTCCCTGCCGCAGCCGACCGGGGAGAAGGCTTTTCGTCGGGACAAGGCACCGAAGTGATGGGCTGAACTTATGGGAGGAACCAGCGCCCGGCCAGGTGGAGATTCAGGGGCCTGTCGGGAGGCGTGAAGGGCCCGGTTTCAGTAAGGGCATGGCCAAAGCTTTCTTCAGGCTACAGAAGTTTCTCCGTCGGACCCAGTTTCTGCTCTTCTTCCTCACAGCAGCTTACCTGATGGCTGGCAGCCTCCTGCTGCTACAGCGGACCCGCTTGGTTATCCAGCAAGGTTCACGTGGGACCTCCACTAATCAGGCCCTGCCGGTGCTGGACGGGATGGCTGGGGTTGGGATCATAGACCCCAGGATGCTGCAAAACCCCCGGCCCGGTCCCAGGCTGCTGGTGGGCATGGACACGCTGCAGGAGCCAGCCCTGGACCAGCGGCACAGCCCACGGTGGCTCGTGTCCCGCAACTCGGAGCTCAGGCAGTTGAGAAGAAGGTGGTTTCACAGGTTCATCAGTGATCAGGAACCCGTGCAAACAGCAGGATTTAAAGCAATGAAGCACACCACTGAACACAAAGGTAAGGGAGGTACCCCTGCCCTGTTTTCTGGCATGCACACAAACTGCACCTCCTCCTAGGACCGTCCCAGGCAGAGACTGGCGAGCACCACAAAGTCTGCCTGCAGAAGCGCCTTCCTCCTGGCTCATCACCACTTTCAAACCAGTTCTTAAGTGTATGCACAGGCCAAAGTACAATCCTGACATCCCTGGTCATGTTGAGCTGTAACTTCCTCCAAAAATGTATTTTTATTGATTGAATGGAAGCCCAGGCAGTGAAATATGCTTCCCTAATTTAAATTATTTTCTCTTCAAGCAGGCAGAGATGAACATTGTGTAATTGATTTTCTTTCTCAGAACAGGGAACACTTTAAAAGTGGGTTTTATTAAATTAACTATCCAAAACCACACAACACTTAAGTCTAGAAGTGCCTCCTTGCTGCCACAGCTTTCTAGCATATACTAAATTCTGCTATTGCAGACACGTTCGCTGTTCCTGACCTGCCCTCTGTGACCATCTCTGCAAACACACTGTCCTTAAGGGGACAAGATGTGGGCCATACAACCCTTCTTCCCTCACTGAGTGCCAAACCAGCACGACAAAGAAATGAGGTCTCCTGGAGCGGAGAACAAACTCCTGGTGTTTGGCGAGTTTGCTGGAAATTTGCAACAGGCCAAGGGGAACACAAGGGGAATTCACACCGCTGCATGGCTGCAGTCCATCAGCGGCCAGAGCACAGCGTACAAAACTGTACGTTTTCGAATCCAAATGGAAAGCAGTTCGGGTTTGACAGAAATCTGAGTTCACTTCACTGTGAGCCCGATTCTGCTGCCTTAACTACTGCTGATAAATACGTGCATGGACTGCTTTGGTTTGTACTGTAGGAAAGCTTTTAAGAAACTATTATCCAGACCAAGCAAAGAAGCAAAACAGGAATCTGTAGATGTTCACATTTCCTGCATGACTTTACACCCTTATGACCCACCACAGAGAGCTGCATCATCCCAGGCAAGTTTGGGACGGCACCCACTTGCTGGGCCCACAACACGTTCCGGGGAGGTGCACAAAGCTGGGTGCCCACGATGTTGGGCTGTTACACAGCTGAGCTCCTCACTGTGCAGCGGGGAGCTGGAGTCCCAACTCTGCAGTCACCTCTGAAGGCTGAGCGGCCCCAGGGAGCAGACAAGCCCCCTGGAGAAGCCCAACACAGAAAGCATCAGGATTCGTGCTAGGTGACTGACCATGCTCTCAAGGCTGAAGCATCAAATTATGACTTTGCGATCTTTGATCCATTGCCTTTTAGAAGAACTAGTTGTTCTCGGAGGTGTTTCACTGATAATAAAAAAAGGAACGGGATCTGGATGACTAGACACCACATTACTAAACTGCTCTTTAGTTTGTTGAATAAATTTACCCAAACAAAGGGGCACTTTCTGCAAAAATCCCACAAAATGGGTGCCACTTCGTGACTCTTACTGAGTGAATTGTTAGAAATAGGAACAAGAAGGTGATAGTGATGGTGTATGGGAGATGAGTCACACAGCGTGAGTCAGGGAAACTGCAACCGCTGGAGCTACCTGAAGCACCAAGAAGGAGCTTCCAAGAGTGCTCCACAGGTGCTTCATAACATCCCATTGCTAGCAGGTTTTGGTGGCAGGGAAGAGAGGCTGCAAAGCACGGGTGTCTCCCAGAGAGCCCCACTGCATTTCGTGACTTGCCCTGAGCACGTAGCCTGGGTGCTCAGAGCCTAATGACAGCCCCTGGACTAGCATGAAACACGAGGTTGCAGCTACTCCATCCTGCGCGCCAGTGACCAAGCTTGGAGCAGGGGAGTGGAAAGCCTTGGGGAGGGGCCCTGTCCCCATCCCTGTCCCCACTGGGAAGGGCTGGACACAGACACCACTGGCTCTCTGCCGGAGGAAGACACACCTTCACCTCCAGCAAATATGTCTTTTGCTGATGCCACCTACTTTAATAAGCTCTTCATGGACAGTTGCAGAAAAGAATCACACGAACCCTCCAGGCTACCACTTTTGTACCTGTACCTCATAAACCCAGTATTTAATATTCACAAAGTATTACTTTTTCACTCTTTTGCAAGCAGCAGACACCCTGGTCTCAGCTGCTCAGTAGAGGCTGACAATTTAACCAGGAGGGGCTCAAGTGGGGTGCTGCCTGGGCAGGCTTGCTGTTCCATGCCGGGAGATGTGAGGTGGCTGGGGAGAAGAGAAAGCAATACAATAAAATAGGGCACATTATGTCCCCTTGCTCTGGATGTCCTGTGATTTGTACTTCCACGCTGCACATGCTCTGGCAGCACAGATAGTTTCGGTGGGTTCCGTGAAGTAAACCTGGCTCGCTGAACTTGGCGAACTTTGCCTCTTCCCCAGCGCCAGCTGTGTAAATACCGCACGCCCGGTTCTCCCTTCTCAGACTGTAGCTGCCCGGGGCTGCTCTAGTCCCCCTTGCTTTTAGTGATATCTTCTCCCCCGATGAAAGAAAGAGTAGATAAAAAGTAGAGAAGCGTGGTGAGTCTTTATGAGCTACTCTAATACCAGGCAGAGTATGAACCTGTTCTTTAAAAAATTCAATTAAAACCAAAAAGATTAATTTTGAAAATTATCCATAAAGTTAGTTAAGGCTGGTGCCCGTATCAGGTCTTAAGCTAGTGCCTTGCTCAAGTTCTAACTGCTGACCGAGAGGAGCCAGAAGGACTATTTATTGCTACATCCCACTGAATTATGTTGATTCAAATATGCATCATTTGAATATCTGACTGAATGTGAAGTGACATTATTAATAACAGTATTGTTAACAAGCATTGGAATGCCTTTGAAAATTATTATCAATTAAAAATTTAACTACCTATGTAGAGCATGGTATCTTCCCCCCCCTCACTTCTCCTAGTAAACTTACAGGCTTGTTATTTCATTATGGATCCCTTCCAAGACACAATGAACTCCTCCGTGGTTATAATGCTTGTTAAAGTTTCAGCGTTGCCCTGTGGTTCCTGCTCAGTAAAGCGGCACATTGCTTTACCGCGGAGGCTGTGTTTGTGCATTCCTCATCAGTGCCAGCCTAATAACGCCCGTGCTTCCTGACGCGGCACAGCCGCTCTGCCCCTGCTCATGCACGGGGATTGCACGCCAGCCCTCAGTGGGCTTCCCGGGGCAGACCCTTAACCTGAGACAAAAATGATAGCATCTACTCCTATATTGTGAACGCCTCCCAGCTCGCTTTGCCTTGCTCTGTGTCCACCCAGGATCACGTGGCCTTGGGTGAGAAAATTCAAGCCCTTTTTTTTTGCTTCTCCACATCAAGCTATCTTGCCTGCTTACATTGCAAGTGGCTCAGGGCAGGGACCACATCTTATCCTGCCAGGGAGACCGGCAAATACTGTTAGCGCAACAAAGGAAAACAGGAATTTGTCAGGTAAAAACCGAAAATTTTCTGTTACAAACCCTTCCAGCGGATGGGGTGTTTCATACTGTTTCCCCTGGCCTGGTTATGCCATTGCACAGGATGCAGAGGTGACTGACAGGGACTGGAGCGCTGACATGACGTGACGTTCGGCTCTAAGACCGTGGAGTCTCTCCGTGACTCATTCATAGGAGGATGTGAATGAGATATTGCTGCCGGGCTGGCGGCAGCGTGGGAGGGACGCAGGGAGGAGGGGGGACGCCGCCTGTGTCGGCTGGCCTGCCCGTGCCTCCCGGCTCAGGCTCTTTGGCCCCACACGTGGAGTTTTCTGCTGCTACTGGTTTGAATCAAAGCACCCAAATCAGAAGTCTCTGGTAAAATGTAGAATATCCTCATTGCAGGTGTGTGACTCCCATCTTGTTAACAGTGTGCTGTGGGTGTGTATTCACAGCTTGTGAATTTTCTAATTGCATGTTTGCAAATTACCAGTGTGCAGGTCTTTGAATCTGGTGTTGTGTTTGTAATATTGAAATGTTGATTTATTATTCCTAGCTCGGAAATCTCTGTTCGAGTGGCCTGAACTTTCTTTTTCTTGTGGATTACTTTATTGTTAATATAATGCTTTTTAGTTTCATTTTTCATCATATATTCTCTTCCTGTCCACAGCTCATGTTATTTAATTTCCCTGGGTTATCATCTCAATACTGCTACTTCTAAAATCAAATTTCCTTTTTTCCTTCATATTTTAATGATAAAATGTACTTATATACAGACAATTGTTGTATAATAGTGGGACTCTACATCATCCTTCCAACCATATATTAAAACATGGACTGGATTTTTACAGTATTTTGTTCGTGACAACAAAAAAGAAGCTTAACATAGGATGCAGTCTAAGAGAAATATTTATCTTTCATATGCTAAGTAAAGCAAGACATATTTTAAAAGATTCATTTGCGCTGGAGAAAAAGAGATAGTTCAATGCAATAGCTAGACAGTGCTGCCTAGTTAAGACTGAAGTTATTTTTCCATTATAGCTTTAATATAACTCTATGTACCCAAAGAAAATTGATTTTCTTAATATTTCTCTTGCAGCATCTTATTCTCAACCAGAGATTTTTAAGAAAACTTGGGAGAAATCCAACAAGATTTCTCAAAGTTTATACCATTTGGAAGGCTACCTTGTTTACTTTAGAATTTCGTCATGCTTTGTTACCAAAGGGAGGGAGCTGACCGGGCGGCAGCTGCCCGCAGGACCCGTGGCTCTGGGGCTGTCACAGATTCTGGGTCTGCAAAGGCAGGCCAGCTTAACATAACCTGAGTAAGGGAAAAGTCTAATTTCCCTTCTGTTCATTTCCTTTGGACATTTGAGCTTACCCCTTCAACAACACCTGCAAAGGTTCGGTACCAGCAGACAGGTCTGCAGAGCAGGCAGGACCCCAGACAGGTTGTGACTTGATCAAGTACAGCCCTGCTTGCGACTTACGGCGCTGAATCGCCGCTAGATGTTCTTTTCCCTCTCCCCCGTCTCCATCCCGTGCGCGCTGCCTAACTCTGGTCTTGCATGCACACAGGCACCTACATGGGATGCTTCAGCGATGATTCGAGGGAGAGGACACTGAAGGGAGCTGTGTTTTATGACTTAAGAAAAATGACAGTATCTCACTGTCAGGAAGCTTGTGCTGAGAGGTGAGTGGTATTTTTTCACTGCAAGTTTTCTCTTTTCTGACAGTAAGTGGAACTGAATTTGAAATGGGAGAAGCATCCGTATGTTAAACATATAGCATCTGTGAAAACTGTGATTATCTCATACCTTCAGGCATGGCGTAGCTCTGCTACCTTGCTTAAAGTAGACTATTTCACTGCTGCCTATCCTCTTTATTATAGCATGGCTACTTACAATATATTTTCTGTTGTCCTGGTAAAAAATTACTGTTTTGTTAGATAATCTTTGTTAGGTATTTGTTAGATGTTGCCCTCTAGCCCAAATCTTTAATCTAAAAGATTAAAAAAACTATGAACAAACTAGCACTCCCAGGACCAGGAGAGAGCAAGACGACTGGGTGCGCGGTAGGGAGCAGGGCTGTGCCCATCGCAGCCCAGGGAGCTGCCGGTCATCAAGGAACAGGCAGGTGCAGCTCCTGCCACCGCTCTGCCTGCCCTGGTCAGCCAAGGCAGGGTGCGGGTCGGGGACAATCATTAGTACCTGGGGCAGGACTATATAAAAATATTTATGAAAAAGACTTCGTGTTGCTCCCAAGCACAACAGAAAGCAGAAGAAACAATGCAATTTAGAGCTATTCCTGTGAAATTTGCTTCCTTTGATCTGCAGGGCAAGGCAGTACGCGTGGAGCCCTTTGCTTTAGGGGCGCCCGAACTGCAGCTTAATCCCATGTCACTGGCTTTCAGACCCCCCCATTCCAGCCCAGTCCCCTGCAGCCACAAAAAGATGCTCCAGACGGAGCTGTCCCTTGGGTGCAGGAAACAGTACTCTCCTCTCAGAAGGACAGACCGTCAGGCATTGCCAGACACTCTGGAAGACGCCGAGCCAGGCCCTGGCTTGGAGCAGCCAGCAGAGGGGTCAGCAGTGGGGTCTGGCCGGAGGGACCCTCGCGCGCCCTGCGTGGGCACTACGCGCGCTTGCCTTTGGTGTGAGAGGCCCAAGGAACGCTTCACCCTGCAAAGGGGACCCAAGGGTCCGCGCGCCGTGACTGCAGGCTGCTGCCTCCGTGCAAGCGCTGGCTCCTCCGCCACGAGCCCGCCCAGACCGGAGGGTGGTTTCACACGGCGTAGGAGGTGTTGGCAGCCTGCAGCGATCGTTCCTGGAGCCAGCGCGGTGGCAGGAAGCCGGCCATGGCTTGGGCACCTCAGGAGAGGCAGCGAGCCCTGGGCCTGCTGTTTGAGCGACAGCCTCGCCTTGGTTTGAGCGTTTGAAAGTTGCCTGACTGGATCCAAAATGCCCAATTCTAAATGGCAGTTAACACAACCTCTGAAAGGGGCTTTTCTTCTCTGTCACTCTAAACCGTCCTAAATATTTCTGCTCAAAACCTGAAGTGGTAGCTCTAGGTGGGGGTGGCATCACCCCCATCGGCGAGGCCATCACGTCCGCAGTGCCGGGCGGGCGAAGGCAAGCTGTACTCCCGTGGGAACGGCACAAGCACGTCCACGCAGCCGGAGATGGGGCTGTCGCTCAGACACCCACGTCGGGAGGCAAAGCCCACCTCGCCTTCCCAAGGACCGCCCCAGGCCCGGGGCGGACTCCGACCACCACCGCTCCCTGCCGTTGCCTGCGGTACGAGGTGGCTGCCTGCCTCGAAGAGGCCGCGCTGGTCCCCGGGGGCTGGCTGCGTCTCCGGATCAGGGCAGCAGAGGCGTACGCCATGCATGGGGACAGGCTCCTGCCTTCGTTAGGTATAAACTCGGGAAGAGGCGGGGTGCCGGTACCGACAGTGCCTGGTTTTGTTCCCCGCAGGGCTTACACCTACGCGGGCCTGGCATACGGAGCAGAGTGCTACTGCGGGAACAAGCTGCCAGCGACCGCCTCGAAGCCTGAGGAGTGCAACAGCGAGTGCAAGGGGGAAAAGGGCTCCGTCTGCGGAGGGGTGAACCGGCTCTCTGTCTACAGGGTGGAGGAGCTGCGGGCAGGAGCGAGACGACGTAAGTGGGTGTGCGACCGGAGAGAGGAGGCTGCTCTCCCCAGGAGCCGTGCTCGCCCCATGGGGGAAGCTGCCACGGCCGGGCTGAGCGCATGGGCTGTCCCCGCTGCTCACCTCGCTCTGTTTGTCACCAGGGTTTGAAACAGCAAAGGACAAAGGTGCCCACAGGGCACGGTGTCCATTTGCTGCTGGTCCGGTCCCTGGCTCCCTCCCCGAAATAGCAGAGCTGCTCACCACCTCGGAGCGGCGAGACATGCCTGGCGCCGCTGCCTCAGGGCTGCCATATAGAAAGTTATTGTCACCGGGGAAGAAACAAAACACAGTGCAGAGCGATTGCAACAGCAGCAGAATTTCAGATGAAAAACTACTCCCTTCCACATCCATCGCAGAGGGACAAACCCACACGTGTTTAAGAAACCACCCTGGAAGTGGGTGCCTTATAATGCAAGGGCAGAAAAGCACTCGTGTCAATGCCACCCTAAGCTCAGAAATGATCCTAAACAAAATAAGTGGTATGTGACTGCAGCAGCAGAATAAGTAGAGGCCAGAGAGAGAGGCACACCAATCTCTCTCCTAAGTGAGCATAATGAGACCACAGAGTTTTGCTCTTCCAAGGACTTCTGTTCTAGCAGCGGTTGGGATTTTTGTTTCATCTTTAGATGACAACACTTACTCTACTTGTCATTCAATTAGCTGCCATGGGAGATACAATAGGTAAACCTTTGTGCCAACACAAAGCACATATAATATCTAAACAGCTGAGCAGTCTTTACTTTTGGCAAGCTCACACAACCTTAACGGATATTATTTGCTGAGAAGAAGCACCAAGACCTTAGGTTGTGCCACTATTGATGGTACTTCATTTCTTCTTAAAGACAAGTCAAGGTTTGTACAATAATCCACCCAGCTACATATAAATTATATATCAAAGGTACACAGACCTAAATTGCTAGTGTCAGGCTGACAGGCACATTGGCAGGTTTCCCGGGACATGCATCACTGTTTAAATCTTGAGCATAAAATATACATGCATATTTCACAGGAAAAGGCGGCATTTATTTTTTTCTTAAGTATTAACGAATTAGTCATCAAATTAGTCTAGCCTGGAGCTAGATTTGTATTTTGTTTGCCCTTAGTAACACCTGATATTTGACTGTTTGAGGAATCCCACAGACACAAGCTAGCTGAGGGGCCAACAGAAGTATTAATCACGATGAACAAGTATATTGGAAAGTAACTCTGAAATTGTGACAGCATCCGTGATTTAGACTATGCAATATAGAGAACAGACCTTGCATAAGGCTTCTCCTTATGCAGAGCAGATCCAGTGGTACATCCATTTAAACCTTCCTAGACATGGGGTTTGCTGGCTCCCCTCTCTGTTCCTCGCCTACCCCTCCCACCCTGGCTCCCTGGGCGCCATAAGCTGCGCAGCCCCTGCGCCGCAGGACTCGTGCCCCCACGTCACGTTAAATGCAATGAAGCTCGACGTCTGTAGCTATTGCAGCCCGGGGATCGCTGTGGCACAGAGTGCCGTTTTCCTCAGCCCTCCTTCCCCAGAAAGCAGGCAGACGACGTAAATACAACACGCTTCCAGCGTGATCCGCGGGGTCTCTGCAAACCCTGCTTCCTCCCGAGTGCCGGTGTGGGCAGTTCAAGCTTTCTTCCTGACCCGCTGAGATAATTCTAAACACGTTCATAAACATTTTGTTTCAGGAATTAAATATTAGTGTGAGATTTAGTAGGAAGTCCTTCAAGAGCATCCTGAGAAGCCAAAAAACTTCTGTTCCTTTATTCTTTGGTGCCGTGCTTGCAGTGATCTGGTCCCAGGGAGACTCCTGTTTCCCCCCAGCTTGCATCGAGTTATTTTATTTCACGTCTCCTGAGTGATCCCAAAGATATAACATTGCTTCTAGTAACTGGTTTGAACAGTTATTAGAACAATATTTAAGCAGCTTCTCCTTAGGCTGCTCTTGGCTCGTGGTGGAGAATCTGGGTCCTTCTGCCAGGAAATTCATGCAGAACCAAATTTTTCCTTCAAAACTGCACTGCGTCTCTCCTGTCATCCAACACAATTCCCACATCGGTTCTGGTGAGTATTGTTTAAGGCAGCCAGTGGGTGTGCACCAGGACTCAGAAGACCCAAATTCATTCCCAAATCCGCCTTTCTCCCTACTGAGTCATGCCAGGCAAATTCTGTCAATAGAGAGTTAGTACCCAGCGATGAAATAAACTCATTTTCCACCTTTGTAAAGGCCCCAAACCCCTAAGAATTACAGAAGTGTCGTACAACATGCAGACTTTTTTCTTTTTCTAACCCCACACAATGTTATTTTCTTCATTACCATTAGTTCATCTGCGCAAATGCATGGCCTCACCTGGGGTATTGAGTTTCCATGACAGCTTTGGGTTTTTGTTTGGTTCTGGCAGGGGATGTTTCTCTCTTAAGCAGGGGGGAAAATGGTATTGCTGCTTGTAACAAGCATTTGGGCCAAATCCTGACTTCAATCACAGTGATGCAAAAAATGGAGCAATTCTGCCGAGCTCAGTGGCATTTATACAGGAGCAGGTGAGATCAGAGGCTGATGCTAAAGACGGGAAGAAAGCTGTTCTCCCTGAACAGCTTACAAAA
The DNA here is from genome assembly GCA_013389945.1 of Fregata magnificens. Classification (NCBI taxonomy): domain Eukaryota; kingdom Metazoa; phylum Chordata; class Aves; order Suliformes; family Fregatidae; genus Fregata; species Fregata magnificens. The sequence goes on from WAAD01037810.1 coordinate 237,345, forward strand.
GCCTAGTTTAGATTTTGAAGGCTGCAGCAAACTCCCTTGCCCTGAAAAGAATGAGTGGGAAGAGGAGAGGGATAGCTCAGCAACTGAGCAGATGTGCAGGAAGGTGGGTCCCTGTGGGGGCTTTCAGGATTCATTTAAATTCTTTTCCTTTGCTGGTGCAGATCATGGGAAGCTTTGTAGATTTTTATCGGGGCTTTTAAGTCTTTCAGGGGAAAGCATGTCTTCAAAAGAAAACTGGGACTTGCAAACAATAGCAATGCCCTCCACTGGTGAAATTTAATTTAAACTCTTTGCTGCAGCCCTACTTTCAGTGGTTAGTACAAAGCTAAAGGCATGTGCTCCTTTCAATACCACAGGATTTGCGACACATTTTTCTAGTGTATATCGTGGTTTCTCTTATTGCTACAGCATTTGGAATACAAAATTTATTTTATTATTTTTAGCTTCTGAACCTAATATTGTTCTTTGTGAAAGGGGCAGGATACTACGGACATTGTTTTCTCAAGAGAAACCTATTTCATATCCCTGCAGGGAGGAATGTTATCTATCGAGGATGTTTTAGAGCTCCAGAAAATTTAACAGACACCTTTCCAGCCTCTTTGATACAGCCCAATTTGACGGTGGAGATGTGCTCTGAATTTTGCTCCAAGAAAGTAAGAACAGTTCTCATTTCACATCCTTTCTTCTTTTTTTGTTATTTTAAATTTTAATCTACTAAGGGAATAGCAGAGATTAGTGCCTTAGAGCTTTGAATTTGTAAATGAGTTTCTAAAGGACAAAACTCATCAGAGTAAATACCCAGTGATGCGTCTGGTCCAACTGCTCTCTGGAGTGGGGAAGGCGGGAGGGAAAGCCATCAGAGTGATGCCACTAAATATGGTGCATGGAAAAGCCATTCTAAGTGACGAGTATTGACCACGAGGAAATCGATACCATTTCTGTGTCACATTCAAACCAAGCCCAGAGCCAGATCTGGCCCGGGGGAGGTCTCAGTGGATGCAGCTCGTGGGAGACACGCTGCCGGAGGGTGGATGTGGGCTGGCAGCACCCGAAATGTGGCTCCAGTGCCCTCCGGGGAGCTGGCCCTGACTCAGCTCTCAGGGAGCCACACGTGGCCAGGGCAGGGAGAAGCAATCCCCAGCACCCTCCACTTTGTGCAGCCCTATGTGCTTGCCTCCGAGGTCGTCATTTTCGTCTCAGGCTTCTTGACAGTGCATCAGCAGGCATTGCCGTAGCAAACAAGAGGATTTAATGCTGCGGTATCTACACACAATTTTTACACCACTGTGTAACTGTGTTAGCTAGGAACGTGATACAATCTTAAATATAAAAAAAAAAAAAAAAGCTGCCAGAGAAAAATTTTAGCAGATAAGCACACTGAAAGCAGGTGGACCTTCCTGGTACTGTTATACCAATGTGTCTCTTTCCACACCAGAAGAATTTATACCACTTTCACTATAACCTCTGTAATTTAAATGTAATTTATTTTAATTTAAAATGGAATCATTGTAGGACTTCATGCCGATATATAAGATTACAAGAAAGCAATGAATAAAGTCAGTTGTGTGCTTATTGGCTTTTGGACAGAAGGTGAGAAGGGACATGCTAACATCTGCTGTCCTTGTGCACGCTCTTGGCCTGAAGCATCACCTTTGCTTATCCTCCACACTTATCACTGAGTAAGACCTTGGATTTAAGAAGTGAAGGAGTTTGACGCTGATGGACTCAGGTATCCTCACAGGAGGGAATGTTTGGCCCAGGGCACCCTCTGCTTTAGTGGCTGTTACTGTGGTTGGTTCCCTTCCCTTCCTCCCCACTCCGATGGGGCTTACTTTTTTGTACAGAGGAGGGTTCACTGCATGGCCAGATTTAGCCTGCAGCCACATTCAGCCTCATGCACTAAACAGAACGTTCAATTACTTTGTCTTCTAGCATCACAAAATTGATTAAAACTATTAAGGCATGAACAACAAATCTTCTTAATTACTAGGCAGAGTGGGAAAGCTTTTCCCAGTCAACGTATCCTCTATACCAGCTCATCAGTGTTTTAAGAATGCATCATGGAATTAAATTTGTGCAGTGACTTGCAGTGAATCACCCATATACCCTGTACATAGTACCTTACAAACATGCATACAAACACACCCTCACATCCTCTATGCATATAAATGTTTGGTAAAGCAGGACTTCATGAGCAATTCTTCCCAAGCTCTGCCATTAATCTATTGTTTAATGGTGGAAAAAAAAAAGTCTTGATCTTTCTGCGTCAGTTTACCCACATGTAACATCATTGTATTAATATTTACTGATGAAGTGCAATTAATTATTGCTTCTCTGTCTGGGAGAATGGTATGAAATATCTGGAGAAGTTGTTTTCCGATGTGCTCAAACATGAGGTCGATGTTTTTAAGCACAGCCATGCCATTCTGATTTTGGGAGATGACTTTTCTAAATAAGTAGATTTTCAGAAATCAGTTCCTTCAAGGATTTCTGGCCATGCAGCCAAAAAGTGAAAGCATCTGAAATTACCGGTGACTGAGAAGGATAGGAAAAGGAACACAACCAAAATGTACGACATTAGCTTGAAATTCGAACAGGACTAGGGTAGAGGAGAGCAGCGGGATGGAGAAAACTGTCCATCTCTACGGAACAGCTAGCGCCTTTCCAGAGTTGGAGTCAATGGATATTTGCTTGATGCAGCTTATGTGAGAAAGCCATCAGCAAACTAGATATTCTAAAGGATTATCTAAACAGACTCTTTTTGCACAGAGGGCATGGAGAGGGCTGCAGAAATGATAACATTAAGAGGAAAAGGTACTCAAGGAAGGTGAAGGTTTGGTACCTCTCTCATTGCTTCCCTAAAATGGTGCAGATAACAAGTTCCCTATGCTTTCCCCCTCTCCTTCAGCTCTGCTAGGCACCATGCTACCCTCTGGAAGGTGACTATTAGAGAACATTTGCCTACAAAAAGACTGGCAAGGTCTCCCTCTACTTAAGCAGCAGCAGTTGTATATCCACAAGTCCAATTGTTATACACTGATTTGTGCTTTAACTCTAGACACCAAACCAAGTCCTATTATGACACTACAAAAATTAGTCCCCACTTTGGTTCCTTTCTTTTCAAATATAAGATAGATGACTTCCTAGCTGATAGCAACATACTTAGCCCTCCTGAAATCAAGAAGGCACTGTCATTTTAGTCCAGCCTGTTATGCTGAAAGGAATTATCCCACCAATTTCTATGTATCCGGAAAAAGCTAGGGGGCTTTTAAAAGGAACTAGTTGGATGCTTAAACACATGAATAAGTCTTTTGCTCTTTGGAACTTAGAAGAAAAGCAAATTGAGGCTTACCATATTTGTTTGTTAGCCTTGCAAAGCTTTGTGCAGCTGAAAAGGTAGCTCCAGCCCTTGGAAGCATGTGGGATATGAATTTGAGGTAACAACTTCAGATGAAACCTGCTAAATACCCTTAATTATCAATTTCTTTCTTAATTAACAGAGTAATGACATGGCTTAATAGCAACCCATTATCACCCCATAACACAGATCCATGAATGTGTTTCTGTGCTAGGTCCCTTGGCCAGAAGCTATAATTTTCGTATATGCTCTTTTATAAGCCAACCTGCATATTAAATGAGCCATCTCCATTTGAATTTGTATTTTTAAATAAACAGTCCTTTTACCACTCCGCTGCTGTATGCAGTTATAGGTGATGATATGAATAAAATCTGGAAGAACACTAAGTATTGAGGAGAGAACCCCAGTATCTCAATGCATCCAAAAGCCATGCCAACAAGTTTGCACACCTGAACACTCCTAGCTCTGAGGTGCTTTTTCTTTTCTTTATACAGCAATATACAGAATACAGCAATCTTCTAATTTCAAAAATAGACCTGCTATTTTGGATTCCAGATGTAGCTACGTGCCGTTGTTTACCCATAAGCAAAAGACTCCTGGGATTTTGATCCAAATCCCATTGTAGAATTCATACAGAGTGTTTCCATACCTTCATTTAAATTTTTTTTTTTAAACATGATAAAACAAAGATAACTAGGCCAGAACCTCAACTGGCGCAGATAACCACAGCCTCGCCGACTTTATTGCAGCAGTGAGAGAGGAGTATTTCAAATCAGGGCCACATTGGGTATAACAGTGCACTGAGGAATTGTCCCCTGACCTCAGCAGATCACAGTGTAAAACAAGGGTGTAATTGGCTCTATGGTATTTATTCTTTGCTCTTAGAATATCCAGTTCAATGAAAACTTGAAGAATGACTTCTAGGTTTGTTGCAAAATGAACACACCTATTTTTAAATAAACCAAACCCATCGTTTTTACTTGGGAGGCAAATTTCCTTCCATGATTAGCCCCCCATCTCTTATTCTTCTTGGTACATTGAGAGAAAAATTTTAACAGCGGCAGATAGGAGAGTTAGTATAGGAAGTTGGAAAAGAAAGGAATTTAGCAGAGTAATCAGAGTAGAACCAGATAAGTGTATTCTTAATCTATTCTTAATTTGGATACAATCTAATAAAAAACAATCAGTGTTTGAGTCATCACACCATCTGTGTTACTGTCGGAGAATGATTGCTTTCCTTACAGCATTTAAACTACCTGTTGAGGCTTCATCTAACAAATTCTTATGTAAGTAGTTCCATTGACATCAACTCTCACTGAACTACAGCTTGCAGGATGGACGCCTGAGCCTGTCAATGCATACTCTAAAGCTCAATCCAGAAAAACGCTTATTCATAGACCTGCCGATTTCTCTGGCGATACACCTGTGTTTAACTGAAGTGAAGCATCGCAGATTTGTGTGCATTGAGCTTGAGGACTAGTCCCGCACTTAAAAGTTACACGGTTGCTTAAAGCCATAGCCACAGCTTGGGGCTTACATAAATAGACAGGTGAGCAAAGTGGATGGCTTGTAGTTTTGATTAAATACTGATGGAAAGTCAAGATTGAATACGTTACTTTGCAATCTCTTCGTGCACTGCATCAGGTAGACGCGCAGTCCGAATAATCAGCCAGCTGATTACAGCGCTTTGCACCCATGCTGTGGATCCTGGTGCAATTCCCAGAACTACTGTCGTGCTTCTTTCAGCACGTGTGCTGCCATCACGGAAACTTTCAAACTTTCACTTGTGAAAGCCACTCCCTGTTGCTCCCCTTACCTCCAACCCTTTGCTGCTCGAGCAGCAGAAAGGCTGCACAGGCGCACGGCAGCCCGCACCTCCGTTACCCTGAACCCAGTGCAGAGTGGCTGCAGAACAGCACCGTATTGACCAGTGCTTCTGCAGATGCAGAAGTCTGGACAAGCATTTGCTCAGGTCTCTTCACAAAACCTCCAGCCTTCCAGAAAAGTCAATTGCTTGCAGGCGCCACTTGGCATGAGGTACAAGGTACATTTTTATTCTAGGCTGTGTTTGATGGCCGGGACACTTATTAATTTCTCAAACTAAGAAACACTGCTTCATTCTAAAGGAAAAATTTCTGTTTGCAGGCAGAAACAGAACTATTTTGCCCTTGGATCAAATCTGTAAATAGTTTTTGACAATGCCATATCTCATTCGCTAAGCAAATGTTGGCTGTTTGGGCACAGATGGCGCGTGTTGTATTTGACTCCTTATCAGAGCATGAACACGTGGGGAAAAGCAAGAGATAAGCTGCTCAGCAGTCCTGTCGTGCAGTCCCAGACTCCGAAAGACTTTTAAAAGGCAAAAAGTGTTGATATGGAATAGGTGGAATTGAACACTGCGCTCGAATAACCCCTGAGCTTCCTTCAGCCATTCTGTGGCTGCACCAAGCCCATCCCTGCATGTCAATGCACCCCCGCGCCGCCGAGTAATCCATCAGGGGGACTTTGGAAACCCAAGGAAAAACAAGCCCAGTCCTGCTGGTAAAAAGGAGAAAGATTGCATTTTAGGGCCAGTTTCAGCAAAGTAAAATGTGCTTTTCCTATTGAGCACATAAGCAACTGCTAATTTCTTCAGCAAATAATTGGCACACGTTTCCCTCAAACTTCTCTTAGTTCTCATCAATATTAGCCCAGCAGCCCAGCCTCACTGCTCTGCCACCACACAGCAACACTGCTTTGCAGCCTGTTGCCTGTTTGGGGTAAGACCAGTACACTAAAACCTGAATTACTTTTCATCAAATCCATTGAAAAGAAATTTCTTGCAGCCAGAAATTTTCCTTGGGAATTGTTTCCTTGCAATGAACACTACCTATAATTTTCTTGTAGTTGCACATTTTATACTCTGCTGAGATACCTGTCATTTGCAGCGGTCAGTCTGGATTTCATATGAGGTTTCCCTATCTAGAAAGCAAGGTAACATAAAACAAGAAATGTCCGTGCCTGAAGACGGAACCCAGGCGCCAGCTGAGCTAACCCTGCGCGCACCAGCAGGCAGAGCAGCGGGTGCCCTTAGCTCGCTCCCAGCACCAGGTACGGCTGCAGCTGAGCTCAGGCACCGCAGGTCCCACCCTGCCTTTCCTGGTGCAGCCCCACGTTCGCTGTTCAGCACAGTCCCTCTGAATAGATGTACCCGAAATTACTTGGTATCATATTTCTAAATAGTATTCCCAAAAATATGCACAGTACCTCTCAAACTCTATATCAGCCCCCCTATGCACATTCATTTTTTGCAAACTGTGAAGAAGTCAGACTAAGATGCACACTTTTTTAATGACTTGACTTGTTTCTATTTTTAAACATGATTGCAGCAGTTAGTGGGTCTAAATTTCCTTTTTCACTTAAATTCATTAAGTTTCAGGGCAAGTTTCCTCCACACAAACTCTGGTAAAATCAACGGAATAAGACAAACCTTTTAACAGCTGACTTCTCAGTTTGGGGGAACGTAAATGGAAGTTTAACAGATGATCCAATTCAAAATGCTCATTTTGGGGGTAATTAAGAACAACTTTTCCCACACTGATGTTTTGCAGGTGGAATTACGTACTAGGTGCTGCAGGAATATTATAAAATTATTTCTATGAATAACGAAAAAAACCCAGAATACTGTGAATTTTCAAGCTTTACAAGGCTTGCATCTGAAAACCAATTTTTAAGAAATTGCCATACGAAAGACAGTAGTAGTATAAGAAGCATGAGCTTTACAATGATATATCAAATGCTGCTTTGATCTTGACAGCGGCCTTGTGAAGATTTATTTTTCTTTGTATAGCAGCAGCATTCCCCGCAGGCTGTTGATGCCGTGGCATTTACGCACTGATCTATTTTCTCTCTTTTGTAGGAGTTTCCTTTGGCAGTCATCCGAGGGCGGGAGTGCTACTGTGGCTACCCCACTGGGCGCTTCTCGCTGCACGACAGCGCAGACGGGCTGCTCTGCAGCGGGATGCACAACGCCAGCAGCGCCGCCAAGGGAAAATACTGCCTCGTCTATCAGACACCCGTGCAAGGTACGAGCTCCAGCCTCCTTGTGCCACGGCCAGACCCACCAGTGCTGGAAATAGCCCCTGCGCCCCTTCTGCACTGGGTAGAAGTGATCTAGTTTACAGCAGTCTTAGCCACAATGGTTGGTATCAGAACAGCGGCGGGAATTTAGGAAGCAGCCTTATCTAAATTCCCCCCTTGCAATCGTGCTCGTCAATATGCATCTTTCCATTCTCTCATTAAGCAGCACAGCCTCTCGCCACCCTGGAAAAATAGAATTATTTTGCAGATGGAGAGAACAAGGCAGAGCCTGGGAAGGCGTACCCTGAGCCATGAAGCACCCCAGGCAGCCAGGGATGAGGACCCCATACTCTGATTCCAGTCCTGCTCATTAAACACACACCCGGCCCCCATGTTACACAGCCACCAAGGCAGCTCTGCAGACTCTAATTTTGCTCTACCCATCTTCCTCTCAAATATTCATCTGCATACATGTTTCAAAGCTGGAAAATAAAGCAGAGTAAATCTCCAATCCAGTAAACAATGGCACTGGCCACTTTATCCATGCAATGATTTGCACTGAGTTCAGTGAAACTTCTCACAAACTTAAAATTAAACAAATTAAGTGCTTTTCTGGATTGGTGCTGAGTTTTTTTTAACCCGACACCCTTTTTTTTCCTCCATCTCCCAGTCAGAGGTAGACTGCAGACACCAGCACACGAAAAGATCATGCAAGAAGAATGCTTGCTTTCATGAAATTGCTAGTACTTCCCACACCTGTGTAGATCAGTAGTAGCAGAAGACAGTCTCATCCGGACTGCACTGGCACTTTCTAGCCATGGCTTCATGTAGAGGCCGCTTTGAAGAATGAAGAGAGTAATTTCTAATTTATTTCCTGGCTTCTTGTTGAATCATCACAGAGAGTCAAGATTGGTTCTCATCCTATCTTTGCTTTTATTGGCATGCTAAGAAATAAGGTTAGGATTTATGAAAGCATGCATGGAAACCAGGTGTCTAGCCCCCATGGGAGATTAACGCAATGTAGGCTCGTCACTGCCTTGGGCCCTTTGGAGAGGAATGACAACCTAGAGGTTTAACTGAATGCCAGCTCCTTTCAGTAGGAGGGGTTTCTTCTGCGTTATAAAACTCGCAATTTCCAGGTGTAATGGCACATTTAGGGTTTCATTGAAGAGCCAACCTGCCAGGCAAAGAGCCATTAACAAACAGGCATCAAGGGGTTTTTATCACAACTTGCTGGCAAGTACAATGGTTTGCCGCAGGTCTATCAGAAAAGCACTGCCTAACACAAAACCAGCAAAAACCTCTTCTGAGGATAATCTCTTTGGCCTCTTACGGCTGAATTAATTTTGGGAAGTAGCTGACTCACAACTGGACTCAAATTGATATCCTATATTCATAAGAGAGAGAAGAAAGAAGCAATAAACCCTATAATCGAGAGCTGTCAGCGGAATTATTAAAAAGCCACAATGCTAACAATGAAATATCTTGTGTACTCGCAGACACCCGCTGCACAGACAGGAAATTCTTAACCACCAAATCCAAAGTGTTTGTTGCTTTGTCAAGCTTTCCTGGGGCTGGGAATACATGGGCTCGCCATTTGATAGAGCATGCCACAGGATACTACACGGGAAGCTATTACTTCGATGGAGCCCTCTACAACAAAGGTACCGTATCCAGAGGGATGGGACACACAAAGCCCTAAAGCACAAAGCTTTTCTTACTCACTCTGGCATCCTTCTGCTTCGAGCCAGCAAAGGCTGGCACCGTCAGCCCATTTGGTGAAATTTAAACACGTGCCTGGAACGAGCGGTCTCACGTGGTGCAGACAGCAGCAGGGACTGCTGCAGCAGCTTGCTAAGCCTGGCAAGTAGCTGCTTTCACAGACAACAGCTAGGCTCTCAATTTGCAAAATCTGCATGTCACCTGCATTGGTGCAGCTGTGCACATGCACGCATGCAGCTCCCATCTAAAAGCCTGATCCAAAAGACCAGATGACTAAAAAAAGTTGACTAAACCCCGTGGGTGAGACCTTTTAGTAGCACATGAAACACAAGGGTTGAATTTTTAAATGTTACTAATTATTCTGGGAGGACAGCATCCTGAAGGGGCACGATGTTTAGCAAGCACCAAGCATTGGCCCTGTGAAAAACGACCCTTTTGCAGCGAGGTGCCGACAAAGTCCTCCCCAGCGGAGGAAAGCCTGGCTCCCAGCGCACGCCCCGCTCAGCGGCTGGCAGTCCAGCCAGGGACAGGGTCCTCCTTACGGCAGGCGTGGAGAAGCACACAGGAAGATGGTTCCCAACCAAATAAAGTCAATAAGCCTTGCAGGTCAGTAGCAGGCCAAGAATAAAATTCAGCCCCGGTCCCAGGTCCTGGGTGATGGGTTTAATTGACTGGTACTTTCACAACAGTTTTACACTGCTGTAGGGAATGATTTAGAGTGTGAAAAGGCACAGACATATAATCAAGCGAAAAAGCCAACAATCCTGTCTTGTAAAACAGGTTTTAAAGGAGAGAAAGACCACTGGAGAAGTAGAAGGACCATCTGTGTGAAAACACATGAAAGCGGCAAGACGGAGATTGAAATGTTCGACTCGGCGATCCTGTTGATAAGGAACCCGTACAAATCGCTGATGGCGGAGTTCAACAGGAAATATGCCGGGCACCTGGGATATGCCACCGACCGCAACTGGAAGAGCAAAGGTAACATGGGCTGGGGGTGCCCGCTGCCGCTTTGGACACAGTTTGAAACTGATCTTCTCAGCATGCTGGGAAGGGGGTGACGCACTGGGACCTGAGCGAGCGCTGCAAACAAACTCAGTGGGACTTGAGTCCCACTGCAGCCGAGATCAGTCCCAAAAGCACTCAGACCTGCACTTTGGGAGTGGTTGTGGTCTTGCCGTACATCCACCACCATGGAGAGGAGGGTAGCGCAGCACCAATGCTGTGGCCACAAGCATTCAGCAACATTGCTGCCATCGTACTGTTTGGCAGAGAAAACCTGTCCAGGTACAACACCCCTGTGTAGAGCCCATTTGCCAAGCTATGTGAGGTGAAGAAAATTTGCCCCTGCAGCATTTAATAACTATGAGAAATCTAATTTAAGATTTGGAGGATTCAATGGAGCATGACATTTCCTGAAGGAAATTTTACAGCGCTACACAGGTGCTACTGCACTGCGGATAAATAAGGATAATAGCAATAAGGGGACTTGAGATTCAGCGTTCCTTGAACACATGAAAAGACTTCACAATATGCCTGCCACGCTTCATGCATTTGACTGGCAAGCTGCATGGTGTGACTACAATTTCCCCACTGAATACACTGCTGCATTCAGACTCTGCAGCAGAGAAGAGATTCGGCTTGCAGTTCTCCTTCTGCATATTTTAGGCATTGCAACTGTGGCTTTGCAAACCATGCAGCACAGGGCTGGAGGGGGGGGAAGTGTCCTCTGTCACAGCATATTTCTTTCCCAAGTTCATGTATCACCTTTCATCAGTCACAACTCAAGACCTATTCATCAAAAACCAGACAAAATAGCCCTCAGAAAAGAGAAGAAGTCTGGAGGGAATGGGTTTCCTGTGCTGCCAACTACAAACTGCTACATTTCAGCCACAAATGCTCTTTGTCCAGCCCAAAAGCTTTAGCTAGGACTATCTTGACCCTCGGAAAATTAAATTACCCCAGACAGCAAATAGAGATTGAGGTGTCATTAATGCCAAAGGCAAAGGTGGGAAAATAATTCAGTAAATTTTGTCCCAGTGATCCTGGCAGGTGACCTTAAATCCCTTCCACGTGCCAGGAACAGAAGAATCTTCCCTATTAATCCTATTTCCTTATCCAGTCTCCCCAGAAGCAGGCTGGTAAGCACGGAGAAAGATATGTTACTCGACAGATTTGGAAGTCAGGAACACCTTGGGCCCCAGCCAAGATCAGTGTCTTGATGCTGCATTTACATAATTTAAAAGTTAATATGTTATTATATAATTATTATATATTATTTGTTTACATATATATTAAAAAATAAACCTGTCTCTCTCTCAGTCTACATATGGAATGGAGGTAGAGGGGTAGGAAAAGCACAGAAGTAAAAGAATTTGCTTGAAGTTACATAGCAAAGCATTGCTTAATTCCCATCTGAGCGGGACCCACTGCCTTCCCTGCTCCTACCCCCTTCACGGGCTTTCAGTCCAACTCTTCCCCTGGGGCATTTCGTCCCCCCCCACCCCTGCGTGGAGCCGCCTGCCTGGTGCACACGCTGCTGGCATGCGCAGAGAGCTCAACTCCTACAAATAAGGCACAATAAAGACGCAAAGTTGCAGCTCTGCTCACCTGGCCGCTGCCATGCCCTGTCCCTCCCCTGGGGCCTCCTAGGCAGCTCCGTGACACTCCAAGCCCTGTTAAGACCATGAAGCCTGGGCAGTTCAGGTGACTGGGGGGCAGCAGGGTTAAGCATCAGCTGTCTCCATGCCAGAAACTGCAAAGCCGAGCTGCCGTACCCCGGCAGCCGGCCACGCTGTGCTTCTCCAGCACGCGCCCATCCAGCAACAGCAGACCGTGCACAGCAACTCCGGTCTTGTTGCACAAGATAAGATTTGGAAAACTGTTGAAACACAGCATGGCTAACATTGTGTCATTTTCCTGGTTTTCTGGTTCTCTAGAGTGGCCTGATTTCGTGAACAGCTATGCCTCCTGGTGGGCCTCCCACGTCCTGGACTGGTTGAAGTATGGGAAGCGCCTACTCGTCATCCACTACGAGGACTTGAAGCAGAGCCTCATCCCCAAGCTGAAGGAAATGGTGGAGTTCCTGAATATGACAGTGACAGAGGACCGACTGCTCTGCGTCGAGAACAACAGGGATGGGAATTTCAAGAGGTCTGGTGCTAAGCAAAAGGATTTTGAGCCATTCACCCAGGAAATGAAAGATCTTATCAACAGATACATCCTGACAGTGGATGAAGCCCTGAGGGGAAGAAACTTCACAGGGCTGCCCAGAGAGTATGTGCCAAGATGATAGCCTAGTAACACTCTGCTGTGTTTAAAAACAAAATAATTTTTTCTTAAAAAAAAAAAAAAAAAAAAAAAAAAAAAAAAAAAGAAAAAAAAAAGACCAGAGCTTTATAGCAGTTAAAGCAAAGATACTTGTGGAGTCTGCTGAGCAGTGCAAATTCTCTCCACTCTTGGGTGTTCTTCAGGGCACTAAGTGCTCCAGAAGGCAAGCAATGAAGGATGGAAATTGGGTTATAAACCAAGGCAAAAAGCTATTAGTGTCTACCTGCGTGTGCCCCTCCCTGCACAAGTGGCTCAGAACTTCACAGCGGAGCACCCCTACTTCTGCAGCAGGCATCCTGCCTTCTCATCCTCGCTGCCATCACAGACCTGCCAGGGGCTGCTTGGGTTTTCACAGCAACTGTGTTGCAAATGCACATATGTAAAGGGGAAAAGAAAAGACAAAAAAAAAAGTCTTAACACCGATCAACAATTTTCATCTGAGCATTTAAGAAAATCAGTTGCTTTCTTAGTTTGCTGGTCAGGTCACCTGCCACAGCAGTGTCAGAGGTGCAGGGGGAGAAAAGCACCAGTGGGTGAAGGCACCCCGGACACTGGGCAGAGAGGTGCTTCAGGACCGACCCCAGGCTTCCCTGCAGGAACAGCATGGCCCAGGGCCATGTGAGCTCCACAGGGAGGTGGGCGGCCGCAGCATCCCCCCATGGTGAAGGGAATGGCTAGGGACCCATAGGAGAAAACAGAAATTCAGCATGGCTGGAGGTAGAAACACCTGGGTATCACCAGTCCCAAACAGACCCAAGACCTGGCCCCAGGGCATGGAGGAGACTCCAGAGGGGTGGGAGAGGAGGGCTTGCCACCCATGCCAGGGGCTTGGCACAGGTCTCTGCACCTCCATCCGCACACCTGGAGAGTCACAGTGGGTCTGGGGAGACACCGGGACCAGATGTCACTGCGCTTGGTGCTAGAAGTGGCCACAGCCAGGCAGCACTGACGTAAGCCCGGACCACCTGGGGAGCAGGAGCAAAGGTGATGAGCCCCAGCCCTTCCAGCCCGAGCAGGGGCAGGATCCCACCTCCCCTCCCACCCCTGGAGGAAGACCGAGGCAGTCCAACCTGAAAAACATTAAGCTACTTATTGCTGCTCTCTGGAGCCACCGCAGCAGCGATACGCATTTTATTTCTAATTCACTGCAGTTCCCTGCGGTTTGTTCATCCCGCACTGGGCCGCATGTGCTGTGCGGAGGGAGCGTGGTGCGGGGCCGGCTGGCCTCGCGGTCCTGCCTGCCGGCAGGAGCTGCCGGAGCAGCTCAGAGATGGTTAAACCGCACAGCCCAAGGGGCTGCCCTGCTGCGAGATGCTTTTGTTCGTGTGAAATAAAGGATTCCTTAAAAACTTGAGTGAAAATACTAGTTTTAATAAAACAAGAAGTTTATATAAAGGGAGCTGGACTTCCTCTGCGTGTGTATCATTGGTGCTTTAAAAAAAAAAATACAGGACACCAAGCGCACTTTGGCCTGAGTCTCTCCCTGTTTGCGCTCTGCACACGGCTTGTCTTTGTGCTCAGGACCACCCGGCTGGCACGGGCCTTGCTGCGGGGCTCTCGTGCCCCCGTCTCCAATCCCCAGTTCCTCCCCCAGCAGCAAAGGCCCCAGGGGCCGCAGGGAAGCCGCGTGGGATTGCGGTCAACTGAGCTGGTTCACAAGGAAAGCTGAAGTCTCCTTTTGTTTACGCAAGTGGCACAGCTTGAAGAAAAGCAACTAAGTTAGGATGCTGCAAGTCCACATAAAGGCAAGTGGGAAGAATTTTTAAAAAGTACTTGCTTTAAATAGCAAGAATGGTCACATTTCTAAAACAACACACACACTGCACTTTACATTGCCTTCAAATCGGCAAATCCCGATTTCAGTGAGCCGGAGCCTTCCCTGCCCTTGCACTCCGCTGCCGTTTGCATGCACTTGCGGGGGGTCATGGGCAGGCGTCAGGGCGCAGCGTGCACGAGGCCGTGTGCCACAGACCCTGCGGTGCTGGCAAGGGGTGCAGCCCTCCCCGGAACGCCGCCTGGCCCCCACGCAGGAGCACAGCTCACAGACGGACAGACGCCCCGCAGGAGCACGGCTCCCTGGCAGCCTGGGCCGGGCATCAGGGAGTCAGGGGTCTGAATACAACGATTAGAGCGCCTGCTGGGGAGGAGATGCCAGACACCCGGGCTTGCTCTGCCTAGGACCTTGTTGTGCGCATTAGCCTGTTTTTAATATTCTCTCCACAGGTCCCCCGCTAGCCTCAAAACCAAATAATACTGTGCTAGGCAGGTGTAGCAAACACACACAGGTACAGGAACATACACATGAAGTGGATAAATTAGGATGCTACAAAACAGGACTGTCATCATCTTTACTCTGACTTTGTAAAGAGCAGATTCTTTTTGAAATTAGGCATTAAAATGCATCGAAGGTCCATTTAGGCAGCAGTTGCTGTTGATGGATATGCCTCACGTCCCGTGGAATTTGAGCCCAGCCTATGCAAGGTGCACAAGTACTTCACAGAAGGAAGTTGCTCTCGACATCACTGAATCGCATGCATGAGACCACAGACCAGAATTTGGGCCCACCACAAAACGTTAAGATTACGAGAATGACATTTTATTATATTGCCTTTCTAGCCTGGTATAGCTTTATAGGATCATTTTTAAATTATTTTGATCATTTCAAACCCATAAAAGGTGAGAGTAAGGACAGTTTGCGAACTCTCAAGAAGGCTATTTAATTATGTGCATGTCCTGTAATGAAGACTCTAGGTGGCTAAAATTAGAACTGGCAAAAATTATGAATATTCATTAGCTCTGTGCATGCCAAAAATCAGCTCATTAAGAAAAGAAATTGTAGCTAACCAGTTCTTAATAGATGAGGTACAGGGACCATCTCTTTATTTATATACATATTTTTGTGTAAAATACACACACACATTATATACTTTATACATATATATGTATACACACACATATGTTCGTATCAGCTTGCTGTATGTTCTGCAAGGGTTCATTTAAGACCGTAGGAATAGACAAGGACTTCTTGGGCCATTGCACACAATCCCTGCTACTGCCTGCATCACTGCATGCAAGTTACTCACAGAAATACATTGACTTCTATTTTAAAAACAGTTGCAGTATTTTTACCCCTTACTCTCCTAGGAAGAGGGTTGTAGAATCTTTTTCCTCTAATGGTTAGGAACCATCTCCAAACCAGCGGCCTAAACATACGTGTAGCTCACGCTGCCCTCCCCTTTTTTTTTTTTTTTTTGCCAGCATTGTCTTTTAGCTTAAGTAGCCCTTCTTATTTGCCTCCAGATGTGTTCACAGAGGTTGATCATATCATCTCTGAAGCTACATCTTGCAAGGGCAAATAATCTGTGTTGCTTTAACCCTGTATCCCAAGTCAGCAGTTCAATGGCATTTGGAAAGACAAAGCTCTCAGCCACAGCTGACCTAAGCACTGCAGTGGGTTTGCACAGCAGACACTGATGCTGGCATGCTGCACTGCACCGTAAGAATTTTGCACAGATATTATACCCATTCATGGAATAGGAAAATATGCATTTCTTACAAAAACAGTGTGCAAGTTTCACTTACGTCACCGCTGGATGCACGCACTCTGGTCAGATGCGCAAAAGAAGGAAGAGCGAACCACCGTGCGTGGCTAGTGCTGTCCAGGTCAGAGAGTAAAGCTTTTGTCTGCTTTCCTCTCCTGGAGGGCCACCCTCCTCTGACCACAGAGGGCTTCTGGAAAATTAAGACCCACAGAACTTGACTCAAGTAGCTATATTTGTCCCATTTTCTCCAGAAGTTGGTTCAGAGATTGCTCATCCTTCCCACTCTCCATGGGGTTACCTCTAAATAGAGACTACCCCAAAGTAACATAACATTTTAGACCCTCATACATTGCAACCTGCCCAGGTAAACCTCTCCATGTATCTGGGCAGCTGAAGCAATGGTCAGAGTCCAAAACCTGCCACCAGGATGGAGAGGACAGAAAGCTCTGAAGAAGCAGATTGTTACATCCAGTACAGATTTTGGACCAAATTTTACTGGGGCTCCTCTGCTTCATGCCAGGTCAGGGAGTGACACTAGCAATAAATCTACTAAAATCAGCCAAATTAAGTTGCATTTGGGACTGTCATGCAGTAGAAGCCTATTGGTGAATGTTAGGTTTTATTGAATTATTTCTCCCCCTGCATCCATTTTAATGAAACATAGGGGCAGATAAAGAAAACTACTAAAAAAACCTAAGCAATTTCCCTGCAAGGCAGGTTCTCCTACACTCAACAAGCTCTATGCTTATCACGCTGAGCTTTAATTAACCAGGATGTTTTAGTCAAAAAAAAAAAAGCTATCATGCCATTAAAAGTCATGTTGATGTTCACTCCTTGTACATTTTCCTTCTTATTTTGTATTCAATAATATCATATTAGAAATAGAAACATGCATGCAATTCCCTCAAGCTTTCTGTTTTCTTCAGGAAGTTAAGGCTACGATGAGTCATAAGCAGGCAACTAGAACAAAACGGAGATGCTACATTTGAAAAAGGAGAAGAGTTTAACACTTGAATTTTTCAAAGTGAACAACTGTCACAATAAACAAGTTGGAATCAAGATTCTCCATTAAATTGCAGCTACGTTTTGTCCTGCTGCACATCGGGATTCAGGTTACCCTGACCGCTCTGCTGTTTGATCCCGACCGCTCTCCTGTTGACTCAAGAGCTTGAAGCCCACCTCCAGCCATGCCAAGTTTGACTGGCTTTTCTCTTAAAGGAAGAAGTTGCTCACGCTTTGCATTTCTCCTCTCCTTCCAGAATAGCCACTGCCAGGACCTACAGGAAAAACATTTGCAGACACCCTCCCCACCACTCTGCAACCCGTGCAAGGTCCATCGTGTCAATGAGCAATGTTCCCCCAGTGCTCCAATATCAAAAAGCCTGGTCGCTCAAGCTTATATCCCCAACGACGACAGGCAGTAACGATGTAGGCGGACACGTTCCCTACAAACCAGGTCAGATACGAAACTACCGTATACATGTAAACTTACTAGACACATGCTGTAATGGCACAAAACCAAAACCAAGTTTTGCCAGACTTGGCTTGAAGACAGGAACAGTGAGCCCCTCTCCTCCTGTCAAAGCTGAGGCCCTGGAAAACTTTTACATGTAGGTGGGAGACAACCTCTCTATAGAGAGGGGCTGGGTCGGTATCTCAGTTAGAGATCTACTTACTCCTCAAGTGCACTTGCACTCTTCTATAGAGGGTGAAAGGGAGGGCGAGGGAAAGAAATGAGGTAAACCTTACTAGGAACAGAGGATATAATAGGAGAGAAAATAGGTTTGCTTCCTGGAATCCAACTGCAAAATAAAGCTTTTAAAGCAATACTAAAAAAAACATGAACGTCATCACCAGCCTTCACATGCAATTCAGCCATTCTGCACTGCTTTATTAATTTTCCATTAAACTCATTTCTACTAAAACCTATTATTCACTGTTAAGACCAAGCTACTATCTACTACAGCAACATTAACCTCCATAAAATAATTAAAGGATGGATTATCAGCATGAGACCTTACGTGTCACCCCTCTGGAACCTAATGTGTCTTTCAGTGGCCTAGAATATAATGAGATGTTCAAATATAGAAAGTTGAGTTACCACTTTTCTCAGTTGCGACATTTATTCTGCCAGAAAGATCCAACTTCTCAACTGCATTGCTTATAATTTACTTTTGACCCTGGGTAGTTGAGAGTAATCTTTAAGGAAGCTATCCCTTTGAATCTCCTTTTTATATTAGCATTTAATTACTCTAACAAATTTCCAGATGTACAAATTATAATGGACTGTAAATCAGCTCTTGCCCTTTGAACCACAACGTCTCATAGGAAGGCATTTTTTAGCCTTCTTCATACTCAGACCAGCAAACTTATCTATCTCTCAGCATTTGTTCTTGTTCCTTACAGCATCTATTGATCTTCAATTAATGGTTCTCAGGTCAGAAGTTTTTCCTGTTGCAGTACTCAGCCTACCACGCAAACGCCGTGGTCCACTTTCAATCTGCAGGCCTCTAAAGTGGCACCATAACGCTATTTTTCTTCCAAATACAGCAACTCACATGCGTGTCTAAGAAAATGCAAGAAACCTATCAGAAAGTATATAGTTTCTACACACGGGGCACAGTCATCGTTACTGGATGCATATTTTTGACCAAGCTATCTGTAAGAGCAGCAAAGAGAAGAATGGCTGCTCTTAGTCACGTGAAACGGTGTCAAACACTCCCATAAATGAAAAGAGATATGTCTAAAGTGCATTATTAAAATGAAATGTTTTATGCAATAGTTAAGACGGTGTGATAGGCCCAAAGATTTTTAAATGAAATCAATTCTAATTAATGCTATCTCATTTCATCCGGCTGGTCTCTCCCCCTGCCCTGCCCTGCCCCTTACCACAGGGCTGTGTCTCTCCCCTATTTTTGGAGCCTGCTCGTCCCCTCCCTGCCCAGGGGAGGGTGGTCCACAGCCGCTAATTTGACTCCTGCCTCCTGCCCACCCTGGGGACACCAGACAGGATTTTTCTGAGGTTCAAGGCTCACCAAAGCCTTGGCTAGAGCTCCTTCAGGTTCTGCCCCAGCGCAATGAAAAACATCTGGTTGCCCACCTGGTTATTGCTGCTGCCTTTCAGCAGTGCCAAATGTAAAGCACTGATGTTTGCAGACAGGAGATGCTATGTAATTGCAAGCTCTTACAATTATTGAAAAGGAGAATAATTTTCTCGTCTGGACCATAGTGGAGAGATCTTTCAAGGTCAGTTCTGCATCACTGGGGTGGGTCAGAAGAAATACTGCGTAGCTGGAGCAGTTCCTGCAGATACGCATTGACTGGATTACAAGCAATTATCATAAAACCACTGCAGAGGCAGAACAAACGATCATAGCCTTTGGTTTTTTAAGATATGTCGAAAGTCTGCATTAACCTATAATGCTTCTAAAATAAAGCACTTACCACTGCCTTAGCAAAATTATACAGCTCATTTCATAGAAGAAAATTGATGTCACAATGGATAAAAAGTACAGGTAGGGAAATGATTTAAAGGAAACACCTTGCTAATGACAAGAACATTTCTTTGACGAGTAGGGTTATAAAGGAGCGGTCTGAAGTAAAACTGCATCCTTCATGAAGCATCAAATATGCTGGAAAATAAACCAAATCTTCCATGCTGACTTACCCTATTAAAATGATGTTCTGGAAAATTGTCAAATGCATGCAAGGACGTGCACGTGTGACCGCACGGGCAGTTGGTCCCGCATCCTTCATGAAGGGACCGGGAGGCTTGTCCCTGCCTCGAGTCCCCTGGAGCTGCCACACCACCTCGGGGTGCGCAGGGCTGGGACCCCCACCCTGCATCCCCAGCCGGGCTCCGCCGCCCCCACGCCGGGGAGGGCACAGCTCGGGCAGTGCTGCGTGGAGCACCCACCGCCGCAGAGGACGGGGGGACGGCTGCGTTTTAGCCACCGCGCTCCGATGGAGTATTTTTTGTTAAAAGACTGTGCAGAACATTTGTTTTCTTAGAAACTGTATTTCTTTTGCAGTCACTCATTTAAATGGATTCCACTGTGCCTGTTTTATGCCTCTCTTCATTCCAGCAGAGACTAAATTAAGCTTTGAAGTTTAGTGAGAAATCCCAATGGCATAAGGCTTCAACACTATTTCCTGAATCCTGGGAAATTAAAGAAAGAGGGAGAGCAAGAGAAAAGAATCCACTCTTCTCTTTTATTGTTTTCTACAGCTTGATCCTGAAATGACTGACTTTGAAAATAACCTTAGCGCCTAACTTTATGCATTATTCATATATACTAAAACATGTAAATATAGTTTTCAAAGGTTAAAATAAGAGTCCTTTCCTATACAGGTTACAGTTATTTAATATTTTGACACAGCAACTTACATCATTAATATTAAACAGCAGATAGGGGGAAAAAGTGACCTGAAATGAGTATGTACTTTTCTCCTTAGTATGGAACATCTACACATTGCTCAGAAAACTGGCAGACTACAAATGCGCATAAGGTTTTCCAAAAAGGAGGGAAGAATTAAGCATTTTAATTTTGCATAAAACTGTGTAGCTGCCAGTTTGCCATTGACTAAGTATGTAGTCTGTCAAAATGTCTATTTGCAAGGATTTTCCTGGCATAGTAATAGTCTTAGGGGATCAACTGGTTGTATTATTTCAGTTTTCAGGAATAATAATGACAATTTAGTCCCAATTAGAAGACAAATTAAGGGTTTGTATTTGATTACTACAACAATAAATCGGATGCACCTGGAGTGTACCTAGTGTACATGAGTCTAGACTAATTTAACCCTACGTCCTCCTATACTGCAGAACTTGCGTACAACCATGTACCATAGGAAAACCTGGAGATGTTGTGAAGTTTAGAAAAAACACTTGTCTCAAGGAGCAGATCAGCTTGATGGAGTAATCTTTTTTTAATTATTACTGGGTCTTATTATAAAAGACGCACACATTTTGGGGTTTTTTTTCCCTCCCCTCCTAGAAAACTCTTCTGGCGTAAGTAATCCCAGTCCAGCTCACCCCGTGGTCCCAGCACAGTGTGAGGAGGGGTAGGAGGACCAGGGGGATGCTCCCTGGCCCATGCATCCACTGGTGCCAGGCTGGAGGTAGGGAGCCACGGGGACGGGCAGGGCTGGTGGGACCCCAGCCTGTCGCCACACCCGGGGGGGCTCACAGCTCTGCAGACCACTGGCACAGCCGCCCAAATCCATGGCCTGCTGCCCCCACGCACCCATCTGCTTTCCAGGGCCGTTGTGAGCAGTCACGCAGAGCAGAGAGATGCTGCGTGGGTGCGCTGACACGGCGCTGATGGACGGCTTCTGCACGGCAAGCAACGCAGCTGAGGGCACAGTCTTTATCGCTTGAAATGCTACCTCTCGCTGGATATAGTGTTGGAAATTGCGCTCCAGCAGCGGTGGCTGGGTGCACAGGAACCGGGTTAGCAGCCCCACACTTTGCAGCAAGCATAGTAACCGGCAGAGCAGCAATGTACGTTATTTATTCGAAGTGGATTATGCTATAAGCAGGGAGAGATGTGGCAAGCACAAATATTTCCTGCGTATAAAGGACCTTCTCCAGAAAAGGGACAGTCTTAATTATTCACTTACTTTAATAGCTGTTGGATCACACTGACTTCTCTGGTTTGTGAAGAGTCTTAAAAGCCAGGACCCGATTCTCTGTCTGCTCATGCTTGCGTAAAGCAGAATAACTGCAGGAGAAGTCAGCTGAGTAACCCGAATAAAGAGAGTGAGAGAAGAGGTCTCACCTTTTGACAGGCCCTCTCAAACGAGCACGTCACTTAATCATCCTTTCGAGGCCATTGTGCTCCTCTGAGACTAGAGGAGAGCGAGTGAGCGCTCTCTGCAGAACACCAACGAGCTCAGCCAAACCACGGGAGATCCACACTGCTTTCTGGAGACTGTACAAAGTTTAGTGAGTTTTACATCAGGGAACAATAACTGTTATAGTGATACTCGCATCATATTTTGAAGCCACCCAGGGCATTTATATTATATTCAGGTATATTATTCCTGAAAAAAAAAAAAAAAAAGGATTGTAGACAGACCATTACATTACTTGTTTTATAGCACATTTGCCATCGAGAAGGTCAACCTGGTATAAATTAGAAAAAATTGTCTTTCCTATTCAAAGTACCGGGAAAGTTAATTTTAAAGGACAAAATTCACTTTCAAACCAAATGGCAGTACCAGCCCTTTCATTTTCCAGTCTGCTAAGGTCAATTTTGAATGTTTAAATTGAGCTGTATTCGTTCAGAAGGCCAATAAAGATCTATTTGCAAGACGGAGTTTCTCCCCTAATGTCAGGATCCTCGGCACAAGAGATCCCCTCCAACGGCACCTCAGCTGCAAGAGATATTTCAACAACAGCTCAAATTATCCGTGTCCACTGCTTGAGGGAAGAGGAGGAGAAACACCGTCACAAGTGGAACTTAGTCTGCACAACACTCTAAATTTGCAAGTAAAACATCTCCTGAGAGGAAGGGGCAGGAGATGTATGAGGTAATTGCACATCTACTTTCCTTTCCCAGCCTCAGTATTTAAGGGAGCGAGATGTGCAGGACTTTCCTTGCTACCTTACCTTTGCAGAGTAGTCGCAGTCTATTGCTTCTACCCTGAGGCTGCAAGAGCAAGTTTCTCCCGCACTGCAGGATTTGAGCTGCACAGCGCCGCTCACAGCACCCTCCTGCGTCACCGAGCCCATCACAGCAGATCGGCACCAACATGTACGGTATCGGGCAGGTTTGCTGCACGCACTCGTGTGATGGTCAGGACAGCCCACCTTAGCCTACATGGATTTACTTAACCCAGTGTCAGCTCCTCTCCATTCAGCCCCTCACGGTTAAGCCAGAGGTCCCTGTAGTAACTCGTGCAGCAGAAAACACCTTGGAGCATTAGCAGTGACATGCACAGGAGGAGGAGGTTTCTGTGAAGGTACTCGCTTGTAATCGCCTCAGCTAAAAGAGTTTACTGTGAGATTACATTAAAATTAAGCATGACTAATTTTCAAGTTCCAGTATGAAATTGAATGGGCATTTTCTAACCCATTTTGTCTATAGCAACTTGGTTCTCACCTGGCTGTCTCCGACACACTCACAAGAAAAGCATGCAGAGCATGCAAAAGAGACAGTAACAGCTTGCTATTAAAACCTTCGTTGTCTGCAAGGGAGAATACGTGTAAAAGTGCTGAATGTGAGAGTCCATGTTTTCTGCTATACACAAGCAAGCCAGGAGACAGAGAGAGGAGCAAAGTGATAATGACAAGCTACACAACTTGCCGAGTTCCTAAAGAGCCTGGCGTGGATGTGGATGGAGCAGTTCCCAATGCTAAATAGCTATACAGTGGGGAAAAAAAAGTCATCAAAATTTCATGGAAACTAAAATAAATTGCGTTCTCAAATGTGATTGCAACAAACCGACCAGAAAAAGAAAGACTCACCAGGGTAAATCAGTCCTCCCAATACCTTGAGGTACCAACTAAAAACTATTCTAAACCCAGAACACCTCTGCAAACTCCGTGCTCTTTGGGCAACGTCAAAGACATCATTTCACCCATCACTGTCATGATTAAATTTCTTTACTGAAGGATGAAACAGGCCTGAGCTTTAAACATGCGTTCATTCCTTCTAACGTTCATTCAGAAAGGAGAGAGACAAGATCTTCTGCCTTTGACAACTCTTTACCAGCTGTGAACAGGATTAATCCTAATTACCAGGGACAGAAATCCTGTTAGGCTATCCAGCCCAGCAATTTGATAGCACAGGATATTCCCCCAGGCTTCTAGGTTATTATCTAGTGCTTTGTTTAGTCTGTCTTTGAGTTTTGTGTTGATGCCCATAACTAGTACCCAAGCACCTCTCAAGTTAATTACATTGCTAAGAAAGATCAATAAATTTCACGGACTCTTCAGTTCTCCAATTCAGGTCGCTCAGGCGCACTAGGGGAGGGGTAAGGTACCAAATATTAGATGCTGACAAGAACATCCCGCATCCTCTTCTCGCTCCGTCAAAAACTGCTGATGGAAAAAGGCCACCTTCAAAGTGTCCAAATTAAGGAAATAGACTTGGGAAAAAAAAACTGCATCTGTCAAAGCCGTATTCATTGAAAAAGATTTGTTTTAGTTCAAAGTACATTAGCTTTACAATTTCAGTTTATGGTTGGTTGTTTTTTTAAGCAATTGAAGGTGAAGCAGCATCCTTTCTGGGCCTGTTTTCTTCCTCAGACTAATTACATTCATGCACACATAAATTGTCCTTTCATCTCTCATTTAAAGTGGCAGCAATATGAGAGAGTAAAGAGGGTAAATAAATTGAAATCTCAAATTTCTTCTGGGACAGGAAACAAAATCTTCTGCTCATACCTACAGCAGCATTAAAATTAAGTTCTGAGCTTTTTTAAACGTAGAGGTTTATTACAAATGCTTATACAACCTCTATCTACTCTCCATGTACAGTAGGCACAACAAAATTATCTTCAATGTAGTTTCTGCATTATTTGACCAAGGGTTGTTAATGATGTTTTGTCAGCTACTGCTGTAAATATACGGCCAGTCATAGTTAGAACAGAAGACACGAACCACGCGCCGACGTTCTCTGGAGTTGCGCAAGAAAGATTCTTGGTTTATAGGATAACCATAACCCGGTATCAGCACACTTCTTTCCAGTTAGAAAAGCTAAAGTGCTTCATTTTATCACACCCTGCAAGATATATGCTAAGTGTAAATATAGCCAAGTTGGAAATTGCTGAAGCATTAGCATATATGCAAAATACCTTTAATCAGAACCATGCAGAGTAGAACTTCCAAAACAACTTGTTTCCACGGCATTTTATGAAAACTGATATTGCTATTTGTACTCAACTAACTTCCAAAAATAAAAATAGGCCTTCATCAACAGTGTTGAGAAATAAAAGTTACAGAGTATCAGAACGTAAAATTCCGGTCAATCCTGCCAATTTTATCTGTATTAGGAGCACAGTAAAACTTAAAAAAAAAAAAAAAAAAAAAGAGCAGAATGAAAAATAAGAATGGCTTTTATTTAAATAATCTAAGAATTAATTAAAATAAAGATTTGCTGTCAGTTGCAAGCATCAACAAACGAACACAACATTATTCTAATAATGGCTTATTACATTATTTTTCTGCTAGAATGCAATATGGATTGGAAATCCTTGGGATGGAACAAATTGAATATTTGAGCAAATTTAACAACTGTTTACTCACAAACACAGGCGCTTATTATTTAATTTGAAATGAGTCTATAGGCAAGTTCTAGATACTGGCAAAGAGGGTCCAGTGCAACCACAGGTTTACATGGTTAGACCTGTGATCAGTTAATCCCAGGCAGTTTTTCACTGTGCAAAGGTGTGACTTGGTCCAGCCTTTCCCAAAACGCACCATCTGAACCCATGTTCTACCAGGTGGTGTTTTAGTCGATTATTCAGCCCCGCAGAGTCAAGCGTGCTGAAAAGCAGGGCTGGCATCCAGGGCACCTGGCCCCTGCCGTGGTCCTTGCCGGGATCCCACTTGGGGGGCTCGCCCCAAGGCTCCTTCTCCTCCGCAGCACCCAGGCAGCTGAGCACAGACACTGAAGCAGACCCCGACCTTGCTGTTTGCTTTGTAATATATTTAATGAGAGATTCACAAAGAGCTCGCTATGCACAAATGCTGATCCACCGAGAGCTGCGATGATGCCGAGCTGATAGCAAAGAAACATACAGAAATAATGACAATATCCAGAGATTAGTTACCCTCTATTTGCGGCTATTGAATCCACTGCACCTTGGACTTAAATTTCTGGATTGCATAGCTACAACTTAATCGGTGCCGAGGTCTCAGGGCTATAAGCGTTTGATTATCCTAATTCAATAAAACACTTTTCAACCAGCTTGCTAAAAAAAAAAATAATAATAAAAAAAAATCATCACACACAGCAAGAGAAAAAATTCCACTTGATTCTTAGTGTGCGACATGAAACATTTCAGTCCTGACCCTGGAGAACTGTCCTTTGCCACAACAGAATGATTTGGTCTACATGTCTGCTTTGATCAGAATTACTAACAGCACAGAACAGCCTTCCTGCTTCAAGTGGGGTTGCCTCCAGCTCTTAAAACAGTCAGTGCACATATTTAAATTAGAAACAATAGCACATACGTGCTCTATAAATAATTTTCAATGTGTCAGCAACACGCAGAAGGCTCAGGAGGCAGCTAAAGCCTCTGATAGTGCCCATGTTCAAATCATTCCTGCTTTCTTAGGTTTTAATTTCTGTATTATTTATGCTGATTTAAAATATACTAATATTACCAAGCCTGATTGCATACTTTTAAGTTAAACAAGTGCCTACAAGGTAGAAGAGGATGGAAATTAATAGAATACCACAATAGAATACCACAAAATACCAAATTGGCTTATTCTATGCGAGCTATACATAAAATACACATTTAGTTTCAAACACACCACAAAGACCTTAAGACTGGCTTCCTTTTGACCCAAAGCGGACAAAAAAAAAAAAAAAACCAAAAACCACCACCAAACTTTCTCCCAATTTCAACGTGGCTGTTAAATGTGGACACCACAGCAAGCACCAGAGCCCCGCTCTGAATCGCAGCCCCGTTGCGCTGCACGGGCGATGAGAGGACGGTCTCTGCACTGGCAGCTGCCGCCGAGGCTGGAAGGGCTGGCCGGGACAGGCAGGGAAACCCCGGGACAGGCAGAGGGGCGGCAGGTCAGCACCTGCAGCAGTCTCTGCCTGCTGGCTCCCTCCACGTTATCAGGTCTCAGTTTGTAAAAGATAACACGGCTAAGGGGAAATCTGAGGAAAGACGTTGAGAAGAGGTAGTGGAAGGGTGCCACAGCATCCACTTTCAAGTCATGAAAGGAAACATTAATGTGATCACATCCACAAAGCTTAAATTCCCTTTTGTACCTGCCATAGCCAGGTTTACAAACAGCAGGTCTGTTGTATTACTGAGTATTTGGTCTTATAAGAAGTCAAGAAAAAAGAGCAAGCAGGTTTTTAGTAGTAATTCGTCTCAACACAGGCTTTAAACTCCCAATTTATCTCTGTCGTTGCCAACATTTAGCTTAATCTGTTGCTCTGTCTCTTTCTTATTGCTGAGAATCCCAGAAGGATAAGGAACCGATATACATAAAGAACTGAATTTCAATTAATGCAGGCTCTTGCTAATTTTTCCAACGCATAACTAAAACATTCTAACTCACTATTTTCTCATTGCTGAACCTCTAGAGAAAATGCTTCTACATATTTATTTTTTCTGCAAGTTGGTATTTATCACCCACCATGGCTGTGTCAATGCCATGAAGGTTTGCAAGCGACATCCTTATCTTCCACCATCCCAGAGGTAAATATTTCAATTTAAATGAGAAGCAATTTAAATATTAGCATGAGGTTTCCAAACAGATTTATATAATGCTCCAGCTGCACAGTGCCTTGTTCTTGTTTGGTTCGTCATTTTAAAGGAGAACATACAATATTAATCAAACAAATACATTTCATGTTCTTTCAACGCAACACCGTTAACAGGACTAACACCAAAACACACATGACTAGCACAGATTTTTCTGTGGAAGCGATATCTGTTGCATGTTTAAGCAGAGCCATTACATGCGTTCTTACATAAAGACAGGGTGAGCCCATAACACCGGAGCAGCTCCCAGGGAAGGGGCGTGCGGGAGGGGCCGCTGGGACCCAGCTCCGAGGGACCCCTCTGCTTCCCCAAAGCCAGCGCCACCGAGCTCATCAACGCCGTTAGCAAGGACCGGTGTCCTACCAAGCCAGTGGCTACCGTCAATGGCCAAGAAATAGTCTGACACAGCACATGCAGTAACAGCTGTCCCCCAAGACAGCTGAATTTCTGAGCACTAATTATCTTTTGGCAAAGTCATTGAAAGATTTGTTACACTGCCCTAGCAAATCTGAGCCTTTGCTCTGACCGAAAGCTTCGCAGGAGCTGAGCACCAAAGAAATGAGAATGTTTTACTTACAGAGCCAAGCAGAGACCCGACAAACCCGCAAAAGCCAGCAGTCCTGTGGTTCTTCAGCGTTTCCCGGTCCGTCAGGACCAAGGTGCCCGCTGTCTGTCTCAGTCCAGGCAAGCAGAGCCTCAGGGCACAGCAAAACCACCGATACGAGCCCCTGCCTGCAGAGGGGCAGAAACCAGCAGCAGCCGCACCACAGCAAAGTCCACCAACAGCAGTGAAACGACCCGCTCAGTCGCAAGCGGGGTCCCTGCTCCCCCAGGCACAGGAGCCGGGGGCTCTGAGCCATACCTGGTCCCACCATCATCTCCTTCCACCCCAGCAGCACTGCCGCCCTCGCAGAACCCGAGGGCCAGCCCAGCCCCTTGGCAGCAGGACAGAGTTAGCACCTTGTTTAGAAGAAGAGGACCTGCCCTAGCTGTGAAGATCACGGGTCTTATTCTCACCTCTGAAAAACAGCTGGGATACCAGAAGACAGGTGAAGCATTTCTAAAGTAAGTCAGTTAATCCTGATGGGGAAGAAAAAGGGAAATACTCCCTCCCCATGATGACTGATTAAAGGCAGGAGTGGGAACTTTTTGGCATGGTGTCGCTAAGAATAACTCTTGCTGATGCCGTGCTTTGTTAAGGCTGCGTGGCCCTTTTTGGAAGGATCTAACACCAAGCTTGGTCCTGGTCCTGAGGACTGCGAGCCCTAGGGCTGAAGGTAAACCCGTGGCTACAGTAAGCTCCCCTGAACAAAGCACAGCGACCCAGTCTGTTAGCGTTTCAGCAGAAAACCAAACCCCGGTAACGTCAGCACAGGCACGATTCCACAGTCTCTTGTGGTGGTCGTAGCTCAAGCGCTTTTATCGCTCCATTTTGTTTTCTCAATCTACCTCCACAGCCGTAATGTGTCCTGCCAAGGTGCAAGGAGAGACGTCCTGGGACGCATGCTGGCACCCAAGGGACGGGGCACATCCAGGGTGCTGGCAGGGAAGGGAGCCACGGGGGTCTGCAGGAGGGGTCTGCTGGGGGAAGAGAGGGAGGAACGGCTCCGCGCTGGTGTAGGAGCTCCCGCACAGTGAGAATCACCACGACCGTGCTGACCTGGGGACTGAACCCAAAATACAACTTTCAGTTTCTGCCTGTTTTTAACAGCAATGTAAACAAAATAGAGCCCCAGCCTCAGGAAAGAAAACATATCGATTTAGTTAATTAGGCCAAGCAGAGCTTTCTCATATTGCTTCATTTTCTCCCAAATTAAAAACAGCCTTTCTGATTTTTTTTTTGTCACTGAACAATCTTTTCTTTCTAAGAAGTCAGTCTAGAAATAACTGCACTGCTATCTGACAAGCTTCAAGATAAGGGACTGTTCAGTCTCTTTCTGGCAATGCTACATGCTTTGCATTTCTCCTTTGTGCTACTAGTTCATTAATCCCCTATATGTGCGCCCCATTCAGATTTCTTCCCTGCTGTTTTCCGCATAAAGTAGTGCTTTGTGTCTTCTGAGCGTCTGGTTTTTGACTAAAATAAAGAAAACAAGACTGTACAAAAAAGGCCATGCTTGTCCTCTTCAGTTTCAAAAATAATCTTGTTTCTTTTTATCTTGAAACGATAATTAACCACATAGTTGAAAAAGCCGCTTTAAAAAAATTATATTTTTCCTTTGCGAAATCTTTATTTTTATACCTCTTAATTTTTGTGTCAATGTGAAAAGGGGTATGAATTATTCTCTGCATTAATTAGCAGTTTTAGGACAATTTGGTATTTTCTTTTGGTAAGAGTTGGGACCAAAGCCTGTGCAGGCGCTCGCTGCAGGAAGGGCTGTCAGCACCGCAGGGTGCTGCTGCAGATGGCTGCCAGCACGTGCTGTACCCGGTAGTGCTGGCAGCGGAGAAGGGGGGGTTCTCTCCTGATAAAAATCTGGAGATTTATATCTCCTTCACTTTCCCACTAAATATCAACACAGAAGCACATGGACAGTTCACAATGTGCAAGTTACACACATACGTAAACTTTTGCAGGATGCTTTTCATTACCAAAGTGCCCGTTATTCCCCCTCGGTACAGTGCTCAGACTTGGGGTAATACTGCCAGGAGCCATCCTGTCAACACCTGCATTAAATAACTTTTAACAAAAGCCATAAATGGTTTTTAAAAGTCATGAGCATGTCTCCAGCAATCGATAAAACAAGCTTGTTGTAACCATGGAAAGACTCCAAACACAGGAGATGATCAGGCTGGATTCCCTACGAGTCAGGTACGTGCACTTTGAGCATCCTGTGGTCTGCAAATAGACTTTGGGAAGAAGCCAGAAAGCTTACAAAAGGATGACTCCATTAGTCCAAAGGTAACACAAAGGTGCCATACACTCCATACTCACCAAGCTACGTGAAAGGGTGCAGCCAACCATCGTTAAAGGGTAAACGGGGCATTTGGAAAAACATTTGAAGAATACTCCTGAGAAAAAAGTCTCCGGCTCAAGAGCCGCACTGAGACATTAATGGAATTAAACTAACCTAACAGCCATTAGGAGGCAACATCAAAGAAGCAACGACACAGCCTGACCTTCCTGGGACCGAAAATGGTCTCTTTGGTTTCCTCTGAATTTGATTTTAAACTAAAAGCCCATTGTTAGCTCCCCTTTGGCTTCTATAGGCTTTTTGTTCTCCAGATTCTGCATCTGGCAATTTTAAACTTTACTTGGCTTTCACCTTACATCCTAGTGCAGTTTTCACAATGAATCCTAACAGCAATTTCTGCAAAGGAACAGTTTGATACAGAAGTTGAAAGACTGCAGAACCTGGGCTGGAGTCTTACCCTGCAAGTCTATGGGCAAGAGGGACAAAACCTTCCTCAGGACGCTACACTTTTAAAGGATGCCACACAGGCTGGGATCACTGGGGTCACTGGCTCCAACTCCCTTGTCCCCAGCTCGCAAACATCTACCTGGCAGCAAGATGCTGCAGGACGAGACCAGAAGCAACCGGAGGTGCTGGGATTCACCAAGCTGGCAGGGGTTTAGAAAGCCAGCCCCTTAACTTCGCAATCGATGAAATAAGGGCAGTCTTTTCATCTACAAAATAAGGTTTTACAAACAGCCCTGACTGCTCTGTGGGCGCTGGATGCTCCCCACGCAGTCCCTGGGACTGTGGGGGCCATCATTGCTCCCTTCTTGCCCATCTCTGCCCTCTTCCCAGCAGTGCCCCCGGGAGCTCCGTTCCCACCAGCCGAGCACCCACGAAGGGCACCACACAGGACAGATGACGAGGGGTAACAGAGCGCTGCCACTCCCCCGCGTTGCCTTCGAGGACGCCAGCCCCCAGGGGCTCCGGTCCCTGCACAGAGCGAGGACTGACTGCCGCTCCCAAAGCGGGGGGCCAGGGCACGGGGCCACTGCAGCGGCTGTCAGGGTGCACCCCGCGCTGCCCACACCCACCCTCACCTGCTGCGGCTCTGTCTGCAGCGCTCCTTCGGGAAACTCATGCCAAATTGCCGGTGACAAGCAGGAAGGTCACCGTGATTGTCAGAGACAAGCAACCTTTGAGGCAGAAGTGCTCAGCAAGCATTTTACTCCCAGCCCCAGTCGGGCAGTAGGAGAGAGGAGAGCGGTGGAGGGGAATCCCATCCCGTGCAACCTGTCATTGCTTTGGCAGCACTTTGCTTTCACTGCAAGGAGACCTGTCATCTCTGTGACATACAGGGGATCCCTGAAGGAGCAGACAGCATTAGGTCTTAATCAAAAGTCTCTGCAGGCCAAAAAGATTTTTTTTTTTTTTTAAAATCTGTTTCTAGGAGTGAATCTCACAAACGACGGTACAGTATCACCTACTAGGGAAGCAAATTACACAGCAACTTTCTTAACCTTTGAAATGGGACCATTTGTTTTGGGTTTCCATCCTTTTACTGTACTTTTACTTTATGGGCTTTGTAGCAAAAGGAAGTGAAGGGGAAAGGGGGAGGAAGCAGCAATGCTGCTGCTGAGAAATCTCCTTCGACAGCAGTAGTCCCCTGCATAGTGCAGGGAGGGCTGTTATCCACACACATTCATACCCACCACGCTATTAAAGACAAAACTACATTTGTTATGGCAAAGAACAGGCACGTTAAAAGATAAAACTTCTGCTCCATTTCTGTTGGGAAGATGAGTAAGTCTGCGCCACAGAGCCCTCAAAGACCTTTTTCCCAGAAACTCCTTCTGTCATCCAGGCTATTGAATCCAAACCCCAAAAGGGACAGCAGAGCAACCTTTCAATTTGGGACAAGAATAAAAAAAAATTGGGTATTTAAATTATCAGTAAATGGTGCTCAAAGAAACCAGATTTTAAAGATAAAGCATGCCAATAATTTTGGAAAGTTTTTGTTGCTTTAAAGACCAGATAAAAAGCATCTCATCCTCTGCTTTCACCCCCACTAAATTCCCCTGAGTTTTGCCATATAGTTAAATGGCTCAGGAGTCAGTCTTCCTGCTGTTCTAGTGCTGTCAAGGAACATTTCTTGAGCTGGTAAAAGTTAGCACCATTCTGTCGACTTCAAGCAGATTTCTTTTGGTTTATCAACTGCTGAGGATCATCTCCTTCAGCCACTTCAGGGTAATAAAAAGGTTGTTTAAAAAACCCATCACAACTGATAAACAGTCCATGCAAGGAAACATTAAAAAAGATTTCTAAGTGCAAGTTGTAAGTCTGAAGAGATGCCTCAATGATATTTTTATATTGCTATTTGTGCAATAAAACAGACAAGGGAGGCATGAAGTGACTTGGGTTTGGATACACAAAAGGGGCAAACAGAGGGGAAAGTGCTGCACTGAAGTAGCATAGATTTCAGAAGGTTTTCATGATAATGAGATTAGCGAGAGAAACGCAGTATCACAGTCGTCATACTCACTACCTCTTCCAGGAGGGTCAAGCAGAAGGAAGTGGAGGACCTACATGTCGGCTCTACGTGAAACAGAAATGAGAGTTTAAAAGGCTGTGTTAACTTTAAATTATTACATATGCCAGATGTCATACATAATAATGTTATGGAAGAACATAAACCAAATAGTCATGGAAATGACATGCTTTCGTGTACTTTGTCCAATATCCCATCCAAACCCACCAGAGCAGTTAGACACAAATGCCAGTCACTGATCAGAGGGACAGATGGTAATTTTCATTTTGCAAGGATTAATGTATTGGCAACTGGCAAGGTTCAGAGACACTGTTTTCCTTGAGCTTTAGAAAAATATCCAGAAGCAGTAACATGTTAGACTATTTTTTCTGCTTGTGGCTTTGTACCATGCAATACCCAAGTTACTGCAAAACAAATAGTCTGTGTCCTGCGAGCTGAGTTTTGCATGAATTCAAAAGCTCCCCATGTTCTTTTAAGGTGCTCCATGGGTATGTCAAGGGATTGTACAGGATCAGCCCACCTTGTTCCTCTGCTCCGGATGAAGACAGTCCTGATTTTCTGCTAGCAGACTTGGGCTGGGTTTGTCTGTCCAGACCAAGACATCCATAGCACAGGCACCCACCTTTCAGCCTCAGCAGCTATGCACCCTTTGCGGTCAGTCAAGAGCAATGGGCACCATTGCTGCACAATTCCTTTGATGCACGTTATACATCTACTTTAAGATAGCACTTACGCTTCTCCAGACTTTGTGTTTTGAAGTGACTGTTCTTCAGAGTAAATATTTGCTGTTCCCATTCAGTTTATAAGTTTATACCAACAAACTGCCCGAACCACTCACCCCTTCTGGCCTGCAGTCAGAAGTCACCAAGTCAGAAACTGGCATCAGTGACAGGAGAACGCCACTGAAAACATCTGGCTTTGTCCTTTTATGACTATGTTGTCACGGAGTAAGGTCCTCACAAGTGCTTAGCATTTGGTCTTGTAAATGCCAGTTCTCCCCAAGATGGAGTGCATATCTGCACCATACAACGCAGCTCTGTGTTACAGACACCAGCTTGCTTGGCACCAGCCCCATCAGTAGATGCTGTACTGTTAGCCTCACATTTGAGCAGGGTTGTCAAAAGGTTGGCAAAAAAAGGGATGCCGTTTTACGTGGAAAAGCCTTAAATGATAAAACTAAGGTCTATTAATTTCCACCGGCTTCTATCTCTGTTGGGAGTAATAGTATAATAACTGCCAAAACAACTACCAGACTTCAGGAAGAAGAATTTGTAACCACCTTGAAGAAGGAATTATGAATAATTCTGCTGTTTTAATATTCAGCACAGACAAAGTCACCCTCATATTTGTATTTTGGCCAGTCACAGTGATGGGAGTGAGAAGGTCTTGGCACCTGAAACAGTGAAACAGCTCAGCATCATCAGCTTAACAGAGACAAGCTGGGCTTTCACAAGCAACAAAAAAACCCCACCAAAGGAAGTAAACAAATATTGCGATGCTTTGGGCTGAGTGTGAGCCCGGAGGATCTCTGAGCGATGGAGGCAGGAGAGGTAGCGTCTATTAAAAAGCTCCATAGAGCTGTGAGCACCAGCACCCTGCAGACAGCTCAGGCTGGCCAAGGTGATCCCAGGACATGCAAATTCAAAGCCTGTTAAGAGATCTTACAGTCCCGAGGCAAACAATATGCTCCACTGGACTCGGCCAAATGCAACGTTCAAGGCCAAATTCCCAGTTAATCCAGATCAGCCACGGATTTGGCAGAAGCACATTGATTTCTGGCAACCTCCTTGTACAGGTGATTCCAGAGAGACCAAGAACATTATCACTAAGCCACAAACCCATTGTGGCCAGACAAAGCCAGTTTGAGCAGCACAGATGAGCGTCCCATGCGCTCTCCAGGCAGGATTCCTTTCCTGTCCATTCTGTCCTGTCATTCATGTCTTCAGTCCAAGCATACCGTGTTATTCCCCATCGCGGC
The DNA here is from genome assembly GCA_013389945.1 of Fregata magnificens. Lineage (NCBI taxonomy): Eukaryota > Metazoa > Chordata > Aves > Suliformes > Fregatidae > Fregata > Fregata magnificens. Next base: position 272,239 of record WAAD01037810.1, read on the forward strand.
AGCTCTCCTGAGCCTTATTGCTAATCCTGCACCTTGCTTTTAACATTGTCAAGGTGAATGGAAAATGACCCCCCTTGCTGGGCCCAGCAGACCCCCTCCCGTGCCGCACATCCCGCGCGCCAGGTCTCGGCCATGCAGAGCTGGCTCAGCTCAAGCCACCGGCTGCAACGGCTGGGCTGAGGGGCTGCTGCTTCCGAACAACCTTGTACCAGCCGCTCCCCGACATGGGGCCATGGGTTCCTTTGATAGCAACTGCTTCAGTGCTGTTCCGCTGGCAGCAAGGCTGTGCTATTTCAGACAAAACCCAGGCAGATAAAGGACAATCTAAATGAACTGGAGTGCAAGCAATTGCCATTTAAGAAAAACAAATTGCCCTCTTTGTATTTACTTTCATCTGCTAAATCTGAAAATAGTTGGCAGTTGATGTCATCAGCTGAGGAGAGCTGGGCAGGGCCAGGAGCCACAGTGGGAGATTTGAACGCGGTGTAACCGACACTAGCCCTCAGTTGCTGAGGCCAGCAGCTCCGGTGCTGACATGGTCCGCAGCAGAGCACTCCAGCGTGGTGTACAGAGGGGTGTCCTGAACCCAGGGAACCTCAGGGGAGCGGAGACACCCGCCAAAAGCCTGCAGCTCACGCAACAGCGGCCGAGGAGACCTGGGCACGGCCAGGAGCAACGGTGGCCAAGGTCCCCCACACCTGTAAAAGAAACCCCCGGGGAGCAGCAGCAGCCAGGAGCACCACCCGTGGGGCCCGTTCACACAGCAGATTGCAGCCCTCACATTATTATCCAGTAGTGCTTTTTCACGTAGGCAGCAATGAAGTTGCAACAAGAAGTCCAAGGGTGATCAAGAGAGACTTCAGGTCCTTGGGGCGACTGGTTAAGGGACCAGGAGCACAAGTAGCATTCTCCTCTATCCTTCCGGTTGCAGGAAATGATGAGGGAAGAAACAGAAGAGCCAGCAGACCAGTACCTGGCTCCGGGACTGGCGTCACCAACAGAACTTTGGGGTTTTTGATCACGGGTTGGCATACATGACACCAGGCCTGCTGGCAACAGATGGGGTGCGCCTTTCTCAAAGTGGGGAAAGGATCTTTGCGCAGGAGTTAGCAGGGCTCATCAAAAGAGCTTTAAACTAGATTTGAAGGAGGAAAGGGATAAAACCAGGATCCCAAGAGATAAGCCTGGGGGCGGCACACCAAAGTTTGAGGGACGGTGTGCTGGCGAGGTCCTTCGGTCTGCTCCATGACGTGCAGAGTACACTGGAGCACATTTGAAATATCTTTATACTCATGTGTGCAGCACAGTGAAACCCTGGCACAGGTTGCCCAGAGGGGTGGTAGGTGCCCCATCCCTGGAAACATTCAAGGTCAGGTTGGACGGAGCTCTGAGCAACCTGATCTAGTTGAAGATGTCCCTGCTCATTGTAGGGCAGGTTGGACTAGATGGCCTTTGAAGGTCTCTTCCAACCCAAACTATTCTATGATTCTATGAGGAATAAACAAGAGGAGTGAGAAGCTTTGGCGCAGTCCCAGAGCTACATCATCATTGGCATAAGCAAAGCCTGGTGGGATGAGTCCTGCAACTGGTGTGCCATGATGGACGGTTACAGGCTCTCCAGGCTCTCCACCCCAAATGAAGGCAGATTTGTTCTTTGGTGCCACTGAAGAGAGATTTTTATCTGAAGTTGTGCTGGTTATGAAGCAGAAAGCTAGCATTAAATAAGCTCTATAAATTGAAAGGTACAGAAAATTGTTGTGCAGTTACTTAAATTCAGAGGCCTTGCATTTTACTTTGTGGCCCATTCCTCCAGCCGCATGAGGTCTTCCCAGAAATAAGATCCATCTTTTAAAATGAAAACAAGCCTTTTTTTTCTTAAACTGCTCTCAGAAGCCTTCCAAATGAAACCCAGATATATCCAGTACTACGGACTGACAAAGCCTAGAATAATAATTCCTAGAGAAACAAACCACTTCTATTAATCAGAAGAGCATGTTTAATTCACATTGCAATTATGACAATTTAAATGTTGGTATTAGCCATTTTGCCTGTGTATTTGTCATCAATAAAACAGATACAAATATATTGTTAAAACTCTAATAGAGTTTTATAATTCTAATAGAGTTGTAAGTAAAAAGAGCATCCCGTTTTCCCAGGGAAAAAAAAAAAACTAAAATCTAAAACACTGAGATCCTGTAAAAAACACTTAACACCATGTGCTGTCACATCAGGAGTGACTTCTGTGATTCACTGGGTAAGAGGACTAACATCTCCAGAATTCACCTGGATGCTACACAAACTCCCGGAGCAGGTGATCTATGCCAGCTCCACGTTGCTGCCTCATATTTAACAGTTCAGTTTTTCTTTAACATACACATATATAACCCTGTACTGCTATCCCAAGCACGTAATTAGAATGGTGAAGGTTAAAGAATCCACATTTGCCCTTAAGACCAAGACTTGCTTTTGACTACTCTGCCTCTCCTGCACAGCTGACTCACTGCCAGAGACTCCGCAATCAGCTCCTCATTCCTCCAAGACAGCATTCCTGCCCAGGAAACAGTCCCTTCAGGCCACAAATGACTGCAGATGGATTTTGCTGAGGCATTAGTATCTAAAGAACCAATCTTTATATAGTACACCAATAAAAACTCACGCCTTAAACCAAAAGCACCACGCGTATAAAAGTGGATTCTCTAATACTTTGCCAAAGTGCAATGCGTGGGTTTAAAATGCTCATTCCAACACCAGCATTTTTCATGTTTGAACTGGTGCCAGCAGGCCAACAAGGTCACCACCAACCAACTCTCCCAGCAAAGCCATTGCTTTGGACAGACTGCAGAGGGAGGGCGTCAAACAGGGGGCACGGACCTTGTGTCTTGTGGAGGCACGGACGCGAGTGCTGGAGATCTTCATGGGACCATCGAAGCTTCAGATGCTAGAGGGGAAGCCATGGCTCTCATGTCTGCACATCTCACCTGCAGCCCAAGGGGCAAAGCCACCACTCACGGCTGCATGGTCTGGAAATGTCCTTGACCCCAGGTCAAAGGGGGACCATGGCCACTGAACCACAGGAGGATACCAGGCTCACTCTGCCACCCCCATGACGTAGCATGCAAGGGCTGTCAGCAGACAAGCTCTCACACCCTTAAAACCCAAAGCTCATTTATATTTTTGGTCTTGGCATACATTAAAAAAAATGACATTGGTCTCCAGCTTCAAGGCACATAATGACCATGACAAAGTACCTCTAAGACTCTGAAATTCTCAGCAGTCACACGCTTCCAGGTCAATACAAAGGTCCCACAGGAAGACATTTTTATATTTACCTTGCAAGTGCCAGGGACCTTCAGGTGGTTTGCCTAAGAGTTGGCATGCTCCTGAAGTATCTAAGCAGCACAGGAGCACTCACCACTCTGCCATGAAATGCACAAGCAGCATTCCCAGGCTTATCATTGCTGGTTCATTTTAAGTGTAGGAATAAACCACATAATGAATATTAATATCTCTGCATAAGCATTGCCACTCTGAAGAATGCTAGTAATTATTACTAGTGACAAAATGCTGTGTTGCTGGAGAAAGAAAACAACCAAACTTACCTTCGTCACCAGCCAACACCCAACTGATGTCTAACCCCCTACCAATTTATGTACTAACTAGACACCCTGTGCTGATTCAAGAGGAGGGTTGAGCAATTTTTTCATTGTTACTAAATTAAAATTATAGTTTTCCAATTGGCAATAACAACCCTTGCATTTCAACCTCAATCAACAAGCATGTGTGGTTTTGTGCATGTGTGTATATGTAAAAGGGAGAAAGAAACCTATGACAAATAACTAAATTTTCTCCATTTACTAGTTTATTGCTTCCTCCTTACATTTCTGTATTTCCAGATGACTCTAAGAACCTGCAAAATTTCTGCCTCATTTGCAAAAAACTAAAACTCTTCCTTTGAACTCTATTTTCAATGTTTTTCCAGGAACATTTTGGTTACCAGATTTGCAGTGTGCATTTAACTTAAACAATGAGATTTAGTTATGTTTTAATCTCTTATTGAAGAGGATTATATACAGCATCCAACAAAAGCACTAGCAATCATGAGCTGCACACAGCAGGAACCAGTGAATCCTGCCTGAAGCCTTGGTTACCTGCTGGCACAGATTTGACCACAGTGATAGTCGGGTAGTGCTGCCAAGCATCTGCAGCAGCAGCCGCCGTGTTGCCCTCCAGCTGTCCACCCTCCCACGCCTGCTGGCGGCCAGCATCCCCCTCCCAGCCCAGGATCGGAGCCTGCACGCTCTTCTACCACTTCAGCAGAAAGTCAGGCCACAGCACCTTGACCCATTAGTCATGTGCAGTAGCCATTGTATAAATTAACTCAGACATTCAGTGGAAATACAGTTATGATATGAGCTGGCCTCCACTAAAAATTATTTACTCACCTTGGGTAAAAGACCAGAGTAATATTTTTAAGTTTGTTTCAATTTTGTTTCAGCTACAACAGATTTATCAACAGTTCTGCATTTTCTAAGACTCCAGAGTTCTTGCATTATTCAGAGGCAATCCTTTCTGTAATCATTCTTTACAATGAATAGGTAGCATACAAGATTACCCTGAACACAGTGGGGAAAAAAACCCAGTATACATACCATAGCTGATGTACCAGTAGAGCACGTGCCCTATTAGGGCCATGGAATACTTGCAGTCACTGGAGATGCAGCCAAGTAGGCTTTACTCTATACTCATTATCTCTGTAATATCTGTATCAGATCAATTTAAGGGAGGGGAAGAATTAGCAAACGTAATAGGGAATCACAGTCAGAGTTAATAGCCCCTGGGGAAATCTCTTTCCAAATGGCTCCTAGTAGGAGGCGAGACTTGTGAGATAAGGGGCAAATAACCAAGACTATCTTGGGTGACGATTTTAAGGAGGGGCTTTGGGAGCACTGAGCTAGCTTCCTTATGGACTGGTTTCTATTCTCACATTTCCTAAGGTGACAAGAAAGTGGGGGAGGAGGTGAGGCTTCCCCAGGTGCTCCTCAAGGGCAGCTCTAGAAGATCTCCATTCTCCCCAGAAGGAAACACATCTGCCAGTGTGTCTCTCCAGTCCCGTGCAATGTGCAGTTATTTCCTCATTTCTTTTCACAAGACCTGGAAGTTAAAATTATTGCTGGGAAGCATATGTAAATAAAAACCAGGTTTAGCTGTTAGGACCCGAAGAATTGCAGAGCCAGACTAGAAGTCCTCCAGGTCCCAGCGTGAGGCTTTGAGCCATTCTTTTGTCTTGGAGAAGGCATGATCCAAGAGTGACATATTTTTCAGGGCGCTCTGCAATGCACATCCCACACTCCAGCTGTTACAATACAGATGCTGTTATAGGTGGAGGTAAACCTGTTGCTGAGAGAAACACATGAATAAATGTTCCGTGTGCCATATTTAACAGAATGTAATTATGTTAGTGCTTTTTACAAATTATAAATGCATTCTTCAAAACCCCTGTGCTATATATAATTGATGCAACTGATGAAAGGCAAAAAATGTGAATAATTTTTTACTATTTAAAAGTCTATTTCACTTTCCATTTTTCCAAGAGGATGAGAAAATTCACTTCATAGAAAAAGTGGCTTGATACTGACATATAGTAAAGTGCAAATTGAATTTTTACATAGACGCAAAGAGCACACTAGAAGAAAAATACATAGGTCCGAACTAGCGGTGAATAAAGAAGAATATACTTATTGGGCCACACTGATCTCTTGTAATCACTTTGGCCTTCTTCCAGACATGGCAAGAGTCATTTTTACCTGGTGAATTTGGTTTCTTATCTGTGACAGAGGAAGTCTGAAGGAAGCAAGGAGAAGGAAATTACTCTTAGGAAACTGAACTAGCAGGGATTTTCTGGATCACTCATTTGTTCATCATGCCGCAGTTATTTGCCTTTTAATTCACCTTTGTATTGTGCTGGCATTAGAGTCATGGGATGAAAGGGCGGACTCTGCCCCGAAACCCCTCAAGCCAGAAGAGGTTGCTCTGCCCAGTGCATCTCGGGACCTGCTGATGTATCATCAGATAACGGAGAGCAGTGGCCATTTTGCCGGGACGTGCCAGTCAGCCAGTGGAGATTTGGACATAAATGTTTTTCTGAGTTAGTCTGCAGAATAGGCAGGAAAATCACTCAAAGGATTTCAACACATTTGCTTGCGATCTGGAGCATCTACAGAAACGATGCCTGGGGAGGAGCAGGGGCTCAGCCAGTCACCATCCCCAGGGGACACGAGCTCACTCCTCCACATTGCCCCCCAAGAGCCGCAGCCTGATGGCTCATTTACACTGAAGCAACCTGGATCACCTTGACTGCAAGAAGGGGCCTTAAAGAGGACAGAAGTGACATTTGCAGACTCCCAAACATCCCTTTGTGTTTCCAGAACAGTCAAAGGCAACTGCAGTATAAATAAGAACAAAATCTTTGAGGCTGGAAATAAAGAGCAAGAGAAGTTATTTACTCAAAACGATGAAACTCCTCTTAAATTCAGTCCTTTCTCAGGTCTGTAAATTACAGTAATTGGAGGGAAAAAAGGTCAAAGCTGTTAGATAATTTATTTCAGTGAGTAACAGCTTCTGACTTCTTGCAGCCTGATAAAAGGAAGAAAAAAACACCAGGGACCTATTTTCACATTGCTCTCCATAGGTGTAATTCCTGTGCATGTTCCCCACTAACATTTCACATCACTACAACTCTCAGCTTACCTCCTTCAAAGAAAAAATAACATATTTTTGCTTTGGCAGAGAAGAGGCAGAGCTGTTGTCCAGCAATCAGTCCAAAATCTCCTGTGCCCTGTAAAGATATACATACCAGAGGGATGCTCAATAAGGTAAAGTAGCAGCAACCCTTTCAAAAGGAGTCAGGAATGCCACCGGCGCTGGAAAAGCAACCCAGTAGCTATCACTTTACTCTTTGTTGAAAATATTTTGCCTTTCCCTTCTTCCATACAATTAAATTTACTATGGTGAATTGGCATGCAAAATTGCCCTCTTCATATACATTGTTGTTAAATTACTCTAATTAGTACTAACATATTGTACTTATAGCATTTACTATGCTTGATGGTTCCATCAACATAACCTTATTGTGATCTATAGCAGCAAGGATAACAATTAAAATGGTATTACTCACTTTTAAACAGCCACTGACAAGTTCTACCCATGTTTACAAGCATCATTTCAATCATGTTTAGCCACATCCATAAACTATATTAATATTTCCATACAGCCTTTTTGCACTGTTTTCCCTGTGGATAGAGAGAAACAGAAAAAACCTTCCCACCCTTTTGGGCAGGACTGGGAGGCAGAGGGCTGGGGCCATGATGGGGTACCTGCCTCCCATGGAGCAGAGATCGGCGGCTGTCAGGAGCCCAGGAAAACTTCTACCAACAGTTTCATCAGTGCTGAAATTCCCCCATACAACTCAGTAGGATTCAGGACCCTAAGTCCCTTAGGCCCTTCTGCAAATCCTGGTTTATTGCCCAGGAGGGATGCACCGCCCACACCTGCCCAGGTGGGGAATGAGTGGGACCCCACAGAGCTCGAGGGCAAACACCTCCCAATCGCACGGCCACGCAGATGGGGCAACCGTGGCTGGAGTGGGGAGGGCATGACAAATGGCACCCCAAACCTCTTGGCATTCAGGCAGGGAACAGCCTGCTGCCACGCCACCCTCCTCCACTGCGGCCAAGGACAACTACAGGGACCTGACAACCAAGGGCAAATACCGACTGCAGTGTTCTTTTTTCTTTAAAGAAAACACACAGACCATGCCCTGCTTGTCACTTTGCAATCTGAATTTGACCATCAAGGATTTGAAGGGAGCTGTTACACTTGGTAAACCTGTCAGCGTTTAAAGCCCACCCCATCAAAACCCACCATAAAAATAATTGTCATATTAGCATTTCCCGTTGGAAGCAGCAGCACAGAACATGCTTGTGCAGCAGTGAACAGCTGGCAAATATGAGCTTTTATGTTGTGCCTGGCCAGATTTATATGTCAGGAGGGTAGAATAAATGACAGGTTCTGACAAATGATAAAAACATGGATTAAGGTTTGCAACAACATTTCTCCCTGGCATTCCTGCATTTCCAATGAAGCTAAGGGTGCTGTTGAAACTTTTCAGGGAAGGACTGAAGCCTTCTTTGGCCAGAATGGAAGCAAGGAGAGATGCCTTAGAGGTCACTGGGAGGACCACACTGTGCAACAAACAACTTGGACCAGAGCACAGGCCAGAGATGCGGAGCTCCAAGTGTTGCCAGCAACTACCACAGTCAAAGAGGGATTTATCCACTAGGGTCAAGCTTCTAAATAAATAGTTTTATGGCCTATGTTGTCTAAAATGAGGTGCAATTTCAGATGCCTTGGCTTTTGGGTGCCCAGCTGGAGACACTGTACCAGGGATTGCTTCGTACTGCTCCACCTCTCAGTTCCCAAAGTAGTCAGAAGTTAGGTACCCCCTGGGACCCAACAAAACAGAGAAGTAATTCCTCTGTTGGAATTATGTCCAGTCACATGGACCTATTCCCTGTGCACCATCTTAGAGCCAGGGCCAAGATTTCGCCCTTGGTTAGAAAGAATATTTATACATCTAATTCATACAAGCTGAGTGCAGGACCCACTGTAAATAGGGAGCTTAACACTAAAATTACTTCTAGAAATGAAGTCTTCCATTTTTCATATGGAAAAGGAAATCCATTTGAATACTAATAGCATTCATCTTTCCCTTACAAGCAGTGTTTCAGAGCTGTAGCCTAGTACAGAAGAGCAGGGCGAGGAGGAGGAGAAGTGACCTCAATTCTGACAGTCACATAATTTTGCAGTTCAAAAGTTATTGGAATATTTCAGAGCATAATGCCCAACGATTTGCATTCCAGATACCTTCCATACAAACTGAAGGATTGCTAAAGGTTGCATATCTCAGTTTTAATGCTTGTGCCCTTTTCTCAAATTAGCGATACAGTCAAGCTCTGATGAGATCATATCTTTGACACAGAGCAAAACTATAGTAACATTCATGTGTTATCTTATCCAGTACAACTTCTATTTCCATGGGATTAGAAGAGGAAAGAAAGTCCCATTAAACTGTATTAAAGAAGGCAATATTCACCCGGCAGCTATAGGAACATATTTGAGCACTACATATCACGTCCTCTGAAAAGAAGTAGAAAATGAAAATTCAAAAGCAGCAACAAGGATCTAAGCAATCGTGTAATACAATCCCAGCTACAATTTAGTGCTGATTATAATTCTAGGTTTCGAGACGTAAGTGAAGGAAACCAGGTGAAGTTTGAGGGACTGTTTCCACATGTATAATTTAAAGGGTGCCTATAGCAGCTGAGGATCCGGCCTTATTTATGAAAGGCAGGGTTTGAACAGCGTATTTTGCCTATAATTTGGTAATGTCCAGAACACATTCAAATATCCTCCCACTTCCTTAAGGGGAAGGACTATTAACAACAAGAGAGAGGCATGCTCTGCACCGATGGTAAATCTCTCTCTCCAGAGAGGATGAGCAGTACAGGGCTCCTGCTCCTCAGCATGCCGGAGCAGCAGGTCAGGCAAGCCCCCAGACAGCGGCCCCCCCAGCTCTCCTGGGAGGCTCTTGCATCCCCAGCACAGGGCATGGCTGAAGGAGCATCTGCCAGCAGGCAAGCGGCAGCTCGCGGCCAGGCAGGAGCACGTACCCCAGCTGGACAAAAACAGGATGAGCCCAAAGCACACATCCTTGCCACGTTATGGGCTGGGAGAGGAGGCACTGGCCACATGCATGCCCCAGGACAGCTATGGTGCCATCAGCAGAGGACCGTGGTCACAAGCATGTTGCAAGGGATGCACCCGGCAGCTCTGTACCCACCTGCCAATATCAGGGCACACAAATACCAAGACTCTCGCACTCATTCCCAAGGTACCTGCTCACTTTAACAGCACTATAAAAGTGAAGACAGTGTGATAGAGACGGTGCTGTGAACAGGATTCATCCCTATATCAGCATTGTATTTCAGCGTCGGAGAGCCCTGAGGGGAGCAAAAAGCACCAAGACAAAAGAGCAGGAGTTTCTCAAGGGTTTCAGACTTTGGATTTGAATGGAGGATGAGGGCACACGTTTTCCTGAACATCTCTGCTAACAGGGAATATCAGGCCCTTCTGAAGAGTCTAAAAAATAAAACCAAGTTGAGCCCTGCTATAACCCCATTCTTCACTCTTGAAATCTAGTCCCGGTCTCGTGAGAGTGCTGGGGTGCAGTGGCACAACAGCTCAGGGGTGTGTTACATTTGGGGGCACCCCAGGCTACTACCACAGTGCTCCCAGTCAGTGTGATAACCCATGGGTACTTACCCATTGGGCCAAAACAAAACAGGAGTCCTTCAGCTGCTGCCTTCCCCGGGCTAATGCAGCTTCTGCACATGAAGCTCAGCAGGTTTTGTAGGCTTAGGCAAGCCTTCAGCCCCCACTCATTAAGGCCAAGACCACCTGTTTAAATGCTGCTGGAAACCAGTATCTATCTGCAGCATCACCTTGCACTTCAGAGAGGCTTTTCCCACAGCCCTCCCGGGGGCTACCACCACACACAGGGCTTAATAAAGCTGCTCTGCTGCCTAATGAGGCCATGGATGTAGGGCTCAGATTGACTGAGGAGGAATAAAAGTACATGAGGACCACGCCACAGCTGAAGTGTGTTAGTTAGAGGCACTTAAGTGCCATAAAACAGGCTGGTTTTTGTTCTGTCACCCATCCTGAGCCTAGAGCCATTTTGAGTTTCAAACATTCTGAATTAATATATGGGAAGACATACACATGATCTATGCCCTTCACAGCACAGTCGTTACACAGGTCTAGCTTCCCCATCCCATTAATTTAGTTGCTTTCACAACAGTCCAGTCCATATGAAAATAACGGGATTCCTCAGGACTCACACGTTCCTCCCAGCACATCTTCTGGCTGAGCAAACAGCAGAGGTCCTTTCTACAACTCCATGCAACTGGTAAGAGACTGGGAAACCACCTACAGGCATATGCCATGGCATAATACAACCAGCACTTACTACTGTTATCTGGACCTACCAGGTCAGCACCCACTCACACAGAGCACATCCTCATTAGCAGCTTTGACTCCAGTTTCAGACACTAAAAAAAAATCCATGGTAAATAAAAAGCAGAATGATACCCCAGCCAGAAGACTTTCAAGAGTACATGACTGTAATCACTGATCGCATAAAAACAGAGGTGACCTACCAAGCCGATCCTAGCCTTGAAAGGGAGGATGCCAGGCCAGACACCACTCCAGCGCTCATGCATTTCACAGCTCTGCAAATCAGCAGAAGCTGGCTCCTGCTGGTTTTTAGAACAGCCAGGTGCTGCTCAGACCAATTATTGGTCTCTAATAGGCCTGAGATCCCTCTTTAAATGGCCATGCAGCTAAAAAAAATATTTCTTAATCCTGGTTTCTGTAAAATAGGGCTAGAATTTTTTTTTACGTACTTTTGTGCCTGTTTTGAAGATTTGTCAACAACTGTCTACACGTAGTTTTGAGAAATCAAGTGAAAGACAAGCAAATATGAACAACTTGTAAAATGGCCCAGGAGGCAGCTAGGCCTGATCAACAAGCCTAAAGCCTATGGAAAGTCTTGGACTGTCTGCAGACAGCAGGAAAGCTAAGAAAAAAAATCTCATTTGATACTGTGGGGCAAATTTCCCCACAGTTTGTATGGGCAAATCCAGAGCACAAGTGCTTGGAGTAAGTGCTATACTTTCTTCCCGAGAAAGTTTCTCTGTCATAAACTGAACCACTTTGGTGACTTCCCCCAATGCAAAAACCCAGCTCCAGAAAACTTTTCTGTATCCAAAACAGGAGATGGAGAAGCACCAGGGTGTTTCTCATGGGTGATCCTCTGTAATGGGGACCGGCTTGAGTGACCAGGGTGAGGCCAGCATTTCAATTTCGGTGTTCAGCAAGCGGCGCGGTGCCACTGAAACCCAGGGAGCTCTGCCAGGTCTCGCCAGCTGAGATCTGGCTGCTGCTGTCTGCTGAGGAGGTGGATGAGCAACTTCTGCAGAGCAGTTGAGGTTTAGCCGCCTGTTGAGAATTCAGTGCCTGCTCCCTAGGCTCCTCTGGAAATCCCCAGCCATGGTAAGTGCTGGAGAGAGAAAATGTTTGAGTGATGGAAAGCTTTCCTCGACACCTCCCAGTGAAACCCACTTGCCATTCAAAATTTTTGCAGTCAGAAAGCATGTAATTTCCCACTTCTTGTGCATAAAACTGGGAGGCAGGCTTTCCCAATCCCCTGCATCTTTGCTATTAGCCTGCTGTTTTCACACAGCCCCTCTACATGCCGAATGATTCAGGCTGTGCATTCCCCATGCCCACATCTTAACTGCCACACAGTAATTGCAGGGTTGGGAATGAAAACATTACTCAGCTCACCATGACTGATGCCTCTCGACGAATGGAGAAAACGCAAGCCAAGCACCCTCAACTTGCACACGCAGACATGCAGATGGTTTTGATAAAGAGGGTGATATTGTCTTTGAAGAGCCTCAATGTTGGCTAAGGTTAGCTGGTGGCCAGGGGTACTCAGAAGAATTCTGGTGGCTTGGGCAGAGTCCATGATCAGCTTTGATGAAAAAATATGCTCTGACATCTGCATAAGAATAGCTGGGAAGGGAAAAAATGAGCAAATGTGAAAAGTAATTTGAACATATACACATAAAAGGAAAGACAGCAGTTATATTGCCTTATTTCAAACTCCTTCCAAAAACTGTGGGTGAGAAATTCATGTTCTTCTTACACAAGCCCATGGAAAAGGAGAAGAGAAAGTTAAAAAAAAAGAAAATGAAGGGTTACAAAGAAAGGCAGAAAAATTTTAGACAGGTAAAAGTAGTCACAATATCCAAGGTTTTCAAAGCTCTGACTGAGCATGGATTAACCTTATTGTGTATGGCCAGCACAAGGTGGGGCTTGCTTTTCTTAGTCCTTTATAAACCTGAAGTGGCTTGTTTTGAGTGCCTGAGGCAAAATTAATTACCACTTCTGAAAATTCAAGGCAGTGTACACAGACACACACACATGGCGTGGGCATACAAGACTTGATCAAAATTTCTGGAAAACCTGGGACAAAAAAATAACCCCATGCATTCTGGGGAGGAAAAGAGAAGGGACCCTGTGAGGTTTCTGCCATCTGTCAACATGCTTTATTTGAACACTGACAGGAGAAAGAGCACCCTCTGTCCTTCCTTCCTTCCTTCCATCCATCCATCCATCCATCCACCCATCCATCCAGAGTCTGAACATGTCAACGTATCAGGCAGTGCAAGCTTGGAGAATAAAACCTAGTATTTTATTTTGAATAGGCTTTTGCCTTGGAAAATTTTGCTATTTCCTCACATTTTTTGGCTTCGATGTGCTGGTGCCTTTCCTTGTTAATAATCCGCACAAAGTACCCATCTAACCGTAGTCTATGTCATGCTTTCCGTCTCTCTTGGGTGTATTTAATCATTAGAGGAAAACCAAGATCATAATGAAAATACTGCAAATCGAAGTTGTTAGTTAGATATCAATATATCAGTGATATGTTGATAGACCTTAGTCCAAGTATTCAAGTACACGCTCAATATCATGCATACTTCTTTAATATCAATTAAATATCGTCTCTGGCAGGGTGGCAAAAAGAGAACTGAATTAAAGTTAGTTAAGAGATGTTGTTATTTGTCCAAGAGGAGCTTAGCAGGAACTTGGCTTCCTGAGAAATTTGTCCTTCCTTACACATACGTGTCGTATTTCCTTCCCACTTGTGCTGCGTGCTCACCCCTAAAGCTGATTTCACCGGCATTGCTCATGCGCCGAGAGCTGCACATATGCTTTAGTAGCACACAGAAGGCGGATCTAATTGACAAGCAGAAATATTACTGCATGGTTAAGGACCCTATTCAATTGGAAAAATCCTACATTCAGACACGTGAGCACCCTGAAGCATCAGTTTTGATTTGGTGGCTGGGAGGGGGGCCGGCAAAAAATGGAGAGAAACCAAACCCTCGCTGAATATGACTATAAATACATGGTTGTGTACGACTGCACTTAGCCAGCCTAAAGAAGCCTCTTTTTGCTGGTGCCCGTAACACGCCAGGCCATCCTTGTTCTCAGTAAATCAAGGCTCCGTAACGCCTGTTGTGCCACACGACTAAGGGCCTGGGTTTCGGGCCAAGGGAAGGCGCCAACGACAGCCCTGAGGAATGAGGCAGCCTCGCAGGGTGGCTGCGGCCTCCCTGCCCTTGCAGTAGAGAGGCTGAGAAGGGCAGGGGATGGCCGGGAAAACATTAGAAGCATGTATGCCCCACTGGGGGTTAGGAAATAAAGGTTAGGGTTTGATTTATACCATTAATAAAGAGTAGTTTCCAGAATTTCGCAGCATGCGCAGTGCCAGGTGGGTTTAGACAGGTAGGCCTTCAGCTGTGATAAGTTTGCAGGTGGTAGAAAACAGAACAAACTCATAATTCAAACAAACCTAAATATTAAATTACAACTCCACTTAATGCTACCTCAGAAAAATGGATGGATGCAGCGAAGGAGTTTTTCACAGCGTGCACATCCCGCTGGCAAAGCCGGGCTGGCCCGATGCCTCAGGAGGGGTGCGTGAGCCTCCCGGCTCTTTAAATCCCGGACTTTCGGGGCTACAGTTTTTGCAGGGCCGTGAATGCAGATGAACTCGGCTGCTCGCCCGTCCTCACCAAACGTCCCACCGCGGCGAGCAGGGGTTTCGGAGCCCGCTGGCGTCTCGTCTCGCGGGGGCAGCCGGCGCAGCACTGACCCCTCCGGATTCGGGGCAGCCGAAGACTTCGTGTGAGGTGCCAGGTTAAATCCTCCTCCTCTGCAGTGACGCGACTGAGGGCCCCTGGGAGTGGGCAATTACATCCCATATGCCTCTGCTGCTGTCCTTTCATCCCTTTTTTCCCCAAATACTGGATTAGATATACATCTTGACAGGGCCCTGATTCAACAAACGCTGTAGGTCAGGCACACAAACTATCCTGACGGCCGACGTTAAAGCCGAGCTCATCTTGCTGGGGATGGGGACAGATTTACTTGTAGGGTGCCAGTGAGGGGAGGACCGGGCCCTTTCTCATGGGGTGTTAAATGGGCTCGATAAAAATGGAGCCATTAGCCCATATATTTGCTGTGCTCAACGTCAGCCCTCATTGATCCCTGGATGCTCGCAAGGTTGGAGTTTTACATATTCAATTATCGGGGAGAACATTTAAACAAAAGCTGGAAACAGAGTAAGGACAAGAAAACTGCTGATATATCAAACCAAGGTGGATCTGAAAGCCACTCACTATATATATTCCCAGATGTTTACTACGCATTTATAGAGATAGCACTTAAATATGAAAAGTTGCACTCCGTTTAGAAAACAGCCACCAAAACCTTATAAGTTTCATAACCTGTCTTGTTGAGAAAAGGATTTATACATCTTCAGTCTAGGAGAAGACAGACCAGGTGAGAGCCATACCTAGACATTGAGAGCAATAATTTTCCTTCATTACTTACTATTGCAAATATGTGCCCTTTCTTGGAGGGAGGGCAGAATAATTTAAGCCTTATTCTTTTACTGCTCGCCTATATTATCAGAAATTATCTTGCCCAATATTAAGGACTGAAGATTCCTTTCATACCATGCCCAGTGGGCAAAATGTTTTAAACGTGTACATTTAAAAATGGGAAGAAAGGAAGTCAGAAAAAAAATGGGTATGCATTGCTATAAGAAGTAACTGCAAGGAGAATCATAAACAGACTCTTTTTTCCTCTGGACAGCCAGCCCTGAAGCAATAAAGAGGAGAAACACTTCCATTAATTTCTGCTTGGAGAGATCAATACCATGACACCAACCAAACCAGATCCTTTTCTCTCCTGATCTGCTGCAGGGCTGGGCAAAACTCCCGTCACTGGAAACAAAGCTGCACCACGCTCCAGTCCCCTTCTGTGGTCATTGCCCTTTTTCAGAGAAGAGAGATCGCTGCTATCGGGGGGACGTGGCAGCCGTCCCCGTCACGACAATGTCCTGTTGCAGAAGTGCCATGCCGGTTGTGCCGTGCAGTGCTGCTGCCCTTCCCACAGGTTGCTCTTCTCTCTCTCTCATTTACATTTGCTTCGCATCATTCATAGCTCACCACTTAGGAGCTTTGCTCTTTCTGAGACAGTGCAGGAATATAAAATAAATAAAAAGGCCAATAAATTAAAGTCTAAGTAAGGAACAGTTACACTCCCATTCTGCAACCCTGCTGGCACAATGGGAGTGACTCGTAGGAGCAGTCACCATTCCAATACCTCCCCAGGAGAAGGAAGCACATATTCTGCTGGTGTGGGAAGAAACGGAGGAGTGCATTTCTGTGATAGGAGTCACTTTGGCCCTGGTCATGCAAAAGATAGCTGGTTTTTTTGTCAGAACTCAGAAAAAAATATTCCCTTTTTGAACTCATCACCTACAAATTGCAATTTTGCTCATTCCACATAGAAAATTATATTTGTCTGCTGAACATGGCTTGCAGTCATTTGACATATTAAGCTCTGTCCCACTTCAGCAGGTCACGGAAGCCTTCCACAGCCGAGGCAGAGACACTTGCACATGTCCAGCTCTTTGTCTTGCTTATTACATTAATTGAAACTGATGCGGTGGAAGTTGCAGGAGGTGAATTCATCACACTCTGTATGAAGGCTGCTGCTCAAATGGGAACTGATCTGCTTTCAAAATGTCTTGCTTTAATGTGTCTAGTGATATTTTGTTAAAGAAAGAGACATGTAGTATTTAATGCTCTTCATCTTTTAAAAGTGAGCACATACTTGTAATTAAATTAATTATGATAATCCTGCAGGTGTCTTGTGTGCTGTAAGCTGGGTTTTGATTTCCAAGACATTGCCTCCTAAAAGGAAATAGTTTATTCCTTTGTTCTGCACTGCTTTTGATTGGAAGGACAGTGAATAATTAATTACGGCTGAATAATTAATTACAGCAATATTACAGACTTGTAACTTACTACAAGAAAATGACAGGTTCTCCCTATGGCCCCCTCCCCTGCAAACGGGCTGTTTGTCCTGGAAGCACGGGACAGGCTCTGGCGAACCCCCGAGGCGGGTGGCTCTCTGCTATTTTGAGAGATGAAAGAAGTAGGAATGGTTTCATCAGGAAAGCGATCTTAAATCATGTGAGAAATGCCAAGCAGTTCTCAAAGCACCTTTACCTCAGGGGTGGGAACTGCAATTTCCATTTCAAAAGCACTTCCACAATTTTAAAGCAGGTTCTTCCAATTAAGAACAAAACATTACGTTTTCCTTTGAATTTAAATTAGACAAATTCAGGCCGTTCTTCACAACTAAGTCTTACTGAGCAGTGGAAACCACACGTTCATCATCTCTTAAAGTATCCCATGTACATCTCCGAAAGGAAAGGAATAAAAACTCTCTCCTGTCACCTCTCTCTGTGCAGGCACTTCATGGATTTCTGCAAACAGGACACTGCCTGTTCGTTTTTCTTTCATGAGAATTTTGGCTAAACCAGGACAGCTGCTTGCGGTCCCAACCAGGCAGAGTTGGATAAACTGCAAGAGTGGATAAAATACCAAGCAACACAAACCAGGATTACGTGCAGGTATTCCCAGAAATAAAAGCAGAGAAGTCAGCACTGAACCTGTTTCCCTCAGGAAGCATGATAGAAGATGCTTTCCAAAGCCCTTTGGAAGAGGTCGTTAGAGCAAGATAACTGGAAAATACATAAAATGCTAATTCGCTGCCTTCGGGAAGACCAGACAGGCTAAATGCAGGTATGAGAGAGGGTCTCTTGCTTCAGCTGCTCATTTCTTAGCCCTGGCAAGCTCTTGCCTGGTTTTCCCAGCTCCCCTGCCCCAGGAGCAGGGCGCTCTGAGCGCCAGCACGTCCTGGCTGCCCAGGAACAGGAGAGGCATTGGAAAGCAGGTTCACAACACTGGAAGAGTTCCCAAAGAGTTTCTGTTTCCTTCTCGTAACAACGTTGCAGCTCAATGTTGCATCAATAGCTCGAGGAAGCGGGAGAAACAGTAAAATGGACCTTCAATGAAAACAGCCCGGGTCTGATACAATTACTGAGCAGTGAAAGAACATAAATGGCCTTTAATTGCTGCTGGAATTACGCAGTGTCCTCACATTTCTCAGCTTTAATTTCTGAATTAAGAAGTCTCTCTTCCTAATAGTCAATCACAGTGACTAACTGTTGCCTTCTGCTAGTCCCATAAGGTGCCCAATAGCCAAATTATCACTGCTTTATTCTTCAGTAATAGCTGGACTCTTTCAAAGAAAGACCTCAGTTCAGGGGAAGCTCATGAAGAAGTTTAACGGTACATTAAACGATGCTGAATTACACAGGAATTTGCATGGATTTGCATTTTACATTTATATTAATGCCAGATGAGTTCATTATGATTCATCTAACAATAATGAATGCTAAAGGAATAAGTAATGATCATGCTATTACAACTGTGCCATAATCCTGTCTCTGCAATTCCAGTCTCTCTCCTGTTTTCTACAAAAGCAGAGAATTGGTTACTATCACAGGCAACGTGACATTGTGCTCCTCTTACCCTCCTGACTCAGGTCTAACTTTTTTGAGATCTTCATGGCTGTGACCATATGGCTAAAAGCCTTTGCCAGTTAGCATCTTCCCAGGATTCAAAATAGCTGTAAAGTCACTCATGGTACTTTTTCATTTGTTGACTTTGCTGTCTTTCCCCTTTCTCCCGGGGGTTACTAGTGGCCCGCACAAGCTCAGTCGGCACATGAGCATGTTCCTCTTGTCCCATCTGAGGTCTTAGATGTGTCACAAGTGTCAACAAAACTGGCCAACAGATGCAGATAGATTAGGGGAATAGGGAGAGAAGAGAAGGGGTTGCCTCTGTTGACCACAAGCCTGCCCTGTCTCCTGCCATTCCTCACCGTTTCTCCCTGGATACATAGCCTGGAATGAGCTGCCGGCTGCTGCTAACACCCACTGGCAGCATCCGCAGCTGCTGCCAGACCGGGCGCAGCTCCAGAACACCTACCCAGCCTGGGAGTGGACAGAGCTGGTGGCCTGCACGCAAACTGTCTTCTTAGTGCTGCTACAGAATATGGTTAAAGAGTCACAAGAGAAAGAGGTCCCACTCTTTGTTAAGGTCTATACGTTTTTAGAGCTTTCTTCCTACCCGTGTTGCAGTCTGCAGAATGGCGTTAACTTGATCCCTCCAAGTTTACCATCAGAGGAGTGAACAGTCTTGCTCTTTGAACCTCACGCAATGGACTTCCGTGAGGTGGAGAAAATAGGTAGGAAGAAGATGACCAACCACTGAGCATAAGGATAATTGAGGATAGTTCATGAGAGTGATTGAGGCATAGAGCAGACTAGAAACTGAAATGCAAGTTTCTGTAAAAAAATTCTGATTTTTTTTTTTTTTTTTTAAAATAGCAAAATCCAAAAGTTGACACTATGGAGAGTAAATTATGGGTATCTATGGAATCAAACCAGACAATTTTTTTTCCTGATTCACCTTAGTGAATTCCTCTGCTATTGATTGTCTTTCTTAGAATGCAAACAGGTCTTCTGACAGCACAGGTGTGACTTAACTCGCTGTCAATTTTTTTATGCTAATAACTTCACTCCTGTAAGTTCAAAGGATGTGGCCTAAAGTCTGCCTCAGGTAGGAACATAGTTTGAAAAAATATCTGAAAAAAGTCCTGTCCTCATAGTTCCTGTAACAGCGATTCTGTTTCACATCTTTTGGTACATTATTTTGCTTTCTTAATGCTGCTTTAAACCCCTTTGGCAGGAACAGCTAATAACAGCTTGGAAAAATTAATATGTATGTTAGATGGAAACATTCTATTGTTTCCATGGATACCGGTGCAAAATCCCGTCTGTGATATGTCTTCCTGCAAAATGTTTAATCAGCAGCTAAAAAGCCAAATACCTGTAAAGTGGAGAATGAGCTTAAAAAATCCTATTAGACTGCTCAGGACGTTTCTCTGGCTCCTGCAATGATGTGTACCTGGCATGGGACAGCCGTGCTGCCCCTTGGTTTGTTCCGGTTTCTTGTTTGGTTCGTAGCATCCAAGGCTGCCTTGTCTTAGAATGAACTTGGGGAGATTAGATTATTTTCCTTGCTGCTGGCCCTTTGGGGATGCTTATGGTTGAGTGGGTTTCCAAGCTGACATTGCCCTGGGTTCCATCAGGCCGGCTGTGTCGGCGTGTCACTCTGCTGGTGGAGGCTGGGGAGAGGAGCAGCCTCGTGCGGTTTTTCCCCTGGGTCAGTACCCAAGAGGAGAGGCTGTAATGTCTGTCTTCTTCTGCAAGACCTTTAACAGTCCAAGGCAAATGCTCTTTCCCCAACATTCCTGCTCCGACTTCTCCATGGAAGATTTTATAAAGATTGCTACTGGGAAAAAGGAAATTTTAAATAGATTTCATCTTCTGTTGAAGAGCATTCGCCTCTTCCCTTTTCTTGCTTCAGAAATCTTGCACTGCTGTCATTTCACTGAGAACCCACCCTAAGCTTCAGTTATTAGTGATTTAATGAGGAGTCTTTTAATTATAACAGCTGTTGTTTTAATTACCAAAGGATTTATAATTAGACCCCCTGCACAATCCTGCTGCTAAACCAGAGGCTCAGAAACCCTCCTGACACGGGTCGAGCTCACGGGGCAGTCTGTCCATCTGTCTGCTGCCCCAGCAAGCAGCCACCCTTTGCCTCAATCTTTTGGGAAAAGGAAGTGGAATGAATGAAAGCAGCTAGGATCGCACATGCAACTGAGCACCACATCACGAACACACAAATATTCCTCATGCTAATAAATATTAGGTGTATTGGTTTGTTGGTAACAATAAATAACTGTGCAAACTTGTCACGTGCCTATTTCATAGCTCTTATTACTGTTTTAAGTGAACTTATCTCGCAACCCTCTTTGAAGCAATCAACTCACAAAGTTGTTTTGAAAGCTTCTAGCGATATCAAGAAAGGATGCTCTTCTCATCCTTGGGATGGGGAAAAAAAAGGATCGTTTTAGACTGATCTGTATGCTTTTACAGCAAACCTTGCTGTGCACAGTCAGTACCAGACAGTCAAGACAGTCTCTTTAATCTTGGGCTCCTTTCCGAGTTCCTCAGGAAATTTGGACATTTCGACATCCACTTGCTGGAATGAAAATTTAACATTTCAGAAATTCTCTCCAGAATTAGAAATGCTGAAAAGTGGCATGTCAGAAATGTTAAAGGTAGAACCTTTCAAGAGGCACTGAAACTGTGATTTCAGAGAAGCTTTAATTTCAATTTAAAAAAATAAACTATCAGAAGGCAAAGAACATTTAAAATGGCAGGCAGTTGTCTTTGCCAGGGACAGTCAGCCCAAGGCAGAAGGTCCCCGTTTGGTGGGGCAGGAGTGGCAGAGCAGAAACACTTGTCGCTCTTGATGAGTTAAAGACACTTGAAGAGGAGAGAGAAGGTTTTGTTATCTGGTAATTTCAACTAGACGTTATGCTGCCCTTCTTCTTTCACAGACCATGGTGCTATGCGCTGTTAACCCCGCTGCCTTTTCTTTCCAGATGGGCCTTACACTTAGGAGTGATGAGAGATCATTTCTTGCATAAAGCAAGAACAAAGCAATGCATCAGACAGCTCTGCCCAGTGGATGCGGCACCGGTCCAGCTGGCAGGAGACTCGGTGCCTGTCACCACCTTTGCAGGGTCTGATCGGTCCCTTTCAGCTTTCCTGCACAGAAGATCTCCTTCTCCCGCATCTCCCCATATTTGCAAGACACTCTGAGATTGGCGGAAAGGACTTGTAAGAGAAAAGTATTCTCCAAGAGAAAAACTGCCTATTCAGTTACAGTTATCTCAATTAAATTATGTCCTGGAGTGAGTGCTCAGTTATTCTGATAGTCGTGAATTTCAAAATTAATTTGATTTCCTTTTGCTGGGCAATATTTCCTCTTGGGCTGGCAGGTATTCTGAACTGGATGCTTCCTTCTCCTGGCCGTTATTTCCCTTCTCCTTTTGCACCACTAACGTGAGCACAGAGTGCCTGAAGAAGGGGAGAGTCTCCTGACTGCCGGTCACCGGTGGCAGGCAAGCTGGAGGTAGCGGGGGCTGCCCTGAGCAGCGCTGCTGACCCCAGCCCTGGCCCCGAGAGCCCCAGCGTCCACAGGCAGCATCCGCTCCCCTTCCACACGTAGCAGTTTTGAAAGCCCCGCTGCACAGGACCAGGCTCAAACCTCTCTGTGTGCATCCCTTGGTTGCGTATCGGTACGGATTCTATCAGCTGTTTTAGCTGAGTGCAGTGAGTAGCACTTGACAGGTTATTGACTTGTAGTGATATGCTTTATTAAAAATCAGGGGGGACCGAAGCTCTTAGCTCCTTATTAGAGTGCAGACTTGTTAGGAAAATTTAGTGATATGAAAACTATTACAGTATCCAGCAGAAACAGTCCTTCTGAGACATTCAGAATAGCAAAAGGTTAAATTAAAACTTCCCTGCTGCAGCATAATCAGGAGATGGCCAGGCACAGTCTCCATGTTATCATGCTGTGCACGCTCAAATTAGAACAGCGAAGTGGATTTTATATATATATATAGCATGAAGATATTATAATACATAAACCTGCTTCCCCTCTCCAAATGGCCTCCTTTTCCACTTCTGAAAGTGTTAGAGCTTGATTCAAACTCACTGAAGAAAACGTGCTTTTCATATCAGAAAATGGGCTTCGGATGGCCCTGCAGTGCTCATCTCCGCACACCGGCAAAATGCTGGTTAACGCCTAGTGATCAGGAGAAAAGTAAAAGCTCTCACAGACCTGTCTATTTAGTTACAGCCCACAGGGGCCATTCGCAGCATGGATATGACACCATCAACCAACGCAATGAGCAAAGTCTTTGAGAACTGGACAAGGGCCAACCTTGAACCACCTCTGCTGGACACCTCTGCCTGATAACCGTAAGCACAGCTCGGTATGACAGACAGCACCTACAGCAACAGAAGCCAAAAACATGACCCAGGGAGACGAGCAGGGCTGTATGGCAGCTGTGTGTCCAAAGCAAAGACCGTGGTGAGTCTCCTCCAAGGATAATCATGCCTTCCCTCTCCTCACCACAGAGCCACTGGCCTCCACAGCCCACGGGTGTGGATCAGGGTCAGTGCCAGCGTCCGCACTGAACGTGCATCATGGTGTACACACACAGATTTCATGGACCCAATACACAAACCAGAACCAGAAAATTTAGATAGTAATATACTAATTATATAGAGCATTTTCTATGTGCTATTCTATATTGGCATCGAGCCGGCTGGGCAAACCCTGCGCCACAAGTGAGCACAGCTGAGCCTCGATTGTGGGTACTGACGGAGACAACTTTCTCACAGTCTGCAGAGCACAAACTCGTCTGAGACTTCAGCCCGTGGCACAGCTCAGTCTAAAGATTTGTCTATCCCCAGCATGGGAGCTGAACAGTGTCAACAAACAATTAACATGCTCCCAACCAAGCAATTAAATCAATGGCAAACTGGGAATTCCAGCAAACAATGGAATTACTGCATTTACTACAAAAATTGCTATATGTAACTACTGCAAGGAATAAACACCAACTAGGAAAAAGCTGGGGCTGTTCGCTTCAACACTTGCCTCTGCGGTGGAACAGGATCCTTCAGTGGGAGTTAGAGAGTGTGTTTGATTCAAAGTGAAGACAACACTTATTATTACAAAAATTTATTAACAAGAGGGAAGAATGTTTTTCAACAGCAGCACCATCATCTGTGTTTGAAGGAGCTCACACGCTGTTTGGCTGCTTCAGGAAGAGGATAAGGCACTAGTGGAAGGGACCGAGCAGTACGTGCTTTACTTACAGGACGATTAGCTTCTGAGCTGTAGGGCAGCAACAGGGATAAAGGCCATATAAATCTTGGGAATATTTTATTAAGGCTTAATATGTTTTAATGGGAGGAAAATGGGATTCAGCACAATGGAGTCTGTCTAGGCTGGCACTTCTGGTCTTTCCTCCACACTTCTGTCAAATGAGGGGCTGCGATGAAACTCTCCCATCCTTTTCGGCCCTCAGCAGAGAGCAGGAGCTCACAGCCCTGCAGCTCAGCGGCCAGTCTGACCACAGGATGCTCAGCACTGCAGAGCAGCCAAACCCCAGCACGATTGCATGGGGAAAAGCGAGTCCTCCTCGAGCTGGATCAGCGCCCTGACACTTCCTATGTGTCTCTCGTGCTTAATTACGAGTCACATTGCACATCCTGCTTGAACTGCTGAGAAGAGCTGCTTAGCTTGGAAAATTCAGAATCCATCCGCTCATTATGCAAGATAAAATAACTCTCACTTCAATGGGAGCTGACACGGAGCCTAGAGAAAGAGCAGATCTGTGAAACGGGGGCTGTTTGATCCATGCTTTGCTAGCTGTTGTATCAGCTCCTCTCAGGAGATGAGAAGGAATATTAGCCAGGAAATTACTTTCCAGTTAGTTCAAGCTGTGTTTTGCAATGCTGATTAAGGTGGAAGGTGACAGAAACAATTGCTAAATATCAATAATATTATGTACACAATTAAAATGCAGGCAAGAGTCTTTTAATACAAAACAAAATGAGGTTGTGAGCCCGTGCAAGGATTCAGTGATGTTGCTAGGTTAAATCTTCAACTCAGTGGAATATTTGAAAATGTAATTTTTGCCTCCTCCTCCTCCAAATCCCTTTTAATATTCACAATTGGCTTCTCTGTGAGAGATTTCCAGCTTTGAAAAGTTGTTTGAGCCAAGCAGCTAAGGATTATCTCTAGTAAAGCACTGTTATTCAGGACAAATCTCTACAGACATGTTTACTAAATAACTGATATTTTACAGAAGAAATGACATTAATTACAACCACAACAGCAACAAAAATAGGCGTTGAAATGTTTCAGTCATGGCCATCATAACGGAAAAAAAAAAAATCAACGTGGAACCTTCTTTTGGAATAAACACTGGAAGTCCCAGACAGGCTTTTGTCATTTCAGAGTTTGTGAAAGACCGACAGAGCAGCAAATAAAGCAGAGCAAGGAAGAAGGCAGGGTGCCCCCACCCGTCTGTGCCCCAGGGAGGGACCATGCGAGGCAGGGACGTAGTCAAGCCCCAGACGGGGCTGGGCAGCACTGCTGCCCACGCAGCCGGGCAGGAGACGGGGCAGGAGGTGCCCGGGGGCTGCCACGCAGCCATGACCGCTTGCTGCCGGCAGGGCTGTGCTGCTGGCAGAGGCAACGAGCGGTGCTTTGCAGACAGCCGTGCACAGCCCCAGCCGAGCACTTTCCTCACCCCTCGGTCCTGCTGTTGCCCTGTGCCTTACGGTGCCACTTTCACAGAGAGAGGTCCTGGCTCCCCCGGGCCAGGGTCCACCGAGGGAGCAGAGGAACTTCCGTGGACATAGGCGAGGCCAGAGGAAAACCCACCCTCACCCACAAGCATCGCTGAGAACAGGATCCTTCTGTTCTCTTGTCGATATTCTCCCCCCCAGGCTTCGCAGGCACCAGCAGCCAGGAGCAAATGGTGCTGCACGTCCCTGGTGAGGGAACAGCACAGTCCTCAGGCCACGCCACTGCCGGGCACAGGTCCACTTGGCACATTAACTTTATGCCAGGAGAGGATGTGCTTGGTTGATGGTAAGGGAGACAGTTTTCCCCACGGACATATTTGTTCACTAGGTCTGTTCCTTCTTCTGTTATCAATCTAGTGGTTGACTTTGAGCAAAGTCATTTTCCCTCTCTGTGCATCTGTTTTTCTGTGGGTACCAACCTCTGACCGCTTTACAAGGCACTTAGAGCTACAGCTGAGAATATCTGGGTTTGCTCCTCCTGTCCATAGCGAGTTTACAGCAGAGACTGCTGCGTATGCCTCGGACAACTGCAGGCTTGAATGGGGGGGAGTTGCCAGGCTCTCCAGATGTTTTCTAACATTGAGATGCTTAGTTTCTAGTGATGAGTTTGTAAGCCTGACTTTTAACTCTTTTTGGAAAACCGTGGCCTGTGCTTGCTCTTGTAATAGGATAAGGAGAAACCTTTGTTTTGGCTGGATCCTTCTGACATTTTCAGTGACAAAAATAAATTTGATTTGCACAAGCTGTGAAGGAATGGGAAACATGTTATTTCTAAAATGTGCGTGGTGCTATTGGATATGATAAAAGACTGAATGAGTCAGTAAATGTAGCAGTTTAGTAGCTTAAAAAAAAATAAATCAATAATCATGCAGCAAGATCTACAGTATTGGAACAGAAAAATGTAGCTGAAAGCCTGCCTGTCTGGGAAATTTAACCCTTGCCTTTACCAGTCCCTTGCCTGGGAAGCAGCAGGGCAGTTCTTCTGTGAGTCATGTTCATCCTGGGGGGGGTGAGATCGGCCAGTCCCCGGGCTGACAAATGCAAGTGAGGGAGCAGAGTAAAATTCGCACAAGGATTTTAGTGGCTGTCACCGGCTGCTGCCTTCAGCCACCGTCCTGATCATGGTGGTAACAGAGCCAGCACATCAAACAAGGGGGAAGAGTCATCCCCAAGAAGAAATTTCACCTTAATATCAGGCACGTGAGTGAGATTCATTTCTCCTCATCACCCTTAAACACAAGCAGAATCCAGAAGAAAGATCAAAGGAACTCATTTTAGGGCAACACCACCTGTTTTTCAAATCTACTGCATCATCACAGACGTGATGGGAACATTCGTATGTGTAGAAGACTGGGTAAACTCTTAGAAGTTATCTAAATCTACTTGCTAGTCCTTAGGAAGGAACTTATCTCACCAAGCTGTCCATAAATTAATGTATTTGCCTCATTTTAATTGCCTGAGCTCCCTTCATACTCAACAGAACAAGAGACTGAGGCACCATTCATGGAATTGTTCATTCTGCCTATTTTAGACACCTTTTTTTTAATTAGATTTGATTCTTGTTTGACCCATCTCTGACTTTAATCATGTGAAAATGCTAGGAAGAATGGCATACTAATAAAGGATTTTTTAATCTTTTTTTCAGACAAGGAGTGGAGTCCCATTTCCAATCTTGGTGCTATGCACACAAGGTTCATTGATGAGATTTGTATATAGAAGAATTTGGTCTTTGGGCTTCTCCTGTAATTGCATAATTCTTCCCCTGCTAATCGACATACCCGAAGGGAAAACAAAAAGCTCCACAAATTGCAGGCTTCCAGGTTGCCAGAAAGATGGTTCAGAAAATTAGTCTTTCTTCAAAAAGGAAAGAAAAAAAATTGTTCCTGCTTGGGAGGGAAAAAAGAAAATCCAAAAATTTTACCTAACTCAGTAAAAAAAAAAAAATAAAACAACAACAAAGAATTTACATGTGCACTTAAATTTGAGTACATAAATAAGAGAATTCTCACAGCAAAGGAGACGCATAGCATTTTGCTGGCCAGAGGTCTAAGTCCAGCTGCCCCTGAGGGCAGAGACAACCCAGCTGCGTTACAGAGTACCCAAGAAAGTGGGGTCCTGGCCCCCATTACAGCACAGAGTCACTCCCAAGTGACTCAGCACACTCGCCCACTAGGAAATGAGAAATAAAAGGCTGTGAAAAGCATGAGGATTATTTAAATTATCTGCTTCAAGATTTACGAAGTCATTTCTGCCAGTTGTAAGTCAGGCACACTCCAGCTCCCTCCGACTCTGGCTGCAGGGGCTGGGGGGGCTTTGGGGTGGGGTGTCTCCTCCTCCCCTCGCCACTGGACCTTCCCCTCAGAGATGCTGCAGGCCAGCTGCCTGCAGAGGCTCCCCGTGCTGCCGAGCAGCTCCTCAGAGCCACTTTGATGACCAGCAGGGAAGAAGCTGCAGCCACGCTTCGCGTCCACCCCGTCGGGTTACATCTGCCCCCGACAACGGCTGCTTGAGTTGGGACGATGCTACTGGTCTGACTGGACGTGACTGGGCCCGATGAGATGAGTTTGGTAGGAGGAGAACAAATTCCGTGTTCGTCTCCAGAAGCTGAAGTGACACAAAAACAAAAAGGAAGGAAAAGGCTCGCTGAGGGTCCGCTGCACAGGACTTGGGGCCTCCTGTCCCTCTCAGCCCCTTGATTGTGGGAGAGGCAGCACTAACTCAGCCTGCTGCAGGATGAATAATTCATAGCTAATACTTCATTAGGAAACGTCTTCTAATCCGCCCTACAGGCTGCCCATGAACAGGGTCACAACTTTCCTCTCAGCAGTTTCCCCCAGTTATTCACCACACAACACCAGTGCATGGCTCCGGTGCCTCTGCAGAGCGCGTGGCATTGCCCTGGCCCCTCACCCCAGGAGCCGGCAAGAGCCACCACCGCCACGGTCCCAGCTCCACTCACACGGGCGCTGGGTCAGGGCCACCCCGGCAGGGCTCGCGGCACAGCCCCGAGGGCACGGGAGGACACGACCCTCCCCACGCGACACCACTCTGCTCCGGGCAGGCTCCATCCCCTCCCATCCCTCCACCCGCTTTACTCCTGTCCTCAGACTCACGTTGCCACCACCTGAGACCATCGCATGGGTGCCTAAAGGGGCTTCAGGGAGCACACTACCACAGTGCTTCTGGAAGTCCTGACAAGAACTGAAACACCGCCTCATAAAGTAACGCCAGACCCTGACACCGCTGTTGTTTAGCTCAGTATTTCATTCTGCAAAAGCACGCAGAGTCATTCGCTTGCCTGTACCGCACAGCCCTCCTTGGCATGCAGGTCGGCCTTTACGTCCCTCGGGAACTAGCCCCCAGCCAAATTTTCCAACTCCAACGCAGGTCAAAACACTCTGGCAAGAGCAGCTTCTCGCTGCTCTCAGTGCTGTGCCCAGGAGTCGGGGATTACAGAAGCACATGGAAAAGAACTAAAAACCCCAGTTGTTCTTCAGTGCACCGTATAGCAGAGGTGACCTGCAATTCCACCTGAGCGACAGGCAAGCGTTCAGCTGATTCTTGTTTAAACCAAACACTTCCATACGTACTGTTAGACTTCTTACAGCAGTCCAAGTGGAAGACCAGCTCCCGCAGTCTGTGGGCACGGGCTGCCTGTGGGACCCTCACTGCTTTTTCTTGCAATTAGAGTTGTATGAATACGCAAGGATTTAGTCCTCCAGCCAAAGGGTCTCTTGTGCATGGAGTGGGGGTTTCTGGCCACTTCACACAAAGCGTACTCTTAAAAATAGTGCAGCTGGCTTCTAATATTTTGGGTCTAGAAGATGTCTTTCAGTGTAACCATAAACAAGTGTTACTGAAATATAAATCCCAGAGATGTGATTTCATATATATATATGTATACACACACAGATATATATGCCTGTGTGTACATCCTGTGACTCGCACTACTTGCCCCGTTCCTGAGCCAGGGTGTCGGTTACCAGCTGCAAATCATCACCTCCACAGGCTGGGCATGCTGGAGGGGTGAAAGGACAAGGGCCTCTGCCGTTTTCACCTCTCCTGCCATGGACCACCACAGCCCTCTCACCTACCCCCTGCCTCTGAACCCTGGTTTGGCAGGCTGGGCTGTGGGCTGGGAGCTTCTCATTGTCTTGCAGAAAAGAAAACAGTTTGAACGGGGAAATTTAAAGGGTAGTGTGCCTCCCTGCAGCAAAGGAAAAACAAATGGCCATAATGACAAGCTACCGCAGGATGCTCTGACTCAACGGAGTTGGGCTTCTTCGCCGCTTAAGTTATTTCCAAAGCAGATGTTTCCTGTGCGTGATTATAACACTGGTAAGTGCAAAACAGAGTAGGGAAGGCAGATGTTATCTTGACCTCTACTTTCAGGAGCATGATGGCTGATTTTTATTTCTGGCACATAATCTGAACGTATTCATCAAGGAGAACATGATGGAAAAAAAGGACAGCGACAGTGATAGCAGCTGCACCCAAAAAAAAAGTTTCCTTTTGCTCGTCTGAGTAATGAATACAGAGGAAAACAAGAAATGACCTTGAGCTCCTTCCACCGCTTTTGCATTTATTTGCTTTATTTCAGTATTTTCTGTTTTCTCCTGACTCCCCATTTCCTCTGCGGGTTCAGAGCATCCCAGGACACCCCACTACGCACTGCCACCACGACTGCAGCGCAGGGGCTGCTCCAGCTGGCACGGGCACTGAGCCACAGGCAGTGCTTGGGGACCCCAGGATGTGAGCCACCAGCCTGGGACCTAGTCCTGATCCCACCACGGATCTGTCAGGGGGATGATTTCCAAGATTAGTAAGTCGCTGGGGGGCCTTCGAGTTGTGACCAACAGACTCCATGGTGGGGGACGCAGAGGAGCCCTGTCCCGGCCCAGCAGCCACCCCATCCCCGCTGCCACACTGTCCTGCCTCCCGAGCCACCACTGGGCTGAACAAAGAGCGCGGCGGTGGCCGCACTGCAAGACCATCGCCTGCCCCTTCCCTGCCAACACATGTTGGGCCACAGTGGGAGAGAAATTACTTCTGAGGAAGGTTTGTGCCCACCATTTTCAAATCGTACCCATAAGGTATCCCAGACTTAATCCTTTCTGCACAAAGATGGGGTACCACAAACCAGAAGTCACTCTGAAAGTATTAATTAACATGTTGATTTACTAGCATCTGTATTTCTGTACTACTAGACACCCATCTGCACAGGTGACGCCAACTCAGGACTGGCTGCTGCTGTCACCCGTGCCGCTGCCACCCGAAACACCTTGGGCTGTGTTGCCTTCCCTTCGCTGCATATAAGCATCCGTCCCACTGCACAACAACGCAGTGCTGGGAGGGGGATGTTTAATAGGACTGGCTGGGATTCATGCTGCTCTCGACAGGAGTTGCCCCAAAGTTTAATGAGATAAAAAAAAATCTGGTTTAAAAAAAAAAGAAAAGAGGATTTCAGCCAGCACAAGGTCAACCAAGTCAGACTTCCTGTCAATGTAATGAAGATGGAGTGAGGCAGATTTAGATAGAAGAGAGACGGGTAAAAGCAAACTGCTCAGAGCAAAGACGACGCCAAGATTTCTGGTCTCAGGACTCTGGTGAAGGTCTAAATCCAGAGAAGCGAGAGGAGCCACTAAAGCCGGCAAGAGGAGAAAGTCTTTCCTCGTTAGCAGCGGAGACAAGATTGATGCAGCCACAAGGACCTCAGTAGGAATTCACCTGCCAGGAGGTGCCCGTGGTGCTCCCCAACGGCTGCCCGGTGCAGAGCCCACTGCCCACCCCGGGCCATTCCTGCAGAAACCATCTGCAAACACCCAGTGCATCAACAGACAAACGATGCACGGTCGTTGAAAATGAAATGATTCGGCCTGAATTATTTGTTCAGTTTCAGAGCTCACACGCCAGCTGAGGAACATCCTGATGCATATTATCTGCTTCAGGTCTGATGCATTTAGCAAGGAACCACAATTGCTATTGTAAGAAGGAGAGGCACTTAGCAACACCTCCAATTAAAAATTCCAATTGTCTCAAGTAAGCGCTCTAATATGGATTTAATAAGATTGCCTATGTTAATTATATATCCATTTATTGTTAAAAGAGCACTAAAGATTTAATAAGAGATAAATCCAGATGTCTTCTAATTAGCTGAAAGCTGCACGAAGTACGAAAGGTGAAATTCGTTCCTGCGCTGGTCGGTGTTAGTCCGATGCAGAATTTGACTTCCACTCAAACCCTGGAGGCACAAGTACTATGCTGGTCTTGATCCGACCTCGTTGCACAGAAGCAGACTTCACTGCAAATGCATAATGACCTTTTCATCAATATTAGATACTTGCAAAGAGATATTTTTCAAATCAATTTAATGCTTCACCTGCAATTCAATACCAGTGTAATTAGATCAAGATTATGCACATTCAACTATTACTCACTTTGACATTTGAACAGAAGAAAATAAAACAAAATTTCCCTTCAAAATACGAATGTAAATGTTAAATTCTAATGGGTATTTTGCAGAGGACCATTTTTAAACATTTTACATGCATGTGTTCATTTGCAATCAGGCTTATCAGGCATTGTTAGGTGTGAGACAGACTTTGCTCAGAGTCCTGAAAACAAGACCAGGAACTGGAGGAATCACAGATCTATGAGCTGTCTTCCTTCCCATGGCTAGGCCAAGAAAATATCATCAACTTGACTTTTAAAGGTCTAGACAATCTGTTGCAGAGCTCTCTGGGCCAAGAAGACTTTTCCACAAGGGGAATAAACATCTGCCCGTGCTTTAGATTGAAAGCTTGGATTTAAAGGTCTGTGGGACGTGAGCTCTTGTTTTGCTGGACTGGGATGGTTTGTACAAGTACCTCGGTGCAATGGTACAGAGCGTAGGGAACAGCGCAGGCCTGCCCAGCCCAGTTCAGGATGGTGTAGTTTACCCAAAGCATTTGATCTTTTCATTCACAAAGCTTCCCTCTGCAGGTCGGGAAGGAAAAAAAAGACACACACACACACCTCCCCCCCCCCAAAAAAAATCAATGCCTTACTGCAGATGTTCTGTGTTTTTAATCCTTCTCTCCCTTCTCTTTTCTCTTATAATTAATTGTATCACTTTGTCTCAGTTTGGATTGATACAACTGCAACTGTGCTAATCACTGCGAGCATCCTCTCATAAACACTGTTAATTGCTAATATTACACAACAGAATAGCTATCACTTCTTGCCTGGCATTTTATTAACGATCATTTGATTTGGTGAATCAATTTTTGAAAGTAACACATCTTATTAATTAATCATCATAAAATTGCTTGAAAATAGGGGAAGGAGAGAAGACAAAGGAACACACAGGGTACCCAATTAACGAAGACTTTGGGTGGAAGAGATGGGCATTGGGTCGAGCTATTTACAGGCACTAAGAGCCTGCCTGGCTAGGCCAGAAAGTAAAGCACAGGAAAGCAAGCTTCTCATAGTATAACTAATGATACAGAACTAGTTGTAATATAGGAGTGTCATGTATTACTTTTGTGATATAAGATGCTTGCTGTAGTGATAACGATAGGGCATCAATTACCCTTTTAAGTTTCTTTGCCTCTGATGGGTTCATTTGCTTTGCTTGCTTGCCTCTGTTTTAAATTATTCAGCTGAATTTAGAGTTCCTGAGTGGGATTAAGAGCCCCGCGGAGCAAATGGATGCCATCATCGACTTACAAACGCACCCAGGAGCCCTCCCCACTGCCTTCCTCCTCCCCGCCTCAGCAGGGCATCCCCAGGGGTCCGAATCGGAGGGTGCAGGCAGGCGGCTGCTCCCCAGGCGCTGCGAGCCGCGACGGCGGGGACGGCACGGGGCAGCCCTCACCGTAGGAAACCCCTGAGCCTCCGTGTGCCGGCTGACTTATTTGCCTCCACTTGAGTCAAATCATTCGCTAATGTAAGAGGGGGTCTAAAGCATTTCAGAAGAATGTATTGAGGAGCTTAGATTGCTGACATAATTTTGAAGATTTCAGATTAGGTCCTCAAGAAGGACTGATGTTTCTGAAATAGCACGCCTCTCTCCCCAGCACAGAGAAGTGTAGGTGGTCTCACTGTAAAGCACAGGGACTTTATTTAGACCTCATGCAAGTGAAATTTAGTCACATCACTCCAAGCAAGCAGGTATTACAGAGTTTTGACTTGAATATCAAAACCACCCCAAAATCCCAATGTTTGTTAAACAAAGAATCATTTAGGATAAGACTAGCTCACGTTAACATAAAAAGAACAAAGAACATGCAGGGGAAAAAAAAAAGAGAGAGCAAGCAAGCGAGAAAGAAAACTTGATATAAATCAAGTCTAACCACTCCACCAATCACCAGCTCTCTAAATCAAGAAACCTGGCAGATTTTCCAAGTAAGAATCAATCTTCCTGTCTCTGCAGTAAATACTGTAATCCTTTTTCCAGCACGGTATAGAAAATGTAACTGCCACATTCAAGATTTATTGAAAAATATTCTGCCAGAGTGTTTGAATGTTGCGGTTCCAAATGTTTTTAAACAAGAGGTCAGAAAAGTTAGCACGGCTCTGTCCTCCTCCTCTGTCCAAAACAGTTTTGTGAAAGACAGATCTCCAACTGATGTTATCACACACGTACAGCACAGACCTGAGCTGTAGTTACTCTCTACACACCTTTACACCTAAAGCTCTTAATGCAGCTGCAACTACACCATACATTTGCCAGAAAAGCCCGTTTTCTTCACTCTCCTGCATCCCTGCCAAGCACTGCTCTGGCAGCAGGGCTTCACCTGCATCAGGGTGGGGGTATTCGAAGGCATAATGTCTTCTGGGACCATGCTGGGACACTGCATAAGGGAGAAGCTGCTGCGCTCGGTACAGTCACGTCTATGCAGCTGCAGGTCTGTGGAGCCAGTCACCCCCCGGCACCCCTGGCCCAGGCGTACTGGAGTGTCTTGCGCAGACCAGGCTGGCACAGGAGCAATAGGGATGAGCAGGGTCCCCGGGCACACCCGAGGGCCGAGCTGCCTTACAGCTTTCAGAGAAGGTATTCTTGTAGGTTAAAGGCTAGACCAGGACTCAGAGTATCAGACATCCCAGCATTGACCCTGCCCTGAAGAGATTTTAAGCCCAGAAAGGACAGGCAAATCTTAGGCTACCATCATCCCAACGTTTACTGGAGGATGAGCAGAGATACAGAGGACGTAACTTGCCTGCAGCCACATGGGGAGCCCATGTCGGTCCCTTATGGGATGTTTGTATGTCCCCCAGCAGAACAACAGCAAACCAGGACTGTCTACCAACGCAGACCCATCACCAGCATACAACATCGTATACACATACACCAATATCCTACATTTTCCCCTGCAGTAGCGGGACTCAAATTTCTGTCATTGTAAAGCTTTGGGTAGAAGGGCAGCTGTAAGTAGAGTTTTTATACAAACAAACTTGGCCCAAGTTGCCTTCATTATAAATTTGCCACAACTCAAGAGCAGATTTACTTGTGCTTACCTCAATCCCCATCCGCCAAACACCTGAATGCTCCTGCTCCAGCTCCAGCTCCTGCAGCAGGTAGTACAGGTTTCCAGAGCCTGAGGAAGGGCACCTGCCAGCGCAGCTGACACCCCCTCACTTCTTGGGGGTGGCAGAGATGCTGCTGAAAGCACAAAGAGGTCAGGGTGGGGAAAAGTATCCAAAAAGCAAGGACAGCAATATAAGCAGGAAGCCAAGGCTAAAATCACCTCTCCCCCCATGCACTGCCCCGGCCTCCCCCAACTATTTCAGAGCTGCAAATCAAAAGCTCAACCCTCAGAGGACCAAACTAGGATAGGAAAGGGTACTGACTACAGTCAACGTCATTGGAAAATGACCCCTTAAATCTCAGTACAATATAGTAAATCAATGCCGCTAACGTTGGAATATGTTCATACAACAAGAAATTCAAGTGATTTCACCAAAATAACCCTGAGGCAGCAGGTAAAGGGAGAGGAAAAAGCCTATCAGATTAAGAAACTACTTAAATTAATAAGTCACTGAAACAACTAAGAGAGGTGAGGTTTCACTAGAATTTTTAGGGGCACTTTTAAAGCATAACAGTAAATCGACAAAAGGTATTCTTCTCTTCCCCTATTGTTTAAAGCCCATGGGACTTCAGCATGTGCTTATAATGAGGCCAACTCGCAAGCGTTTCGCTGGCTTGTAGCTCACGCTGGTGTTGTACCGATGCTCCCGGGTTGTTACTGTCATTCATTAAGCTGTAAAGTTGGCAGAATTGCAGTGAATTGGGACCCCCTGGAACATTAGAGTTTTTGACACTTTGTGTTAACACTGGTGTCCTGGCTTAATTCCAGTTTGTTTAATTACATCCCAGCACTCTCAAATCCCCCGCATTGTTAGCTGGGGAGGACGATCTCCCTTTGCCTCTCTGTAACCGTGCCCTCACCTTGCCCTGCACCACGGAGCAGCTGCAGCATCCAGTCCCCGGGGCGGCCGCATTTCAGTGGCGGGGGAAACGACGGCCCTATATACCAGTCCTATACCCACTACAGATTTTTTTGAAGTGCATGCTTCAAGATAAAAGCTTACACAAATGGAAGAATTATGTCGTATATCCATTATACACACGGAGAGGGGGGAAGGCTCCGAGCAGTGATGTTAAGGAGAGGCAATGCGAAGAGCCCAGAATTGTCTTGAATACTCCTTGATGTCGAACGAACAGACGGATGTTTTTCAAGTTGGCCTGGCAGGTAGGAGGCAGTGAGCCACGACTGAGCTTCCTCACTTGACCTTCAAGGGAGGGAACTGATCTGAGTAAAACTTTAGGAAATCCATATTATGTTTATTGCCAGTGAGGAAAAGAGGAGGAGAGGATACGTTGTTTCCTTCCTGTTTATCCTGTAGCCTCTCCCAAAACTTATAATGAGAGCTCGGTTCAGGTTGTTTTTTAACAAGAAGTAATTTGTATGCCAGAGAGAAAAGCTGACGTTTGCTTTTCCTTCAAAGTATATATGATACCACAACAAATGTGTCTGTAAAGCAGCAGAAGAGGACCTTGCAGATTTTTTTTTTTTTCTACTTTGGTAAAAATGTTTATTCTTTCTCCAAAGGGATATATACGTTTGTCTCAGTTTTGTGCCTGTGTTTTCACTTACCCAGAGGCCAAAGTAACATATTTAATTCAAAAGTGCTGTGAGAGTCTCCCCGGAGCTGCAGTGCAGATGTGTCACCTTCCCCTTTTCCCCACGAGCTGGGCCCGCTCATCGCCCCGTCAGTCAGGAACATGCCCCAGCAGGGACCAGTCTAATGTTCCTCCAGGTGAATATGCAGTAAATATGGGATCCGAGCTGGTGTTCAAAAATCGGCAAGAACAATTTCCTTTAAAAATTAATTACTGCTGACATCTAATACAATTGCAGCATGCAGGCAGACACCAGCAATTAATTAATCAGCAGTTTTCAAAAAAGAGATTATTGATTTGTTGTTCCTCATAAACCTGGAATATTAGATTGAGGATGAGACAATTACATAAAGCAAGGGAAGAAAATTGGCCTTCATGAATAAGACAAATGGAAAGGAGTCTGGGTGTCTCTGGTTTTTTTACAGGATACCTGCATCCCCATCAGGGTCACTGCACCAGAAAGGCACATTCAAAACAGCTAACTCATTCTTTTGAAAAATTAAGTCTCTCCAATAAATAAATACGTAAATAAATTGAACAAGCCATGGACAATGCTACTGAACGGGAGCCTCTGATATTCACCCAGCAGCCACAACCCCCAGCCTCTGAGGGACCACTCCATCTCAGCAGCTTTGGCATATTCATCCTCTTCAAGAGGGAGGTCTTAAAGGCGCAGGCGCAGGCTGTCCCCGTGTGCCGTAAGATGAACCAGCGGGGAAGACGACCGGCCTGGCTGAACAGGGAGCTTTTGCTGGGGCTCAGGAAAAAAAGGAGAGTCTACCACACTTGGAAGAAGGGGCAGCCTACTCAAGAAGAGTACAGGGAGCTCGTTAGGTCGTGCAGAGATGAAATTAGGAAGGCAAAAGCCCAACTAGAGCTCAATCTGGCCACTGCTGTAAGAGACAATAAAAAATGTTTCTACAAGTACATTAACAGCAAAAAGAGAGCCAGGGAGAATCTCCCTCCTCTGGTGGATGCCGGGGGGAACATTGTCACCAAGGACAATGAAAAGGCTGAGGTACTTAATGCCTTCTTTGCCTCAGTCTTTAATAGTCAGACCAGTTATCCCCAGGGTACTCAGCCCCCTGAGGTGGAAGACAGGGACCGTGAGCAGAAGAAACCCCCCACAGTCCAGGAGGAAGCGGTCAGCGACCTGCTGCGCCACCTGGACGCTCACAAGTCTATGGGGCCGGATGGGATCCACCCGAGAGTGCTGAGGGAGCTGGCGGAGGAGCTTGCCAAGCCGCTCTCCATCATTTATCAGCGGTCCTGGTCCACGGGGGAGATCCCGGATGACTGGAAGCTAGCCAATGTGACGCCCATCTACAAGAAGGGCCGGAAGGAGGAGCCGGGGAACTACAGGCCAGTCAGCCTGACCTCGGTGCCCGGGAAGATCATGGAGCGGCTCATCTTGAGTGAGCTCACCGGGCAGGTGCGGGACAACCAGGGGATCAGGCCCAGCCAGCATGGCTTCATGAAAGGCAGGTCCTGCCTGACCAACCTGATCTCCTTCTATGACCGGGTGACCCGCCTAGTAGATGAGGGCAAGGCTGTGGATGTTGTCTACCTGGACTTTAGTAAGGCCTTTGACACGGTCTCCCACGGCATTCTCCTGGAGAAGTTGGCAGCTCACGGCTTGGATGGGCATACACTTTGCTGGGTAAGAAACTGGCTGGATGGCCGAGCCCAGAGAGTGGTGGTGAATGGAGTGAAATCTAGTTGGCGGCCGGTCACGAGCGGTGTTCCCCAGGGCTCGGTTCTGGGGCCGGTTTTGTTCAATGTTTTCATCAATGATCTGGATGAGGGGATTGAGTGCACCCTCAGCAAGTTTGCAGATGACACCAAGCTGGGTGGGAGTGTCGATCTGCTCGAGGGAAGGAAGGCCCTGCAGAGGGATCTGGATAGGCTGGATCGATGGGCCGAGGCCAACTGTATGAGGTTCAACAAGGCCAAGTGCCGGGTCCTGCACTTTGGTCACAACAACCCCATGCAACGCTACAGGCTTGGGGAAGAGTGGCTGGAGAGCTGCCCGGCAGAAAAGGACCTGGGGGTGCTGGTCGACAGCCGGCTGAACATGAGCCGGCAGTGTGCCCAGGTGGCCAAGAAAGCCAACAGCATCCTGGGTTGTATCAGGAATAGTGTGACCAGCAGGAGTAGGGAAGTGATCGTGCCCCTGTACTCGGCACTGGTGAGGCCGCACCTCGAGTACTGTGTTCAGTTTTGGGCCCCTCAGTACAAGAAGGACACTGAGGTGCTGGAGCGTGTCCAGAGAAGGGCAACGAGGCTGGTGAAGGGACTAGAAAACAAGTCTTATGAGGAGCGGCTGAGAGAACTGGGGTTGTTTAGTCTGGAGAAGAGGAGGCTGAGGGGAGACCTTATCGCTCTCTACAACTACCTGAAGGGAGGTTGTAGTGAAGCGGGTGCTGGACTCTTCTCCCAAGAAACTAGCGATAGGACGAGAGGGAATGGCCTCAAGTTGTGTCAGGGGAGGTTTAGATTGGACATCAGGAAGAATTTCTTTACCAAAAGAGTGGTTAGGCATTGGGACAGGCTCCCCAGAGAGGCGGTGGAGTCATCAACCCTGGAGGCGTTCAAAAAAGGTGTAGACGTGGCACTCCAGGGCCTAGTTTAGGAGTCATGGTGGTGTTAGTTGATGGTTGGACTTGATGATCTTAGAGGTCTTTTCCAACCTTAATGATTCCATGATTCTATGATCCTCCAAACCCAGAAGGGAGGAGATATTCTGCTGTCCCCTTCCCGCAGGCGGGGAGGCGAGAGTCTTGCCCGAGGTTACATGAAGAAGCCATGCTACAACAGGGTCTCGCATCCGTCATCCCAGCCGCAAGCCTGATTCCCTAAACTCTGGCACACCTCTGTGCCTGCAGCAGGCTGTGATCGTCCCAGCAAGAAATTAAGTGGAAATCATGCAGGTTGCCAAGGTATAACCTTGCACAAATCTTTGCTGCAGTGTCCAGGTGCAAGGAAACAAAGAGGCAGCAGGACCTTTAAAAGCTCGTGAGCAGGGCTGAGCACAGCTGGGTGTCACAGCTGGGTGTCACAGTCGGGCAACCCAGCAGGTGCCCCTGCAGCTCTGGTGGCAGTGGTCTGCAGGAAGGCAAACGGTGCCGGAAAGATCCTTCCAGGATGTTTTTTGCTCACGCCTCCCCAGGCATGTTTCACGTGCTCGGAGAATTCATGTGCTGGAACCAATTAAAAGAAACAATCTTCACAAATACTCATTTTTAGGTAGGTGCTCTCTGTCCATCTCTTCTCCAGACGATGGGGTGATACCTGCAACCACCCACAGAGACCCTGGGGGAGAGGCGCTCTCCCCATCTCCCACTCTGCCGCCAGCGCAGAGCCACGTTATCACTTCTGCTGCTTGCTGAGCAGCCAGCAATGGCACTGCCGCCGCTCGCTGAGCAGGACCCAGCTGCCATGCATAGCCCAGGGTGAAAATTTCCCAACAGACCGCTTCTCCATTGGAAAATGTCAGCCTCTCAACTCTAGAGCATTTTCCGTGACCAATTTTCTTAAATTCTGTCTTGTTTCCCTGCAAGCCTCCTTCCCTTCCAGACAGCCATGGCACCGGTGATCCCGAGACAGCATGGCCAGGGTATCGCACTATCAATCACATTCTGGTTTTTCCTGGGGCAGAATTGTCTCTTTTTAATTATCTGCCCTGTGTGTGACTCCAGTTCATCATTCCCAATCACACTTCTCTCTCTCTCTCTATGTATATGTTATTTCCCCCTCATAAATATGCTTTCCTGTGAGATGGAAGCTCCCCTTCCTACTGTCTCCGGAGCAGGTAGCAGCACCAGCGGGCAGGGTGCCCAGCCCTATCCCCCCAGTGCTGCTCCTCCTTTCCAGTCACATTCCCCATGCCCACCAGCCTTTGGCTTCCAAAGGAAAAAACCAAGCCTAATTAGTACCTGTCCTAAGCCCACATTTTTTTTCAGCTGCCTCCATAATGAGGTCGCTTATATTAGAACTACAGAAACATAAACCAACACATTTCAGGGAAATTGGATGTAGCAACAGCAAGTTCTGTTAAAAAGGATTTTTCAGGTAACTTCTGCAAGAAATCTTGGGAGTCCAACATTTCTCAGTGACCTCAGAGGGGCACTGCGCTTCTTCAGCTCTCTTGTATCTCCCCAATACATTTCAAAGTAACATTTCTTGTTCACATCTTTAGCTTTATTTTTTGAAAAATATAAATTCAAGGATATTTGAAAATTAAGTGTCATGCAAAAGCCAGAAAGGACACGTGCTTCCTTCTCAGAATGCCTCCACAAAGCGCTCCGATGTTTGGGGTGTTATTTGGGGGTTTGACTGAAACAACTTCCTGATTCAACAGGGGAAAAAGGTTCCTGCTGAAAGATGCTGCCCTCCCCGCCTGCCTCCCCTGCCCGCCTCCTGTGCTCTTTGAAAGCCTCTGTGCCGCGTCCCCCAAAGGAGGGTGGCAGGACCCACACTGCGAGCAGGCAGGCATCACCACTGCCCTGGACACCACTCTGCCCCTTCCCTGCCTGTCTGCACCCGCAGCAGGTCACTCGGCTGCTGTGGGCTGCCTGTCCTCCGCCTGCCACCCCTCCTCTTGCAAAGCCCACGGAGATCTCCAAAGGAAGAGCATGTAATTTGAGCAGTGAATATTAACTCTGATTACACAGCATTTGATGACAACACAGTCATGCACGTACAAATCCTGGTGAAAAACAAACACCGACAAGATCTCATGCAGGCTGTTTCCATGGATGCAGGGCAGAAGTGCCTGCTGGAGCTAGCTGGCTAAAAAACAAAAGATGTTCTTTGGTCCAGAATTTTACACTCCCTTTCTCCCTGCAACTATGTGCATGGTTTTTAAGCCGTCTATTCCCGTTTCTGTTCCTGTCGCACCTTTGCCCACAGAGATGAAAGCGATGCTACGTGTACGTTCGGGAGCTGTTAGGTGCGCCTGTGCCTTCTCCAGCTCCCTCAACGGCTCCACTGGGGCGCGCTTCCTAACCCACTGTGCTGTTGGTTGCCGTGAGCGTGGTCTGCTGCTATTACAGTCTGCAGCAGGAGTGCCTCTGCAGCTCCGGCAAGGCGCTTGCTCCTGTTGGCTGGCGGTAAGTGGGGTTTGTCGCGCCCAGATGGGATGTCAAACACGTGCAGAGAAGCGACAGAGGCAGGTTGAGGGGATGGCTGGCCTGCTGGGGTCGAGGAGGTAGCTTGTGCAGCACCTCAGTGAAATGAAACAGCTTCGGCTCCGGGAACATGGTGGAACTTGCTGTTCAGCTGGGATGGATGTCAAGCCCATGTTAACACTTGAGTGTTGCAGAGTGCAGTCTGCTCCGTGGGGCAGGCAAAGCCTCGAGCGACACAGTGTAAGCCGTGGAGGGGGAGCACGCTCCAGTTTCACAGCCAGCCTTTTGGCCGGGGAAAACCAGGGTGTCCCACGGTAGTCGTTGGGCTGCCCCATTTCACATTGCCTGAAGAACAATTTGGCGGTGAGCAGAGGTAAAGGCACCTAAAGAGAGGTGTAGGTATCTCACCATGTTGAAAGTCACTCTGACACAGACAGGACCACCTAAGTAACTACAGACCTTAGACTTTATTTTCCAGTCTAAGTCTTTCTATATTTCTAATCTGTGGCCATGCCTCCATCGATGTGCAATGATGCAGATAGCGAATGAGGCTTTTAAAATACCTGACAATCCTATCCAGTGAGTCCAGACCTCTGGAAATGTGTCTCTAAGGACCCTCAGTGAAGTAGCGTTCTCCATACCCACGTTTTTAAATTGTTATTTAAGATCGTCAGTCACTGGGACACCCACAGTTGCACAATCAGCCAATCTCTGGGTCCACGTCCAACTTAATATGGGGGAGATTTTCAAACGAGTCTTTCAATGTCACCTGCACTCCACAGCCTCCATCTGTTCTGCAAACTATCCCCCGGAGACTGAGAACATGTCACCTCCCTGATTTACACGACAGGCCAGGGAACAGGGACGTGATCACCTTGCCTGTTTAGTGTTCAGCATGATGACAAACAACCCAATGTTACATTTCCAAGGAATTAAAGCCTGACTCAGAAAACCAAGGCTTCATTAGCAGAAGCTGTTTACCTGCTGCCAAGACAAGGGTGGCTGTCCACCCCATACGCTGCGGTGGGTTTGGTCAGGGAGGGTGCTCAGACTTGGGTGCTGCGCGGGCGCACGTCAGCACCGCTTCGCTGGGTTTGATGAGTGTGAGAGGGACATGCAAATTCTCAATGTTACAAGTTTTTCACCCAAATTCCTGAGGAAATGATTCTTCTTAAACTGTGCTGGCCGGCAGGTCACCTTATAGCCTCGCCTCCTCATCCTCCATCACAAACCCTTTTTCTTTTATCCTGTTGCCTATTTTCCAAGGAATTTGGCAATAACTCCAGGGCCTCTGACTTGCCAAAATTCTGACAAGTTTCACCCCAAAACAGCCGGTTGGCTGCACAGCAGGCTGACCAGCAGTTCTGGATCAAAGGAAATCCTCCTCCCTGGTGCTGCTGCTCACAGAGGTGCTTTCCCCGACAGCACTGACGTCTTCCCGA
Organism: Fregata magnificens; assembly: GCA_013389945.1. NCBI lineage: Eukaryota > Metazoa > Chordata > Aves > Suliformes > Fregatidae > Fregata > Fregata magnificens. Next base: position 315,400 of record WAAD01037810.1, read on the forward strand.
GAAGCGTTTTGCTCTCCATGACCTCCTTCCAGGCAGGACTCACTTTGCCAGGAGCAGAGGGGTGACTCCACTGAGCTCAGCGCAGGGGTAAATCCAGGGGCAGACAGCAGCTGGGCTATTCACACGTGCAGTACAGATGCATACACAGAATTTAACACCTGAAACCACAGCAATTCTCTGCTACGAAAATTTACTACCACTCATCCAGCCAAAGACAGAGCACTGAGGTGTTGCAGGTGCACGAAGGAGTGAGAGAGAAACAAAACGCATGGGACAGGTGGGCTCCCCGGCAGGGCTGAGCGGGGTGCCTGGGGAGTCCCAGCAGACTTCCCGTTACCATGACATGTACCAGTTCTTGAAAACCATTATGAGGCTGTACCCCACTGTAGGAACAGCTTGATTACACCAGTAACTGGCTACCATCTATGTTATAGAAATACTCCTGCTGGGAAGCATAAAGCCAGAGCAGCCTAATTAGAGAGGATTTGAGCACTCCCAGGCTCAGCGTGGCTGCTCTCATAATTTTCTTGGAAAGTTATATCTTCCAAAACCAGAAATATATTTGAATAGAAGGCTTCCCTGTACCTTTTCCTTTGAAATCTGCAGCGGTCTAAGGTTCCCCGAGAAGTCGGTGCATTTCCAGAACGATGCAGGGCCCCCCGTGATGACCTGGAGGCACGCAGTGGGAGTGGGGAGGGAGCACCAGGATGGGCAGGTTGCACTTCAGCCCTGGCGTATGTCACATTCGGAACAGGGGTCCTGTTCGGTTCCCTGCTCGTTTATCTTCCTTTTTGTTTTCTTTCTTGTTTGAAGTAAAGTAGTAAATAAAGTAAATACAGCTGCTCTTATGGCAGCTCAAAGACATCTTGTTTCTTGCCTTTTTAGTGGTTTAAGCCTAGCTGACAAAGACTGAACAGCCTCTGAACCCTGTGGGATGCTGTCACCCATCTCTTGCAGCACTAGGAATCTCATTCCACCTTTCTCAGAGGTGTTAATATCTCCTTTCAGGAGCACAGCCCTTTTGCTTCCATGGCATTTGGGTAGGGTATCGCAGTCAGAGGACACGTCTTCTGGCTTTTTCCTCCAAATCAATGTTTGAGTATCTTGTCTCTACAATCCGCCCAGGCCATTTCTTCACAAGCCCGGGGTTCAGTCCTTCCCCCATAACACCTCCCCCAACACCTGCAACCCTAAATGCAAAATGTTGTTTTCAGAAGTGACTGAGGCAGTTTGGGAAGTAGGAAAGAGAAGAGGATTGTCAAATACATGATTTCCAATGAAAAGCCTCCGCCCCCCTGCTGAAGCAGGTCACCCAGAGCAGGCTGCCCAGGACCGCTACCAGTCAGGCCTTGAATATCTCCAAGGATGGAGATCACACAACCTCTCTGGACAGCCTATTCCAGTCTCTGACCACCCTCACAGTAAAGAAGGTTTTTTTGATGTTAAATATAATTTCTTGCATTTCCATTTGCACCCATTCCAGTTGCAAAACTGGAAGATAAATTTTTTGAATGCTTTATATACACTCAGATTGCAACGCAGACACAGCAGATCTACCCATGGGACTTGCTGTAAAGGAGCAATCCAATCAAGGGGAGTGCTTGTTTTCACGTCACCTGCAGAGAGAACCACTCTTCATCTACCCAAAATAAGCCCTGCTTCGAAAAACATGCTGTGAGCAAAGCTAATGGGCAGAAAAAAACAAGCAGCCTTTGATTGCATGGGCAGGAGACCTTTGTTTCTCCCAGGAGAGGGAACAGGCTCTTTACAATGAAGAGCACTGGCACCTTTTGTTTTGGCCTGGCATCTTCTGTATGCCTTCTCTGCGCACGCGAAGAGCTGGCATTGCCTCCCTGTGCCCTACAACCTCCCTCCCAGCCTACCCCCTCTCCGCCTCCACAGGGGCCTCATTTCCATCAAGAGACCCTGGCAGCCTCACAGCCGACGCAGGGCAGACCCCACGGTGGGAACAACTCCTCCCCCTGCATGGCGAGACCCTGCTGGTGCTCTGCCCTCCAGCACAACGGGCAGATTTCGGGGCCCTGGCCCACGGCGGTGTGGCTGAGAGGGAGCAGCCCTCCTCCCTCCTCCTGCCAAAGCAGAAAACAGCACTGACCAGCAGCGCTAGGCAAAGTGTGTCATTTTTTGATGCACTCATCTGCTTTTATCACGGCGGGGCTATCCTCCCCCTGCTCACCTCTGGACCATGAGAGCGCATATTATAACTGCCTGGCCAGCACTGCTGTGCATTCAGAGCTGCACCGTGTCCGATGGCTGCACCGTATCTAATAGCTATGCCATATCTGATGGCTGCCTATTAAAAAATAGCATCAGAGAACTGCAACGCTCCTGCCCCCCTACCAACACCCTGTTAAAGCCATGGAGATAGACTATTTCTGACCCCCCAAGTATGCTAACGGTAATTATAACTTTGGGGGCAGGGATGTTTCCCTGCCAGCGAGGTGCAGCACAGTGCCGGCCACACACCCACTGGTGCTGTAGCTGCCAAGCACATGCTGGCCAGTGGGCTCTGGCTGCAGGTGAGACCCCGCCGACACGGCGAGGGAGCAGAGTGCCTGCCATGACCCTGCAGAGGCAGGATGCTTTGGGAAGCCCAAATCCATCCCTCCCTCATAAGAAGGGGAAATGTGTTTGTTTCGACCTTGGTCTGCTTGCTCATATTTAGCAGATCTGCTAACGTTGTATGTAGAACCCTGCTCCAAAGTTTAAATATTATTTAGGAGTCAGTCTCCTCCTTTGGTAAAGGCCAGCAGAAGGCTCCAGCAAAAATCTTCAAAATAGGGACAAGATGTAAATTGATCTTAACAGTTATCAAGAGAGGTGAATTTCATTTTAAGGGACAATCCTGGCTTCCTATTATAGTCAGAGCAAACGGACACACAGAGCGTTTACTCTGATCGGTCTTCCCTCATCTTTTGATGTTCTTCATTTGCATATACACAAATAATACTTAAGAATCTTCTCCAATTAAACCTTGCACAGCAAAAAATGGTTTCCAATAAATACAATTCCAGGGAAGCCAACCAACCTAATTCCATGCCTTCCAGGCATGTGTTTAAATACCCTATTAGATCATAACCTCAGTTTCTATATTACACATTTTTTCATAATTAACAAACAAATTGAGAAAGAAAAAAGCCAGCTAGGAAGCAGGACAAAATAAGAATGTCTCTTTTTGCCCTATATTGCAATCGCATAGCAGAGATAATGCAATGCTCTCACCAGATCCTTATACGCTGTGACAAGGCAATTTCCTCCAGGCTGCTTATTCACTATTCAACTCGCGTCTTATTGACTGTATAAATCTAATGTGAAAATAATTCCTTATTTCCCTTAAGATAGCAATATAATGAGAAAATAGCACACCCTGTACAACAGCTAGTCTTCACAGAAGTTTTAAGTGATGTTTTTGGGGTGCGTGTCTTTTCAGGAACGTGGTGTGTTGATGCAGATGCTCTCCAAAGCGGCCACACACCGCTGTACCAGCCCCAGCTCGTCTGTGCAAGAGTACAGGGGAGAACCAGCTCCTCGACCTGTAGGTCACTGCTGGGCCACGGCATCTGCCCTTGGCTCTGCCCCGGGTAGGTCCAGAGGAGCGCTGCGCCTCCCGCACGGGCAGTCCCTGGTGGGGCTGAGCAGACCGGCACAGCTCCACCAGAAAAGTGGGGAAAGAAAGAGGAAAGGGGAGAAACAACTGCCAGTTTCAGCTCAGTCTTACTGTTGCTCAAATATACTTCAGAAGTCCTGTAAGTCATGGAGAAAAAGCGGACGAACAGAAGGGAGAAGGCAGAAAATGGAGAGGCACGATGAGAACGCTCCCTAGCACTTAATACAATTCACTAAACATGTCCAGAGATTTAAATTCCCTCGAGTCCTGTGCCCAGTCCTGCGCCTAAACTTGCTGGCTGCTTCCAGCGCAGCCCCAGCACTGCAGCTGGCACTGGCTCTTCCCTCTCTTCGATTACAACCCCACGCACAGGGACTTTCCAAAGCCAGGTTATAAAGCATCACACTAATTCTCAGTATCTTATACACTGCAGTTCATTATTTAGAGATAAAAGGCTCCCTAGTGAATGTGTTGCAGGCTTCCTGTGGAAAGATCAGGTTATAAAGTGCTCAAGGGTGAGGATGAGTGATCAAAATTATTATTGTGGTGTGTTCCTTTGGAGGTTCCTCTCTGCAGGAGGCCAAAGCTGGCAGGTCCCCTGGGGAGCCGGAGGCATTTCCTTCCGAAACACAATTTCTATCTCCCCCACACCCAGCTCCAATAACAACAACAAAATGTGCAAAAATGCAAAATCCACACATGTCCCGCTGTCACTAGAGGCTGGAAGGTCTCCCTAACCCTGCCGTGCCCGGTGGCTGGGGTGCGGACAGAGCCCGGCGGTTAGCAAAGGGCCGTGCCCTCTGCCAAGGGCTGGCAGAGCAAAGCCAGCATGAGGCACCGGTCTCTCGCCAGGCACCCGCTTTGAGAGCTTTCGTCCACCTCCAGCACACCCGCCTGCCTGACGTTTTGCAAAGGGAGCCCTGGTTGTGACTTCCAGACATGCAGATTAAGACAAGCTCTGCAACAGATGAGCAGGTTTGGGCCCGGCATTCCGACTGCATTTCTTTTTCACCATCTTCCTCTTGTTGTGTTGCATTTCTCTTCCCTTGTTATTTAGCACTTTAGAAACAAAACTGATTAGAGATGTCTCACTAGAGACTTTCGTTTGGGGAAGTAGAAGGAAGCAGTATTAAAAGCGTATTGAATATTCATTCAACAATGAAATCCTAATTCTGCTTAGCAGTTCATCTTGTGGAAGTACATTTCAAAGTGAAACTTGAACATCAAGGTGAATATTAATTATGCTGCTGTTGGTTTTTTCCTCAGCAGATCTCATTTCTAAGTCATAGTTCTGCAAATTCTCGTACACAGCTAAACTTATTGCCGAGGCTGAACAGAAAAATAACATAGACGAGATTTATACATGCGGGGCATGTAGCAAATACTAAAGATTTGTAAAATGCAAAGTCCACGGCAGTTTAATAAACAATAACAACTAAATCCCTAGAGGTTCTGCAGGGCATCCTGATATCAACAGCAGCTCTAAGCTTGGGCAGTAGCTCGGGATGCAGCCTCCGCACAGGGGATGTCCCTCAAAGGTAGTTCTTGTCCTGCTACCCATGTTCTAGGGCAGCCTGCTGCGACCCTGCAGCCAGTTTGGGCTCTGCCTTCCCTTCGGGGCCCGTTCGTGGTGCCGGGCGGATGGTGCCTCCTAAGGAGGAGGGGAGGACCAGGGCTGTCCGACTTCTTGCGGCGCTTGCCCCATCTGAGCGCGGGAGGAGGAGGGGGCACAATTACAGGCGAGCGATGCTGGGTCGGGGTCTGGCTTGTAGCCTGATGCCTTCGTTGCTTTTTGTCACCCATGTGCTGTCACCTCAAGAAAGAGCATGACAGGAGGAAAAGCAGTGTATCACTGTCAGCTGTACAGTACTTGAACATAACGGCAGGGCTGGGCTTCACGCTGAACTCTCCAAACATCTATTTTCTAATGAAGGGTTTCTTCACACTCTTTACTCAAAACTGTTTCCCAGCTTTTCAGAAACAAAGTCCCAGTTCACTGTTATCAGACGTGAATTGCAATGTACGTGTGCAAAGAAAATAAGAAGAGTCAGTTTTTATGGAGAAGCTGCCTTAGGGATTTCATTCAAAATGATCATCTTCAATTTTATTGAAATCAATAGGAGATTTTATTACAGTATAAATTAAATGAGGCTATTTGCTCCTCAGATACCAGAAGCAATAGTATGAAAATCGCTTCAAGCGATGATATTCATCCAGATGTCTTAGCTAATGTTGTCTATGTGCAAGTGTGGAGTTCCATTTCTTTTTCTCTCTTATTTTTTCATCCTTTAAACACCAGGCATAGTTCATGAAATGTGACTGAGGCTTATAGATGATACTCGGATATTTTTAAAGGCTCAGGCTTGCTAATGGTTGAAACACTGGAGGGAGCCCAGAAAGGACCTGAAAAAATTATTGAGGTCTGTAGGAAATGCTCTACAGTGAGTGATTAAAGAGCTCAATCTGTTTAGTTTATTAAAAAGAAGGCTAAAGGTGACTTGATTACAGGGTATTAATAAGTTCAGAGGGAGAAAAATACAAGGGACTAAATGGCTTTCAATCTAACAGAGAAAATAGCAACAGTGATCAGTGGCATGCACCCTGCCAGGCACGCTTTTTGAGCAGGAGGGCAAGATGCTGTTGGGATGAGCCCCCTGCCTCTCCTGGGACCCGGTGCTGGGTGACCCTCCCTTGCAGATTTACATGGCTGTCGGCGATAAATCTTGCTTTCTATACGTCGCTGTGTCAGACGAGAGACCCCTGTGCGTGCTTGGCCATCCATCGGCTGGTGCACGCTTACGGGGCGCTTTGCAGACAGCGAGCACAAGCACTTCCAGAAAAGAGCATGGACCAGCAGCAGGCGGGGAGAGCACTGGCAGCCACACACCGGGTGGGGGTTTAGCAGCTTAAATGAAGAGATTTGGGTTCACATTTTTGCAGGCAGCACCTGTGGTCTGCTAGAGCTAGGAAGCTTTGAAACACGTATTTAGGTGGCGGTCTAGTAATAGCACTGTTTTGAGAACTGAAATTTCTAAAACCAGAGTGAGAAAACTGAGGTTTTGATTGAAATGCTAGGATCTTGGTGGTGCTCCAGGAAAAACCTGAAATGCTGTATTACAGTAGATGTGAGATAAGCTGTGATAATAGCCAATATTCTGTCAAAGTTGATCTAATAATCACTTAAACTGGACTTAAATGCTTGAAAGGTTAATGTGGTAACAACTCATTTCACCAAGCTGCCATATATCGGTAGACAAATCATTTAAATAAATATATACACACTCAGAAGAGGGTCAGCAGGGCCCTGTAAATGCAGGTCATACTCTGAAATGCTGCCAGTTACTGTCACTCTGAAGGGAGAAATTGATGTTAGGTTGATTTGCGTAGGAAGAAGCTGGCCCTAAGTGCCAAAGACAGAGAAATTAAACAGGGATGACAGCCATTTACATGGTATTTAAAGTTCATCCCAACACATGACACAAAACTAAAGCATCCCCAGCCCCCCATAGATCTTACAGGCTCTGCAGAAGTGTCTTGGACCAAGGTGTCTTATCACCCTGGGGACATGGGCACACACCTTATCAGCCGTCCCGTTTCAGCCCGGTTGCTAATCTGGGCCTGGACCGCCGCAGAGCTATCGGTGTCTCCCACCGATGCAGAGCGATGCTGGCAGGGACAGAAGTGGTTCCTTCCTGGCAGGGCTGGCAGCACCTCCACCAGCTCCTCTCCAGGACAGCAGCAAGCCAGCCTGCCCACTGACCCCCAAAACCAGCAGAAATGCTGCAGCCGGGAGGTGGATGACTGCTAAAATGGTCTTCCTGTGCCCAAAGTAGCAGAGCTAGACCTGAGCCTCAGGTACCTCTGGGGACAGCGGTAAGGCAGAGGGTTTGGTGCAAAGATGCTGCATCCCCTGCTCCTACCAGTCTGAGGGTGCGATTTAGCTGCCCCTCTCTTGCTGCCCTAAATTGCTAGGACAAACACTGCAAAAGCCAATGAGTCAAGATTAGGGGAGGTCAGGGATGCTGCAGACATCCACGGCCTCACCACCAGCGGGGAATGGGTCCGACGAGATCCAGATGCAGTGGAAGGCAGTCCCCGCAGCTGACCCCCCACCCGCACAGCCCCTCAGACCTCACAAATAGCAGGAAGAGAAAAACAAGGTCCCACCTGTAGGTGGGCCTGGAGTTTGTAAAGTCAAGGCACACAACTGAAAGGAACAAGGGATTATTCACTAATGGGGAAAGAAAAAAAAAGGAACATAAATAGGGCTGTTCTGAGCTTTTTTGTTTTTACTAATTCTGTTGAATTGCGGGTGAGAATTTACTGCAAAACACAGGACAGAAACAGAGATGTTGGGGCTCTATTCCCCCCTGCAGTCTCCTATACCATTACTCCACTGGCAGCCTCTAGCAAGCCACAGGGTACCAGTCCCTCGCTGTTCTGCATTGCAATGCTTACTGAGGTGTCAGAATGACAAAAATTGAGTTGCAGCACCTTTGGTCTTTTTCAACAAAGCAGGTTTTAAAGCAATTCCTTTTCCACTTTAAATCAGACGTTCAGTTTCATTGGAAATGGGAGAGGAAAGGGATGAGCATTGAATAGTGATTTAAAAGTACAAAAATAAATCTTAGGCATGACAACCTTAAGGGCTTTCAGGGGCCTTTGCACTCTCCTGTGTCCAGTCTTATCTTGGAGCTCATGATCCCTCTCCTGAGAAAGTGCTGCCTATTCACTCCATCCCAAAACAGATCTATCTCCTTCCAAACGGGATCTTTCCCTGTTCATGATGGAGATAGCCCTTGACAACTAGTTCAGAGTAACTGCTTCACCTTCAGATACCCAAGGTTTAATGAGATAAATCTCACCCTACGTGCAGCCCCACAGTGTTTCAGGAGCTGCTGCAGCCCAGAGTTGATGCCTTTGGGTCTCTACATGGCAGGAGTTTGGTCTGCAAGCCCCCTGGGCAGGCTCTACCTTTATTCAGGCTTTATGTCATGAGGCCCCGACACCAGTCATCACCTCTAAACTCTATCGTCACCATCCCAGCAATCGTACATAGCGATTAACGTCATCAGGACTCCAGTAAAGGTATAATAAATCACCAAAACAACTGGTAGAAGTTAGACACAGCATATGCACTTGTCCCTTGTATGTGCTTGATGCTGATGAAAGCTAAGGACTGGCATATTTATTAGAGACAGACCCAATACGGACAGCAGCTGGGCCAGCTTCCCACACACAGATTTCTCATCGTTTCTGTTTAAGTCCTTGCAGCTTTGATAGACACATTTCCAACTCACTACGGTGTTGCTGCCGGTTCCACTACCACCACGAATACATCACTGCCTGCTTGAAGAGCTCTGAAAGGCTGCGTGTCCTGAGGGACTCCCAGACCCACTGGTACCACGGGGAGAGCTCAGAAAAAACCTGTTTCATCTGAAAACAATCCTGCTTGTATAGCATTTCTTCTCTGCAGATACTGTGTCCTGTTCTTTCTTTAATTGGGACGTTTGCATAAAAACTAGATTTCTGCATCTGAAGTTTATCAGTTCTAGCTGAGGTTTTTTGTGCAGGTTTTTTTCCCCTCTTCTGAAATCATCTTTGGTTTGGGGATGTGATAATTTCTATCTTGCTAATGATGATGTCAAAACCAATGGATTAGCTATTCCACTAGGAATATACGCAATGAGAGGCGATTGCACAGTGTTCCTGTTTCTGCGCAAAAGCCATTGGCATAAGCCAGTAACACAGAAATAATAAGCACCAAACACTGGCTAGTGTTCGTGGGTGCAGAAGCAAGCAGAACTGGACACAGTAATGCTGCATTTACACCAGCTGAGGACAGATCACGCCCTCTCTTCCACAGTCCCCCTGCCTGTAACGTGTGTATCACGCTTCTGTGGGCCATCATGCGTAAGAGTTTTTTCAATATCTTTCACCCTTGCTATTGGCAAGAGAGTTCACATGCACTGCGACAATACCACCGGCCCCCAGTATGCCTGCCATCATGGGAGAGGAGTGCTAAGGGCTCCGGAGTCTGAGAGCAGACATTCCTGTGTATTAGATCCTTCAAAAGCTAAATTAAAAAAAAAAACCCAAACTAAAACAAAACAGTAAGGACAAAACCCAAACCTACTTCCCCCTCTTGTAATACTTATGTTAATGATCTTTTGTTCATAATATTCACCCTTGTTTTTTACATAATGGATCAACAAGTCTTTCCCACCCCCAGAAGGAATAACAAATCTGAAAGCCGTGACCGCACAAAACGATCTGGATGTTATTTCATGAAACTTACTTTGCATATAAGTATATTATCCACTACGACAGAAGAAAAATGGCTTAGTCATACGTGCTTTTCCATACTCCCCCTCGCATGAACAGCCTTCTGACTCATTTGAGCATGACATTTTTAAACAAATGTGAAAACAGCGCAAAGCCAGCCTCTTGCATACGGTTTTGCCTTGCATTTGGGAAACCTGTATTCAGGGTGAGCAAATCCAGTTACCTGCCTGACTTCGTCAGTCTGCCTCTGGCCTTTGTGAGGCAGGTGGAGAGCTTACCACCCGTGCCTGCCGCCAGCCCTGCACCCACTGCGCCCAGCAGGAGCTGGGCGACGAGCAGGACCCTTCCCCGTGCCATCCCCAGGAGGAGCTGGGACAGTCCCCAAGGCCCAGGTGGGTCCCGGGTTCAGCTGGACAGCTAGAACGGTCATGCAGCTCATCCCCAACCATCCCTGGGCAGCCACGAGCCCGTAGGTGCTCCACGAGCTCCGCAGAGAGGGGCTGAGCTGGATTCTGAACAGGCAGCGTGGGGTCTGCCGGTGGGATTTGGCTGCTGACCCTGGGAACGCTCCCCCATCGTCCTCCCCACCCATTTTTCAAGATAAAGCCAGTGAAGGGGGGTGAGCTGTGCGGATGAGGAGACTCTCTGCCTTCTGCAGGGGCTCTGCAACTCTGGCAGGTCCCGTCCGCCCCGCCGGTGCCCAGGTATATCCCTGGGTACCAGGAACTCCTCCACTGCAGCTCATTTGTCTAGGGAGAAATCAGGCGCTGCTTTTCCTCCCCTTCGCGTACAGTTTGCCTGTATTGAACAGAGCCATGCGGCACAGACTCTATTTTTCCTATTTTTAAATCACTGAGCTGAAAAGCCTGGTTCTAATGAAAAGAGACGAGGTCTTTGTTAGAAATGTGACAAATAAGGTCTCTTGTACGAAAAAGCAAAATTCTACAGGTTATTAGAAGTGACACATCAAATACAAACTGGATTATAGGCACAGTGAACTAATTATTTCTTGGAGACATACCATTAAAATAGTATGTAACACTTTTTAAAGCCCTGATAGATAATGACCGTCGGAAACTGATGAACACAGACAAGAGCCCGATTTGTTAAGATGGAGCGGGGCTCCCACGGGGGCACCAGGAGATGTCGCAGGACTTCTGAGCTCTGGGTGCTGGATCCCTTGGGAGACCCATCCCTGGGATGTCCACACCACCCCCCCCCCAGGACACCAGTTCAGGCTCTGCTGGGGGAAAGCTGGTGGTGAAATCGGATCGGTAGAAATCCAGACCAGTGAAGATGGCAAAAAATAACCACGCAGGCCACAAAAAGCCATAGGTTTTCATTGATCCCATTATTTCTGAGAGATTGGAATTTCCCCCAGAGAACGATAGAGTGGAGCTGTACAAACAATTGATTTTTTTGGCTCACTGACTAAACAGAAACAATAAACATTTTTTTCCAGGTAATACAAAAAGTTGGAAAATGCATAGTTGAAATTGAATGAAACATCTTGTTTACCTGCTAAGGTTTGAGGGTTTGTTTTTCTTTAAATGAAACCAAAATCGTGTTTACCCTTGAGACTACAATTTTTTTTCTTAAACAAAGTGTGGAAACAAAAGTGTTTTAACTTTTTAAAAAATGTAGATGGTTTCTGTCAGAGTAATGTAACATTCTCAGCACAGGTTTGAATAATTTCAGTCAATCTGAGTATGATTTTTTGGGGCACAAAATACTGAATTAAAAGGAAAAAATTGTGATACAATATAATCACTTGAGGAAAAAGCAATTGCCCATTAGGAATCAGATGGTTTTTAGCTACCTGGCTGTGTTCAGTCACACTCGTGGGATCTTGTCCTGTCCTGTCCTTCATGACAATTGAAAGAATTGTAGCAAAATAAACGTTGGAAGGCTCCAGGGCTTTTTATTGAAACTTTCCATCAGATTTCTCCAGAAAGCAATATCTGATCTCAGATGCTGAGCCGGTGAATAGTTTTGGCAGGACTCACTGTGCACAGAGCAGCTCTGGCTGCAGCAAGCACCACCATCCCCGGAGGATTCGGCACCTCCTGGCAAAGCCCGTCCTTCATCCAGCCTGTGAAAAATCCCTCCCTTCCCAGGTGCCTTACAGCCCTTAGCAGCACAGATCACTTAGCATTGGGTTTGGTTCTTTAAAACTGACTCACTGCGTCAAATCAGTGCAGGCAGCAGTCGTGGAAAGGCGATGGAAAAATAATTCACAGACCTGATAAAAAATTAATTTGCCAGTCACGAGCATGAAAGCCAGGACTTGGCTTGGTTAACCCATTTCCAGCGATGCCATAACCTTCCTCCAGAGATGACCTTACTGTACCTGTGCTACAGTTCCTCACGCGTGAGACTGGGAGCACGTGTGGTAGACCAGGAGAAAAGCCCTGGATCCTGCAAAAAGTTCCACAGCTATGGCAAAAGGCAGCGCTAATCAAGAAGATCCCAGGGTTTGTGTTTCGTCTCTATCCCAAGGTGTGCCCCACAACAGGGGGTGTTCAGCTCTGCTCCTCTGCTGCCACTTCTGCCTTTCTGGAAAGGACTGGGAGTCAGCCAGGACATAACCTGTTAAAACTGTGAGGATTGCTTCTGAGGCTTAGTCAAACATAAGAAACAAGGAAAATTGCTATATTATACCTTTATGTTGCTGTGGACTCCAGTCATACTTGAATTAGAATTGTAAGGGTGAGAAATTGAAGCCAAATCCATTGGTACCATCCACAGCTTTTTACAGGTTTATCCATGTAAACTGTTGTTAAACCGGGTTAAGTGGCCAATTAGCCTGTATTTATGGCAGCTCATAACAGGGAATTCAGCCAAGTACATGTTTATTAACTGAAGTCCAACCACTCCCCCCCAAACCACTCTTCATTAACTCATTTCATAAACGAGAGCAGGAGAGACGAGAGCCCCTCTGCCAGTCGCTGCAATGCCGCAGCCGCCAGCGAGCGCCAGCTCCGCAGGCGTCGAGCACTCCCCGTCCGCAGCGTTCCCACGCCTGCGAGCCCAGAGGTGGCTGCACCAAAGCCATCGTCACCCAGCAGCGTCTCTTGGATAGCACTAAAACATTAGCGGGTTTACATCATTGATCACTGCGCTGCACAGAATCTGAATTTGGGCACCTGTTCCAGTGCTAGGCAAACCCGGGGTACCAGCAAGAGTACCTGCAGAATGGACACCTAGGACTGTCGTGATCATTAGAAGTAAATTACTGAGATTTAGCTGAGCATGAAAGGATACTTCCTAGGAAAAAGACACAGTGTTTGTCTTTTTTTAATTGAGGGGAAAAAAAAGCAAATAAGATATACAGTGTCTTAATAGTTACCAGAAAAAACTACATGGGGCCTTTCTTTGTATGCTAAAAGTGGATGCCATTTTAATACGTTCTGAGACACAGATATTTATGGATGGGCATGCCCGTACACCTCATCAGACAAGTTCCAGCTGCTCACAGCAGCCTCCCATCTTTCTACACTCAACCCCCCCCATTCTTGTGATCTTCATCGAGCATCACTGGAAGAAACAAATATACAGTACTCCTGTTTTATTCGCAGAGAATTTATGCAGAACATCGACATCAATGTATAAAATTATAGACATAAGCCCAATTTTAAGCAGTGAAATAATTAAATATAGCAACAGACAAGCAGGGGATGTGGTAAATTCTTCATCATTTGACTCTTTAAAGATCAGATATCTTTTGAAAGGACACAGTTTAAACAGATGTTCTAGCACTAGACACAGGAATTACTGAGTGAGAGTCTGGGCTTAAGGATGTGTAATATGGCACACAAAAAGATCCCGGGCTTAGGGTATACAAATAAAACAAAGACTTTTCCCCCAGGGATACTATCTCACAACAGAATTACAATTAATACTGTATTAAGCCCTTTCCTGCACAAACTTCTACTGGCTAAGTTTCTTAGGCACGTTTTTGATTTCTGCTGAATTTGGGAGTGTGGCAAGAGAGTGAAAGCCGGTGTTGTCCTTGCTCTAGTTTGCTAGCTACGCTATTTCAGTGCAGTAATCCCCAGTACAGACAAAGCTCAAAATATTTAGACTCTTTACTGTCACTGTAAGACACAATCTTCAAGACAAACTTCACCAGTGGCGTTTCCAGAGATTTTTAGAAGTAGTTATTGAACACATACTGATGTGGTTGGGAGTGACGTTGTAATTGCCGCTGAGGACCCGAGCTACAGCCTGCAATACCAGTCCCCCAAGTACATTGGGTGCTGGCAGAACTAATCAAGAGATGCCTGGAAATACTACTAGATGTAAATAATAAACAAATGTAAGTGAAGTTGAACTGAATTCTAGCCTCACGCAGTTTATTGTTTGACCCTCAGTCTAGCTGCTTAATAGAGCAGAGCAAGATAAAATGCCTGCAGTGGAAGCACTGGAGAACAGCCTTACAGACCCTTTTGACCTAACGGAGGTGAAATGTAGGACACTAATTTGCTTTTTAAAATGTAGGGCAAATGACCAAAATCGAAGATGCAGCAAAATTAGTAGAGCAGAAAAGTCCAAATGATGTGGTAATAATTCATTCTGTTAAAATCAAATGCCTGTTGACACATGGTGTAATTCAATATAGCTATTGTTACCACTTTATGGTAGCAGGGAGGGAACAATCGGTCAAAGGAAAGAAATACACATTTCGTGGTAAAGCGTGCTCTTGCCTTTCTTCCTTTTGCTTTTCAAATTTTTTTTTCTTATTTTTTTTAGTGTACTGCTGGCATGAAGATCAGCTTCCTTAATAGGATTCAGTAACCCATTTTGGACAGTAAAACCTATCCTTTAGAAACGTATACATGAAATTAAAAAAAGAGTATGTTTATGGTCTGGTTTTCAAAGCTGTTATGTAGCCCCAGCTCCTACTTATTCATTTTTCTTGCTTGTGCTTCACAGAGCACATGAAGAGTCACTACGTTCCCATGAACATGTGTTATTTACATGAGGCATTCGATAGAGAGGCTGAGCAGCTGCCGTTTTGCGAGGAGGTGGTTAAGCAGATCAGTTTGATTTCAGACTAGATAAGAAGGTGATTGGGAATCTGGGCACGAATGCATTTCTTCACCATCCTCAGTTAAATCTATAATTCCAACAGTCAACCACTATTTCAACGTTGTCTTCACGTGGTTATAGCAGCAACCCTACAGTTTCACGCCAGTAGAGGCTATCAGATAAAATACCCAAAAAGAACATGTTGCAGATGCCAAGAGACTGGGAATTCCTCTTCCACAGCGGTGGGAGGTGAATAAACTCAAGATGTTTAAGCCTTAGGAGTGAATCTATCATAACTAGGTCAATCTGGACTGCTGCAGGGGAGCTTAAATGAGGAAACCCCCATTGACCAGAAGACTTAAGTGCAGAAGAATCCCTGGGCATTTCAGAATATTTGTGTGCTGCCGTTTCAGATCTGTCCTCGTGTCCAAGCTGGTGCTCAGGAGCAGAGGAGCTCACTCAAGGAATCTGGCCACAGGCAGGGTAAGACCTGACAATGCTCAGGTACCACAAGTCCTCCTGGTATTGGATTAAAAAAATAGCAGTAGTGACGGGAAGAACACTGGCAAACCCAGAGCACCCAGTGAACGTGGGAGGTTTGGAAGGAGCTTCAATGAAGCTGGTGCTTCCAATCATCTTTAGAAGGTCACAAAATAAATTTAAAATTAAAATATACTGTATGGTCTAAACTTCAAGTTTTTTTTACTCAGATTTACGCTAGCTCTTAGATTTGTTCCCAGGGACCTCCTTTATATGGGAAGAAATTCCAATCATTTATTATTCATCTAGCAACACAGAACCTAATACATTTGCCTGATGGGTGCAAGATCTCACGGGGTGTCCATCGTTCGGGCAGCGGGGACAGAACCTCCAGACAGGCTGTGCAGGGAGCTGCATTGCCCCGACTCCTCAGAGAGGACTGGACTGCCTTTGCTATCCTGTTATTGCAATGAGAGCAAGCCATGGGAGCGAAGGAGGCAAAGGGACACAATAAACGGAAAATGGGCAAGGTTTTGTTTAAGAGGATTTATCCTTTTCATCTCTGTAACAGGCATGGAGTGCTACAGATAACAAAAACCGCTCCAGTCCAAAACGTGCGAATGCATGCCTGGCTTTTGATCATCTGCTCAGACAGAATGGATACAAGTCTTAATTAACTCTTGATGCAGGGTGTTGTAATAATGATAAATGGTGCAATGAAAGTGGAGAAATGTTTTCCACCTCCTGCATTTGACTTCTGCAGGGGAAAATGGCTCATCCTCTGGATTGTTGTGAAGGCATCCATCACTAAGATTTTCACACTTACCTTCTTACGCAGAAAATTACATTTTTAAGAGCCTAGCGCTGAGTCTGAAGTAATCCTATTTGCTTCATACAACAATACATTCGAGATGTTTAAGAATTTTTGTCTTAATTCCAGCTTTCTGCTTGACATTTATTTGTGTCACCTGCAGTGCTTACGGACCATAGTCATTACAAGCAGGCTGTGCCACAGGGCATTTCAGATAACTAGGAATTCCACATCTCTGGAGAAAGACGGATATCCCCCTTCCTGAAAAAATTATGGGGCAAAACGCCTACTAGCATAACTTTACCAGCACTTGATCTTATGCACAGAACTCTCATTTATCCTGTGGGTAATAATGGATGTAAGTGGCATTTAATCCCATTTTTATGCTCCTTTAGAGCGCTGTGAAGTCTTTCACCGAAAACAGGCCCCCCCATCTGTTGAGATGAAGACAGCTAGGAGATGATAAACTTCCTTTATTTTAAACATTTTTAGAAGTCAAAGCACCCAATACATTCTCAGGATCCTTGAAGAGGCTGACGTGCGGAGAGGTCTCAGAGCAGCTCTGTACACAAGCAACGGGGAGCAGTGAGGCTCCGGGGCAAGGTCACAGCTGGCACTTTTGCGGGACTTGCAGCCTGCACCCACGTGCCTCTTCGGGCTCATACACACCCCAGCAAGCCTGTGCAGGGAGAGCACCTCACAGCAGACGTGCCGCAGGGCTGCTGGGGAGGAGAGTCGGCGGCACAAAGGTGTGTGCTGGGCTCTCGCAGCACCCCGCTACTGCTTGCCCTCTCTTGCTTTCCTCCTTCGTCCTCTGCATATGGTATCGTGCCACCAGCCATCAGGATTTCTCCCTTCATAAGTGCGTTACAGAATTGACGAGCACAGGCTTTTAACTCCAGAAGGTGTTTAATCTTAGTAATGAGCAAATGGACCTGGGAATAGGGTGCCCGAGGACCGGGGTAGCAGACAGACCTGGGGCACGTTTGGTCTGAGACTCTCTCGGTCCGGCTGTGCACACAGATCCAGACAAATAACAGCTCTGCCTGTGGAAGGTAACAGCTGTGATTATTCATCTGTGCCATGTAGTGCAGTGGGAAAATGCTGAGAGCACCCCAGAAAGGGAAATGTATGTGGGTTTATTTCTTACCAACAACCCACACTTCAAATTAATTTGAACATTTAGCCATTCTAATTAATGAGCAAACATTATTTGAAAAACAATGTTTAAATACTTTAGGTTTAGTTTAATCAAATATTTAATAGCACTATAATTAATCTTCTAAGTGTTAATGAATTAAATCATGGTCCTCCTGCAGTTTGATTTATAGTGTTGACTTAACTTCAGAAAAACTATCCAGCACTTGATCCTCTGCTGCTGCATTATGAACTCAAGTTTAAAACAATACTCTCCATCACACGGGCCAAGATCTGTTGTAAAGCCGTGAGCGCTATTCAACTTTAATCTTGAGCACATACTTTCTTACACTGTTAATAATATTTACCACTTATTATATATGTTCTTCATAGTAAAGGGTATACTCAGAAACTAGGGACTGCACTTGCTGGACTGATACAACGTGCCTTGAATAAGGGATAGGTTGCTTTGCCTGATGATCAGGGTTGAACCTGACAATAAGATTTGGTTCTCCCAATCCTCTGGGCATCAACTGGGAATTAAACTAGATTAATATTTTACTAAGGATATCTCTGCTGACTAGTGCAACCTTTATGCCATTGCAAATATAAAAGAGATTGACCACTTCATTTCTATTTTATATAAAAAATGTGAATTTGCAGGACAACCACCACAGTTCTTCTATCTTTTGTTGAGTAATTCCTGGCACAGCAGTGTTTTTTCCTTCACAGATTGCTTTAGAGCTTCCAACCTCCCTGTTTTAATTCTCTAGTTATCTAGAAAACAGATTCCCATTTCACTTGGACAATAAGGTTTTTAAAAATATCCACAATCACACCAGAAAGCAAAAACATTGCAAGTTTTCAGGAAGTGAAAACTTCAGTGACACTTCAAATACGTTTGGGGGTTAATTGGAACCCTTTCCATATATTTCAAATGTTTGCTCAGTTTACAGCCCTTTGTTTATAAAAGTGTTTTTACAACTGATGAAATATGCATTGAAACAAGAAATCACTTCCAAACAAAATGACCACAGCTTTTTGTAATCAAAATGTCAAAATGAAACGCCACAACATTTTTAAAGTGCCAGTGTTCCATGTTTTCTCATAACTATTGAAATGATAGGATCTCACGTACGGAGACAAAAAACATCCGGTGGTCTTGCTGAAAAAGCAAACGTTAAAGAAACGCCAAGTTCAGTATTCTCCAGCTAACTCTAAAGCCAGTGCCACGCTGTCGCTAAGAGACGGTGCCTGCTCAGCCCGAGTGTACAAAACCAATACATACAGTATTAGTGCCGTTTGAGATGACTCATAGAGAACTATAAGGGCCATCTGAAACTGCAGGATTCCCATGGACCACTACAAGAGCTGAAATGACTAGTTCCTGGGTGAGGAACCTCATTAAAATTTGAGGAACCATGTCCATTCCCTTGGCCATCCAGCTAGCACAGTTTGTTATTAGACCGCTGATAATCGGAATAAAAGAAGCATCTAGTTTAACAGAAAGAAGTGCAAATACATTTGCATCAGCTGTCAAAGCCTAATTGCTTATCAAAGCACAGAAACAAATCCAACAATGTTACTACTGCCACAAGAAATTACATACTGAAGCATGGTCATTCTCATCTCACAAGCCATCAGCCAAACATTAATGCTCCCACTGCTGCAGCAGTGTCACTCGGGGACACGTGAAGCTGGCTTGCAACCTGCTGGGAACCCAGGGTAAAAAGCTTTTCCAGAGGCAAGCTGGAAAGAGGGGATTTCAGCCTCAGGATGAGAGTAGGTCTCAGTATTTCAAATGTTCCTCTGCATTCCCGTGTCTGCAAATATGAGTTGCTCGATCATTGCACAGAATTGCTTGGAACACTGTGACCAAAAGCTGTCAACAGCACCTTCTAGCCGCCTCGTACAAAACAACGGCCAGGCAATTTCCCAAGCACAGTCAGTAGACTTGGGAAAGAAACATCCATTTTTCATTTCATTCAAAATTTAATGACTGTCTTCAAATTATCAGTACAAATTTGAAAATGCATTAAGTTCTTCCCAAAACATGACAACAAGATTGAATGATATTTGCCAATAGGATATCTATCTTGTAGCAGTCTTTAAACCTGAACAACTCACCATCTGTTCAGAGTGGGATTAAATACTCCTCCCTCCCATGTCTCTATTTTCCCCACATTTATCTCCTTTTATTCTTTCTTCTTTCCTTTTATTCACTACTTGCAATTGATGGGACTGTGATTAAACCAAGACAGACAGCAAGGTGAGCAGTCCATGGTGAGACAGACGTGGCAGCGTTTCCCACGCGTACAACACGTGCGTGTGGGTTACTCAGCCCATCCACCGTGCTGCCGGGAGATGGCTGTCCTCCGCTCCACGGTCTTCCTGACTCATGTATGTATCTATTACCGACATTATCACAGTTAATAACAAGTTGCGCTGTACGCTGATACGCCCCAGGGGAAGAAATGTCTGAATTTCTGAATGAATAACTCTTAATACTACTTAAAAGAAGTCATCTTGACAAGTTGATGTATAAGATTATTTGTCATGCACTGCAGTGCTTTGCAATGAGCTTAGACTTGAACGCAATGTACGGTTCTAAAGACAAAGTGTTAATAGCACAAAGGAAACCCATCCTCACATTCCAGCTGGTGTAAGGCAGCAGTGCTTCACTGAAATCCAGGCACCTGTCCTGAACAAGGCAGTTGAGAATTAGCCTCTGATTTCTGCAGTTAAACCCAGCTACATCTCACAGTCACCGCATGGTTTTAGTCCATGCAGGCTTGGAGCCCAAAGTTACAGGTCAGGCACCACGGCCGCTAAGCAGCAGCAGCAGCGAGACACACACACTCCCTCTCTGAGGGGACTTGAAGTGCGTGTCGTCTCCAACTTTATCAGCAACATCTCTCTCACCTGCGATCCCAGAAGCCTCTGGCTTTGAGGGTACCATATGTCCCTTAGCTTCTATTACATCAAGACTCCTTTGAGTCCAAACAACGACAAGACCCCCAAATGTAAGATACAGAGCTTCCTGGGAGGACTCCGGTTTAACGCACTGGGACCAAAAGCCTCAGGCTTATTTCTCAACCATGCACAGCGCTCCTGCCCAACATCCGTCAAACCCCTAGCAACAGGCTGTTTCACCACAATCAGCTATTAAGAAATGAAGACCATTCAAGCACTTAAAGTTGTTTTTCTGGACACTCTCACGGGAGGTTTCTGGACTTCAGAGATTTCTGACGCAGCTTGGCTGCCTCATTCTATGACTGCAGGAACAATTGGTCTCCTGTTAACGAGGCAAATTTTTTTTTTTAAAGCATTTTAAAATTATTTTAAAGTGCTGACTTTCTCTAATGATTGCACATCACGTTGGATTATAAGCACAGGTCCAGTTTGAGATGGTTGTGCCTTCTCAGCAAACATCATCTTTATAATGAAAGCCACCTCAGCAGGACCGGTGCTGCAGGCTGCCAGGAGGCACCTCAGGTATTACAGTGCCAAACTCACTTGGAACACCTACTGAAATCCATAGGGTTTTGCCTGGAAAGGAAAAAGTGTATACCATTCAGGAGAGAAAGATGTATGATGGAAATTAGTCCTTGTGATGGTAGCATTACAGCAAACTGTCAGAGGTTTAAGTAAACTATGAGGGTTATCCGGACAAGTTTTTCCCAATGCGTTATGTCCCTTATTCTTCCTGGTTTGTGCCTAACCTCAGTAAACTGATGAACAACTTTAGGTAGTTTCAGTTCAAAATTACAGAAAGACCATAGTATTTCTCTTCATTTTAACATATAAGCAGACAAAACCGTCATCTCCAAACTGAGCTACACCTAAAGCTTTCTAGGTTTCTTCAGCACAGAGTCAAAAAATAAGAGCTTGATTTTGAAACTTACATTTCCAAACCAACGGTCACACGAAACACTGAGCTTCAAGCCATCTTAGATACTGCTAGGGTGTACCTTGATGTTAGCTGGCTTTCACTGGCCTATTGTTTGCCACAGTGACTTTTCTGTTAGGTTTCATGATGTGCAGAAGCCCAATAATCACTGTAATCAGGGATAAACTGTGGATTTAATTGACTTGTACACAGATGTATTAAAATTGTTGTAAACCAGAAAAAATTAACACTATGAAGATATACTCCATCATGTATTATTTATCCCCACACCATTAGCTCATTAAATTAGGAATGCATAAAGTAGTCAGTGCTCAGTAACAAAGTCAAATTAATACACACTTAATTAAAATACAAAATGAGCTTTAAGCAATTCCATTTAATCTCCCTGTTTACAGAGCTGACTGCTAAGCAGGCGGTGGTTGCAGGCTGCCTCGGGGTGCTGGGAGACAGGAGTGCCCGCGCTTCTCCCACAACACTCGGTGGCACGGGGACAGCCAGGTGACCCCGGCTCCACATGCCTGAAAATCGTCGCCTTTCTTCACGGCACATGTGTGTGTTGGGGGGATCTTACCACCTTGCTGTGCCAGTCCGACGACAGCTGCACCAAATGCACCGGTTATTTTCAAGGCCCTACAATGTTAGCTCATTAACCCCAGCACCAGGCTTTTGCCTATTTCTCCACCCCAGCTTCAACCTGAGTACCCCAAATCAGGACAGCTGTATTTCTTACAAGCTCACAATTCATTTGTTCCTTAACACAACTTCCCTTGTTAAATTAACAAGCAACGATCCAGCTGATAGAAAACATTCAAAGCATGCACAGCATCTTCACCAGAGAAGGTTAGTAAACATCTTAGTGGTTTGTACTCGGTTCTTCCCTCTTTACACTGCCATCAGGTTTCTGAGTATTTTTATGACTCTATTGCACTTTACGCAATTCTTCAAGTCTGGCAGCTATGGCAGCCCTAGGAATATGGTCTCTGCTGCTTCCAAATATTAGAATAAACAGGACTTAAGTTCGAATTAAAAAAAAAAAACACCCCCAAAAAACCCACCAGTATCTTAGTTCAAATGTGAGTTTCTCAGAAAGTAAGTTATTTGGATTTAAAAGAGAAAAAAAGACACAGCTTTATTTAAAATCCAGTAACGTGATTCCATAGATTCCCACTAGAAAAAGCATAGATTGCTGAAGACTTTACAATAACTTCTTTCAGAGAACAGGAAAAGAAACGTAATCCCTCCTAAATGAAACCTTAGCTACATCTCCTCCATCCTGCAGGGGTAAGAGAAGAGGATTTCACATCTAAACACCAGCAGTGCTTCTGGGCTCCTTCGGTCACCCTGTGGCTCCAGCAAAGCCCGCGGCACCACACGTTGCTCCAGGCTGAGCACTCCGCCCCTTCGGGGGTCTGCTGCCCTCCTCTGCACAGACAGCTCCCTAAACCGCTCTCAGCTTTCAGCTCTTTCTCCATCGCTGTTGTCAATATCCAGTAAATGCTGCTCATGGAAGGTAAGCCCCATCGATTTTTTATTTTTTTTTTCTTAATTGGAGGCCTCAACTGTTTGGCTGGCTGCACGGACTGCAATTCCAGGCTATCGGTGCCTTGGCGCTCCAGCTGGCACACTGCTCGATGCTCCCATCCAGCCTGCCAGCTCTCCCAGCGGAGAGGATACGGAGGAAAGCAGGGTACTAGCAGCTGAGCAAGCCCAGGGCCAGGAACCAGCTACACCAGGAGCCCACTGCCCCTTCCCGCTGCCGCTGCTGCCAAGCCAAGGTCACCCCACGGTGCCGAGGCGGGCTACCAAGCAAAATCCTCCCCACACACTGCTTGGAAAGAGATTTCTTTTAACGCTTCAAAGGCATACACCAGTTGGCGGTCACTGGTCCTTCCAGTGCCCCCTTCCCCTCCTCTGAAATACACAGTATACACCGTCTATGGTGCAGTTAGTGCTTAAGAAAAAAATATTCTCTTTCCTGTAAACAGCAAGGAATAGAGCCCATATTGCCAATAGCCTAAAATTCATGTGCCCAGCGTAGTAACAAGAAAAAAAGATATTATTCTGAAGGGAAAAAAAACCCCAGATTGCTTCAGCCTGAGGAAGCTAGGTTAGCCAGCCAAGGAAAAACATATAACTTGTAGATAAACGCACCATGTTCAGCGTATGCTTAAAAGCGTGCAAGACTGTGTTTATGCATGGGAGACGGGAGAAAGAGCAAGAGTACTGGGAGAAGGTTTATATTGCAGACATTTCAGCCCTAGAGCAAACGATTACTATTGTTCTTCAGTCTCTTTGAAGTCGTGATAGAAATTAAGCGCATACGTTGAGTAAAGATGAACTGAAATGCACACTTTACGGCTGCAGGAGTCCAGCAGACAAGATGGGCACCAGACTGGGCTGGATATAACAGTTATAGGATCTCTAGCCTTTAGACAACTTGCTCTTACTCTGTGGACAGACCATCCCCTCCTGCCCTCCAGCCCCAGAAAGGCGGTGGCTGCCAGGGGAGCATCTAGCAGGCAGGGGCTTGGGCCAGCGCGCTGGCACGGGGCGAGCACCTGGCCCGCAGCCGGGCATGCAGGTGCTGAGACAGTCCTGCAAGGATCTCTGAATTTCATCTGCTTTAGCAAATGGTTGAAAAAAAAAAAAAAAAAAAAGCATTTTCCTTGTGTAGCTCAGGCGATCTCTCCATGTCTGCTGTCCTTGTGTGGCCGCAGACCTGGAGGTCAGCTGAAAATTTATGGCAGCTTTTAAGTCTGTTCGGGCTCTTTTTAATGAAATGACACTGAGGAAAAGAGAGCAAGCCGGGATTATGATAATACTGTGTTTTAAACAGAATGATTTAAGGCTCCCAGGAGACAGCTATTTTGATAGCATGGCGAGGGAATGATATGCTTGCTGACAAACAGGCTTCACAGCGGCACGGAGCCTCGCGAAAGGTGACGGCGCAGCACAGATGGCTCCACGTCAGGCCAGGGCGGGTTCGGACATGACCAACACCGCAGGAGCGGAGGAGGATGAGGATGCGCAGAGCCAAGACTCAGCTGCCGGACGCAAGGTCTGAGCATGTTGTCAGGCGCTGGCACAGTGCCTGGGTGCAAGCGTGACCATCATGGACAGAGGGAGCACGCTGGGGCTGGGAGGCACCCAGCACTGAAGTCAGCTGAGAGATCTTAATGACCCAGAGCCCTAAAGACATTGGGGAGAGCACCTGCAGCCTACATACCCTGGATTCCCACTTTACATTTGTAAAACAGCAGGATCAGTTCTGGCTGCAACAGATGGGTGTCGTGAAGATGAGCATATTTGACCTCGAAAATGTTACAATGCAAGGCAAGAAGGTGCTCGGAAACGTATACGATATGGATATCTACCCCAGAAAAGCAGCACCCACAAGCACACTACAACAAGCCCATTAGGTCTGGATGAAGACGCATCAGAACAAGTCCCACTATGATCAAAAAATCTGACAGCTGATTAGCTTTAACCACAGGATCATGTCTTTTTCTACCCTGACTGCTCAGCTGTGGGGAACGCTGTTCATTAACGTTTCCATTCACACAGTATAGCTTCCTGGTGAGAAAGTACTTTTTCCAGTGGTTTTATACTGGGGGAGGGAAGATTGAGATTCGCTTTTTTCCAATCAAGCATTTCTCCCTTCTCTATTTGCTATGCAAGAAGATTTCTTTGCTGTAGCCTTAGCTTCATTCCATCTTGCAAATGGCTCTGCTCTCCAGAAGGCAAGCTGCTTTTCAATGAGCAAACTCTCAATGTAATGGATTAAAAACATTATAAATAACTAATAGTGCTGCAAACACTGAAAGACTATTCATCTCTCAGTAAACTGCACATGGTTTTCGGGATTTGTGACTTCTCCAGATCTCCTAGAAGTAGTGTATAAATATAAAATATTGCAGCTATCACCCTTTATTTCAGCAATCAATTTTGTTCCTATGTGATATTCATGTTTTGCAAAAATGGCTCTTTAAAAGGACTTCACTCTGCTATTTGTGGGCTAAGTGAAGATATACTATTGCGAATAGAGGAGTAAACTAGGCCAGTAGTGAAGGTGTTTTACAAATTAATTAAGAGAGTGGTTTTCTGGGGAACAACAGGGAAAAGAGGTCATGTAAACTTTTGCCTTGAAGAGCCCCTAACTTCTCCAAACATTTGTAATTCTTTTCTAGGCATGCCCTTAAACCTTGCTAATCCTCCACACCTGCATTGCAATGTTTACCTGTCTAAGCAACTGGTGTGTAGAAATGACATTATTAAATGCTTGCTTTTTGTTGTTTGGTTGGGTTTTTATTTGCCTCCTGTTTAGCAAATTGAGTGCTGCAAACTGATCGGCTTGGCCGGCTTACTCTGAAGCCAGCAAAAAAATCACTAATGTAGCCAAAGAGGAGCACTTCTCCATTGGAAATGCCACGATGGATCATTAGCATTTCACTAACAACACTGTCCTAGCATCTCCACCGCTTCTTTATATTTTGCACATGATTACACAACTCAGCTCCACAGGCTATTGAGGATCAAGTCGCCCAGGAGATGACCAGCTTGCACAAGGCACAGATTAGCTTCTCCTAGGAGTAACAACTTCTAAACACTCCTTTACTTTTGAAAAATCTTGTATTCTTCTATTTATTATAAATGCAAACAAAAAGCCTGCCCTCCTGTGGCAAGTTAAAGGTGCACGACTGCAGACTATTTACTGACATTGCACTTCTTGTGGAGCGGCAGCACTGGCCTGTATGCTGCCTGTTACGTGTGCAACAGAGCCAGCTCCAGGGTGGTCACCCAGAAGGTGCACTTTTTTTATCTTGCAAATTAATTTCGTGGATGCCTTGTGGTTGTTTTCCATCTGTTCTGGCTGCTTAGGCTGTCTGGGAGCCAGACCTGAGAACACAAGATGCCTCGCAGCTGTGTATGCTTTCCATGGGATGCAGTTCAGGGGCATCCGCCAGCAGGTGTTTGCATCTGCCCAAGCCTGGATTCCTCTTGCTCTTTTCCCATCACCTCCTCTGAGGGTAGCTGCTGTGACAAGTACTTTTATGGCTCCTTCAGTGCTGCAAATGCACTTACATGGTCTGTAACAGACGCTGTAGAATTGTGATCATGGCAATTTGTAGCAAGCCTGCTTCTTTGGATGCAAATTAACTATTTTGGATGACTTAATGATAATCACAGTCATTCAGTAGAGAAAAGAAGGAGAGAACTTTCAAGAACAGGGACAAATATCACTTGCTGGATCAGGAAATAACACATAATAGATAAGATTTTGAAGACCTGAGGTCAAACAGCAGTACAATTGAGCTCACATCCCAAACAGATTTACATCTCTGCATTTTCCTGGCGCCTGTACCTGCTGTAGCATTTTTCCAGCCACACCATGGAATAAGATTTTCAAAATCATTCCTGCTCCAGTATCACTCACTACAGGCACATCTCTGCATTGACCTTTATGTTCATCTCTGACGTATTCATGGGGTTGGGGTGTGTGAAATGTGAGAAAGATAGTACATTAAATCACATCTAATGCCATAGTTCAGACCCCTGTAAATTTAAACGTACTTGCAATGCACCCCTGTGAGTGGAATCATTTCCTGCGAAAATATTTGCTAAGTCGCAATCCTGCGTAAACACATCCACTTCAGATCCTCATGCTACAGTTATCTGCTAATTGGTCTTCACTCTGTTTATCCTTTTAGTCTTAATTTTTTCCTTTTGTTTGCAAATAGAATTCTTACAGAAGGCACCAAAACAATGAAGCACCTGGCTGCCAAATTTCTTTGCTCCAAGTTGTTAATTCTACAGTGAGGGTACACAAAATGCATTTTATATTTCTCCCTCAGAAGTTTATTATAGAACGAGAAGGGCTTGAAGCTCTGAATGCTTACTAAATCCTTGAAAAATTTCTAATATTATTTCTGATTTCCCTGTCGCATGGCTCGTTGTTCTCCTCTTACGAAGCATGAAGGAAGACGACCGTGAACCATGCATTCTTGGAGGCGTGACTGCATGGATTGCACGACCCAGACAACGTTACTAATCTCATGAATAAATCAGAAACCGTCAATAACCCTATGGTGGAATTTCCATGCAAAGGTGCTTTCACAAGGCCCTGTTTAAATGCTAAAGATTCCTTCCAAATTCCAGTGCTAATATTTCAAGTCCTAGAGGTAACACATCAATTCAGATAGCAGTGATGCCACGGTCATGCCTAAGGAGCCCATACAGCTATGAAAGACCTTGCTGATCCCGAGCCTCTGGGGATTAATGCACCAGCAGTGACGGAGGAGAGCCCAGCCACCACCAGGCAGCTCACCAGGGCTGCTCACAGGTTTCCTTCCCAAGAGCCTCGTCACAAATAAGCCCTTGGGGGTTGAAGAGGCACCAAACATCTCACCCCAGAAGGCTGCTCGAGATCAGAGGAAAGCGGTGAACAGGGCAGAGCCTTCGTAGCTCCTCTGTTAATCAGCTAACCACCTCTGATGAGCCCCCCAGCACTGTTGCACCAGCTCACTGACACAGGTTTCACCACCTGTAATGCAAACCACAGATCTGACATTGGCTATTTTAAACATTAATTAACTTGTGGTGATCTCAAAACTTTTGCTTTCAAGAGCTGTGTACTACCTGAGATCAGCCAGGCCTGAGCAGGTCCATACCCCGGCTGTCCCACACCTTTGCAACCCCAAGGAGCCGTAAGGGATGTGAGGATGCTTTCTGGTGATACCCAGCTCCTCTCCTGGTGAGGAAAGCACACAGGAGCTTGCCTCAGAGCGGGAGAGAACAGCAGCAACAGCACTGCAGCAGACCTGCTCCAGAAAGGCGCACGGAGATGGTCCAAAGGACAGACGCTGTATGGCAAGCATCGATCCTCAGGCCTTTCTTTGAAGCACTGCTCCGCATGGAAAGGCACCCGTGTTCACGCAGCGCGGTGCCTGATGGCGGATCTGCTCTTGGTGTCCCGCCCAAGGTCCCAAGTCACACAAGGACAGTGCCCCATGCCTGATGAAGTCAAGGAAAAGGCACTGGTGCTGGCACAGGGTACAGCCACGCTCTGAACAGAGCGTGCGCATCCTCCAGGGAAACAGTTTTCCTGAGATGGCCAGAGCACCGCACAGTCTGCTAGCCGGGGAGCTTGGTTAAGCCATGAAAAAGCGTTCAAGTTATGCGCTGTTCAGCCAAACCGAACCCACCGAGATTTGCTCCCTGCTGCGTTTGATCTCTTGCTGAAAGTTGGGCCAAGCTGACTGCAGTGCTGCGAGCTCTGCCACAGCCACGCCAGCCGGACCAGCAGGACCTTGAACCACAGAGCATCTCCAAGGCCCACGGGCATGGGCTTTGTCTTAGGCCAGGGTGGATGCACCTGAAGCTCAGCATGTACCAGGAGACCCCACGGCCGAGCGTGCGATGGCAGAAACCTAACGCCACAGTCACTGCTGACTGAAGCTGAGCCGCAGACTGGGAACCTCCCCACAGCAACCCGCCATCACTCCTGGTCTAGCCAAGACCTCCTGCCTGGCCATGGCCACCACTGAGCTCCTGTAACCCGGATTTGGCCCCGGTTCACGCTCAGCCCCCTCTGCGCAAGGGGATGAAAGCCTCCAGAGACGCAGCCAGAGCCACAGGAACCCCCTGCAGCCCTTGGTGCAAAAAAGGGGAGGTGAGGAAGAGGCTGAGAACAAGCTGCCCTTGTTTCCCCTGGGAGTGTTTCCAAGATTAATCTCTGCAGAGATACGAGTCCTAAAATATTTATATGAAGAATTTCATGCTTCAGTGTAAATCCCACTGTAAGCCCTACAAGAGCGATAGGGTTTTTTTTCCCTCCTCCCTTTTTCTCCTTGGCTCTGTCTCTCCACACACATAAAAATAAACCGATAATATCCAGCTAGGCTGAATAAATTCAAAGCTATTGAGCTGTAGAATCACAATTGCCTAGAGAAAAACACAGAAGGAAGCAACTTTCCTTCCTACGATGCAGGGGTGAGTAATGGAGCATGAATGTGTGAGCTGAGCTCCTGCACCCTCCTGACTGACACAAATACACATCACCTGGAAGATGCCAGCTCAATTTGAGGTCAGACACTGTATGTGTCAGAGCTGAGGGAACAGGAGATATAATCATCATCGAGGGGGGAAGAACAACACTATCATCATAGCACAGAGCTATCAAATAGCATAAAGAAATCAAATGTAATTGTGAGAGGTACAAACATCATATAATTCCTAACATCAAGTGCCAAGCTTCCGAGAGCTGCAGGACTGCTAAGCTCCCTCCAAAGATGAAATATGTTTCAGCCTACAAAGCGGTGATGCACAGGCGAGGCCCTAGCACCTGTGATTAACAACTGATTCACCGAACACAAGAGCTGGCATCAAACTGCTGCTCCACAGAAACCACGGTGGGAGACTTTGACCCTGAAACTCCATACCTACTTTAGTATCAAAATAGTCTAATAATAGTCATCTTCAATTTTAAGAGTATTTCAAGCTTACTTTATTGTGATGATTTTTTTCAGTGAGCTGTGGTGCTTTTGACAACCCCAGGGTTAGTATGCCTGAGAATAACCTATGCAGAGGGTTGACCAAAGCTTCTTCACCACACCAATCTGCCAATTTGCATGTGATCCAGAGTTAAGCCTGCAAGAGGTCACCTTAGACATCATCGTTATTTTTCCTGTTGGCATTGCAGCATGGCTGCTGATGAGAGTGCTCGCTTTGAAACACGGGGAATTTCAGGTGAGAAGAGAAAAGGCACCCCCATAAACTGCTCCTTTCATTTTGCACAAGCCACCGGAGAGCCGCCAGCCCCTCCAGCACTGCTTGGGCAGGTGCCTTGTGCCAGTCCGGAACCGCAGGCCAGAGCAGAGATGTTCTTGCTCTTCCTACCAGAACTGCCCTGCCTGCCCCCTCCCTCCTCGCTCTTGCCCAGGCCCACCCAGTCCAGGGTGGGTTTGAGCACACAGGAAATATGCTCCCAGCTATTACTACTAGTGGGGAGCAAGGACTAAGGCATCCTGATGGTTCGGTTGGTGCTCGGTGCCAGGCAAACATCGTAAGTGACAAGCAGTGCCTGAAAAATCTTCCTGTTCTCGATGAGCAGGCAAAGGTATTTATCAAATTATTGTTAGCTATAAATTAAGCGGAGATGCCTTTTCATAAAGGGTCTTTTTCTATCCACAGAAAGGGAAAAATAAAAAGCCTTCGCACAGGTGCCCTCAAACAGCACAATCCCATGCTGCCTTTCCCAGCATCCTCAGCTTTTATCCTCCCCTGGCCGTTGTTCCCGAGCCCCGCGGTGCTGTGTCCAGCTCATTAAGCACACGCCTTGTATTTGGCAGTGCTTCCTACAGAGTGACGGGGGGCAGGGAACGCAGAGGGGTTATGGCACCCTCCAGAGCCCTGGGACAATGGGCACTGCCTCCTGGCTCCCAGCCTTTGGAAACAGCGGTGGGTGCCTTTCACCAGAGCCTAGGGTCCTACTGCACACAGACAATAAGAATCAGAGTGAATAGGGCTGACAGTGTAGTTAGAGACGATAACAATTTTTTTCCTCATTGTTGCCTGCTAAATTTAAACATGACAAAGCACATTATGTTTCTGCCTCAACTTTATCACTTTTGAAGAAAAAAGCTTGGATATTTCCCAAATCACAGTCCAGACCAGAAGAGCTTTTTATTAAGTTTCTAGCAGAATTGCTTATTTCAGTCTGAGTGATGGAAGCATTGCAAGTGCAAATGAATAAGCCCACCGCATGCTTTTTTTTTTTTTTTTTTTTTTTTTTTGAGGATGGGAGCACACTGAGGGACCCCAGCCTACGAGCAGGACAGGACCATCCACCGTGTGGTGACCAGCACACAAGAACTTCCCTTACAGTTCTTAGTTGTACTCTCACTCCATTTAAAAAGCTCTAGGCTGCTTTCAGACCTTCTCTGATCTCCCTATCTAAGCAACGATTTTTTTTTTTTTTTTTGCATTAAGTTATCCCTAGAAAGCATCTGCTTCTTTTTCCCATTGCTTATACCCTAGAAAAACCTAGCATCCCCTGTTCCAAAACCCACTATGACCGTCTGCATCCTTCCTGCAGCCTGCTCAGGCTGAGCTCTCAGCCTTTGACAGGACCCCCTCAGACATTTCCCCTTCTCCCAGCTGGGTCTGTTAACTGGTGATGACCATCATCTTACAAGTCCCTTAGACTCAAAGACACATCTCTGAACAGAATGATCAGTCCTACATCTATAGAAAGGTGCTTTAGAGATTTTTCTCTCATGCAAGAGTGAGGCTGTAAATGGAAGGACTCCTTTCCTACAGCCTCAGACTTCCCCTGTCCACATGAGCTCGGCTGTTTACCAATGCCAAATATTTCTATTTGTTACCAGTGTTTTATGATCATGACACTGAATTGCTTACGCAGGGCATGCAGGCTTCCAGGGCTGAAGGGCTAAAATAAAGCTAATGTAGTATAATATGCTGTGAGGATTTTTCACCTTGGTTTCTTTGCTGGTCTCAGTTTAGTAAATGGCCAAAACTGTAAGGGCACCAGAATCCCACGTGCAGATATCTGGAGAACTTCAGAATTACATTATTTCTGCCATTAACAAGAAGAGAAATTACTCCTCAGCATTTAATTTAGCATGTTTTCATCTCGGTAAACAGTTTATCTAATGAATACAATGCACAGCATAGCAGCAATGCTCACATAGACTGTCAAACCAATTTCTGTATTTCTTTAGTTAATGAAAATAAGAAAATGATTCCCAGCATTTTAGGAACAGTTAATGCTATGGTAATGTGGTAAGATACATAATTTATTGCAACATTAGTAGGCAATCTCTTAAAAATATATTAACAGCCTCATATCATGGAGAAGAACCTGAAGCGCAGTCTCAGTAGTATGCACCTGCTTAATTTTGAAGAGAGAGTTCTGCCCTTCGCAAGCACTGCTTCCCTGGGGTGATCAGCTTTGGGTGAGTATGACCAAGTGTTTGGCTTTACTGACCCCAGTAAGGGCTAGCCTCTATCAGCACACACAGTGCTAACACCGAGTACAACTGCTAAACCACTTAAGAATATGCTTAAGACTACAGAAAAGGAGAATTTTGCAAAATGTTTCCAAAGGTCAGCAGAATAGGGCAAAAGGCTTCAGAGCCAAATGAAGTACTATGTTTGCAAAAGGAAATGAAATGGTGGTAAATTCATTTCTCCTGTAATATCACTGCTTCTTTTCATTTAAGAAGTACATGCACTTAAGAGTAACACTGGAGAGGAAGGCCAGGAATGTAGCCATTAGCTTGTCATCTCTCTGTACAAGCCACGTAGATCATTCCTAGCCCATTACTCTTGACAGCTTAAAAGTTTGATCTACTTTTTAGAAGGCACAAAAACATTTCAATGCATAATTCCATACTGGGCATCCATTAAAGGAAACAAATATGGTCTAAGCCTTCCCATGTAGCTTTCATAGGGAAAATAAATGAACTTTTCTGCCAATATTGTGTCACCTTGTAAATTCCCTTCACAACAGAGCAGCAGAGTGAGTAGTAGCATGAAGCAGACGCTGGATACTAATCCGTTTCAGTGAATTACAGCATTGTCCTGAAAACAGTTTCCTGTTAACACCAGCAGGCTTCGGCTCAAATGGTTATTTAGCTATATTTGGCGGATATTTGAAGGGGCTGGCTGCTGAACTGCTCGCTTCTTATGTTAGACATAAGAAGCAGCCACCTGGGTATGCAGCCCTAGCATGAAATTAAGGAGGAGTACTTAATATCTGGTATTATGTCATCTGGATGCTGTGCAAGTCTTACACCAGTCTGGGTACTACAAAGCAAACCCCTAGTCTTTAATGCCAGACAGCTAGAAAACAGAAGAGAGATTTAGTCTGGAACTTTTGCGTTGAGGCAAAACTAATGCAATGATTTGGCTGGATAGAAATGTCCCACTGAGTACCCCCACCATGCAGATTATACCTGCCAGTTATAGAAACACTCAGTAAGATGGACAAGCCAAAAAAAAAAAAAAGGCCAGAAAGGTTCATTTGTGTAATTAAACAGCTAATCCAGGTGTCAACTCAAAAGGTGCATCCATGGTGTGACAGACATGAAATAAGGCAAGTGCATCATATGGTGAAAGACACAAAAACCAGACGGAGTTTGTTCTGTATATCCACGTCCATTTGCATGGCTTCTCTTAGTCATCCGCACAGAGCAAGCTAGAGTTTTGAGCAAGATATTTTCTAGATCAAAAATATTTTAAAGTTCTAGCTGTGAGGACTTGAAATCAATGGACATAGAAATTACTGTAAAAACCTATGTAATACAGTAGCAAATTATAATCTTTTTAAAATTTAGTTGTAGAATTCAATAGCAAGGACAGTAGTGAATGAAAAGAAACAAAATCATCATGCTTTCAGGACACAAACAAAACAAAACCAGATCCTAAGCTAGAGTAAATCAAAGCAAATCTACTGACATCAGCAGAACAATGTCGTACAAAGTATGTGGTCCACCATTGGCGATTAATTCCTGCAGGCCATTTTGAAGAGTTGGGAAGCGCAGAAATAAAGAACCAGTCACTTAAGAGCAAACAGAAAGCACAACCTTGCAGGAGGATAGAAATATTCCAGCCCTTCAAAGAATCTGTACGTGAAACAAGAGCCTTCTGAGCTGCTTGCTGCCGTGACCTGGGTAGCTGAGTTGCAATAATTGGAGTAAATCTATAATGAGAAGTACAGGAGTGGCTAGAATTTTACATTGCAGATTTCTTACTCCGTTGCTTTTCTCAGCCTGAATGCTATAGAACGACCAGAAATGATGAAGATAAACTGTGCGGTTGTTCCCCCTCACTACAAAATTGCAGTTCTAGTGTCATAAATTGTGATCTCTAGGGACAGAACAAGCCTGCTTTTCCAAGAATTACTCTTGGGCTTTGTAAAAGCCACACACTGTAATACATTTAATATAATATCAATTTTATAACATAGCACTGTGAGACCTACAGCATTTAGCAATAAACTGCGAGTAAGTGCTGATTTGCCATTGCCAGAGCTGTTCCCGTAATAACATTTAAAGTACCATGTTCAATAAACCCTTTTCTTCACTACACATTGATTTGTATGATCTTAGAAGAAACCTAGCTGGCTTCTTAACATGTCAGCAGCATAACACTGAGAACAACGCAAACACGTGCCTGTTCTCACTTCTAGTCACCTTGCAGGTGTTCTCCGAGCGTTCAGAGAATGACACTACAAGGTGTCCTCAGTTCCCTACCAATTCTTCCTAACTTTCACCTCTGGAGAGAGAAAAATAAGATCTTTCCCTTTGAGCAGTGCCGGGTAAGACAAACTCCCCAGAGCGTGGCTGCCCGGGCCAGACCCTCACCGGGGCGTCAGCAAAGCCAAGCATCAGCGCCCAAGGCACCCGTGGCTGGCATTGCTGCTCTGGGGAGGTGAAGGAGCTGACCAAGAGGGCTGGGGAGCCTCTTCCACCATCTCCATAAGTTACAGGCTTTGGCTCACACGTGCCAGTACCGGGGGGGCAGCGCCAGGCAGCTGCACAGGCTGGCAAGGGAGGGAAAAGCTTCCACCCACCACGACACTGGCATACCGGGGATAGCTGAAGCTGATATTCTACATTACTTTCCACCAGTCTTTTCTGTAATAGAAGGATGGAATAACCCAATTCCTTGAAACGTGATTAAGACATAGGGCCTGATTTCTGCCTATTACAGGGTATCCTGACTAAGCCTCTTTGACATGTATTCATTTTTCAGATCAATGCTTGTTATTAGCTTGCATGGTTAGCTTTGTTCTTCCATTCAGGAGGGACACCTGATGTGCCCTGACAGCTTTATCCATATTGAAAAGTGACTATTGGCAGATAGATGTATAGAGGGTTACTCCAATTTCATCTAGCTTGTCAGCTGCTGAAAATGGATTGACAAATACCTACTAATAACCTAAACCAGTAGAAGAAATCATAGTCTTAGGAGAAAAATAGGCAGAATGCAATTTTATGGGTCTCCAGAAAATGTTTTTCCTTCACAATTTGAAACTTAGGAAATTTCTACAGAATGTGCAGCAGCTCAGGACATGTGGAAACAGGGTGGTCCTACTGGTTAACTATGGATTTAAGAACTTGACCTGACTGTACCAGGTCATGACCTAGCCTTTCTTTTTCAGCATCACAGTTCTGGTTCCCTCCTGTGATGGGTTACTCGGTCCTGTGGAAAGCAGCTCTACCTTCTATGGAACAAAGACATCCAAAAAAGTCGCCTGGACAACTTCACTTCACCATAGTTTTTAGAACAGACAGTTCAGTCTGAGCAAGGAATCAAAAATACCAGGTTAAACTTCTAGTTGATACTGCAATTATTGTTCGGGGTGTTTGGGGTTGGTGTTTTGTTTTTTTTTTTTTTTTTCTTATTAATGTTATCAGATTAAAAGCATTTGGGGATACTCAAATTTTCTGTTTTCTTTTACAAAACAGAGCCTTACGTGACTTGCTCAGGAGCCATTTCTTTGAGCAGCACATGAAGTTTCCTTACTTCAAATTATCTCAATCTGCCAGCTATAGATTGACCTCTGACAATATGCCTTTTGTTAGTTTCCCACATTAATATTGAGGATTTACTCCAGGCAGAGCAACTTCTCAGTACTATCCAGGGAAAGGCAGTGGCCAAAAGGAAGCTCGACTTCTCACTATACACAGACATCCCCAGCAGCCTGAAAGCACCTCAGGCTGGAGAGCCCAACTGTTTCACCATTATGAAAAGATGACAAATAGCCTTGCATTGCAGAGGACATTTCCAGAGAAAACAGATTCTCACACACTGTCTCCTTGAACTGGGGAGAAACAAATTCTTAAAGAATATTTCCATGTGTGCTGCATAGTAAGGAAAAAAAAAAAAAAAAAAGGTTTGTAAAAAAAAAATCCATAAATCTGCTACAGTATGTTGCTGTCTTCTTTACAGCAATAGTCAATACTGAATATTAATTGAAAAATCAATGGTACCAATAATACTTCAACTAAATATGGACTATAGCTCAAAGTTTTCTTCTATCGCCTGTGTGATGCTTTCTCCAATATCATCTCAAGCACTTCATTTTTTTGGCTATACTTAAAAACACTATCATGTGCTGTCTGAAAACTGATCACAGTCTGTTCATAAAAACCTGCTAGGGAATGTATCATCGTGATCACAGCTTTACACAGAAACTTCTCCATGTGGCCAACACAGTGGCGCACATCCATTTGAGATGATCAGTTAGGCATTTGGAATACACAAAGAGAGATTTTTTTTTTCTCATTAATGGGTACAAATGCAGCAGTTTAATTTAGAGAAATTATACCCTTAGTACATTCCTAGAAGCACAGCTTTGAATGACAGGCATCTTGATTTTGTAGAACAATATCTGAAAAAGAGTGGCACAAAAATGCTGTCTCTAGCATGTCCATAGGGCCATTTCACTGCCTATCAGGAAAAACGTCCTGGGGCACTAAATAGATTACATTTATAATAATTATGTTAGAATTGCAGTGATGAATTCTGACAGCTGTAACTTCTGCAGGGTTATGACTGGAATGCAAAATTGTGTATTATCTCATCATAGTTGCAATTTGCTTCTAGGACTTCAGTTTCCATCAGCAAGACCCGGAAAACCTGAAATTATCATTAGCAGTGGTACACCTCCACTGCAGATTCACGGCAAAAACGATGGACCTATCTCAATTAACTGTCAAATTCATACCCCTAATAAGGTAGGAATTAAATACAGTTTGATATTAAGTCTGGTAGTAATAGAGAGCAAACGGATTGCATCATACTGAAAGTCTGCAAGAGGTGCAACAGCATAGTTTATGGAAGTCCTCTGACACCGAAGTTAATCATCTATCCCCAAGCACCATCTATAAAAACAGAAATACAGAAGAGTTACCATAAACTAGTTTTCTTTTATAGTTGCAAATAAACATCAACATAAAGGATAACTAGTGCCAGTAACTGTTAAAAGGACAGGGAAATTCATGGCAATAGTTACAAGTAATTGAAAGAACATGAGAACTTCTGGTTCTTGTCCAGTTGAAGCCTTGTCCACATGAGCCTAGAGTCACGTGCTTTTCTGAATAGCTATTCCTGAGAGAAAGAATAAGGCCTGCGGTCTAATAATTGGTATTTTACAGTAGCAGTAATTTATTTTCCAGTCCATCTTGTCACCAGCCTACTGAATCCTCCTACAGATCTTCCAGAAAGATGATGTCCTGAGGTTTGGCCGAAATGGTGGACATTGGACCTGGCACATCTTCTTGCAGGGCAGGGAACAAACAGACGTCTCCGAGAAGACTGATCACGTCAGAAGGTGGATGCCCATCCCCAGCTTGGAAAACCGTCTATCCTCTGTGCCGGATGGATCCCAGCTTCCCTCAGTTCTGTCCTGTTTGGTTTTTTTTATATATATACTCAAGAACTTTCTGCTCAAATGCTTTGTTTCATCCCACCCAGTGCAGCACGGTGCTGGGGAGTCAGCCGAGTGAGGCATCCCTTCCCCAGTGAACCCAGCTCGCTGGCTGCTCCCACCCTGCCTGTGCGGGGCAGATTGCGCGTCCTCTCAAGGCAAGCACTTCATTCTTTGTAATGTTTTAAAAACAAAAATCGAGAGAAACAGTCCTTGTTTTCATTATTTCATTCTGAACCCATTCATGCAAGTGTGCGTATAAGCATATGGGGTCTGCTGTGCATGTCCTTCATATACCAAGAGATGTGCCTTGCTTTTTCAAAGAAGAAATGCATTTCTTCCCATTTTCTGACCCCTCATCCAGCTCCATTCTCCTCTGACCTTTTCTGGTTGGGGTTTCGGTTTGGGGTCCCCCCCTGTAAATAAGGGGGAAGGAGAAAGGACTCTCTTAGCAGGTTAAAACAGTTTGATGCCTTGGAAAATGATCTCTGACACAATGAGCACTACACAAACATTCTCTCAGCTGTGTTTAAATAGGATCTTTGTACATTGATCATCTAAGGAACTGCAGACAGAATTACAAGTGGAGCCATTTTTATATCTTGTGCCATAGGCATGAATTTGGGATGCAGAACCAATCGCCCAGACATGCTGAGGGAGAGAAGTGCTCAGCATGAAAGAAACAAAGGGCTAATTGCAGGTACCACATGAACTCACTCAAAATTGAAATCATTATCTGGTTGGTACCTTTCACATAATTTCCCAAATACCATTCCACTAATATTTATCATAACTTTGTTTTGATTGAGGAAGCACCTGCTTCCTAAATCTAAATATTTGAAAAGCTTTGCAAAAACATTCAGTCCAACATAAATCACATTTGGCAACCTGCTCCCCTTTGATAACTACATAACTTGGATCTCTCACAGTATCTCTAGATCACATCTTGTTCCTACTTTCCTCTTGCTGTAGTTCAGCCTGACATTTCAGCATGCTCCTATTTCTATCCACTATGTAGTCTGGCTAGTACTACAGGCAGAGAATTAAATGCAGGACTAAGCCCTTGGATTGCAACAAGGGAATTCAAGAGGAAAGCCTGACGACTATGAAGAGAACCAAAATGAATAAAAGAGAAGCGAGTGCTGGCAAAACATGAAGCAAAGTCTAAAACCATTCCCTTCCACAAGTCTTATTTCTTTCCCGCAAGACTTCCAAAAGTATCATCATGATTTCAGCATGCATTTACTCTTTACGTTGGGAATGCCTGAATGAGTGCATTATGTGGAGTCTGCCCTTACAGTAAAGGAAAGGAAAAGAAAGACTTAAGATGTTGTGTGGTTTGGTTTGGTTTTGGGGCTTTTGGGGAGGGACTTGGGGGTTTTTGTTGTTGGGGTTTTTTGTGTGGTTTTTTTTTTTTTTAATAACAATAGTCTGTGCATGTATTTCTATTCCTTCATTGCTTCCTATGGCCCTTCCTACATCCAAAATTGCATAGTGAGGAGTGGAGTTAGAGCTGAGATAAATATATTTTTCTTCCCCTCTTTCTAAACCAATCTAAATTATCTGGACTGCACAGCTAAGTGCATCCCAGCTCCACAGCCACCTAACACCCACATTACCGCGTAGTCATGCCATTCCCATCCATGATAAGTGGAGACAGATTCTCCTTTGTGCAACCTAGAGCTACAACCAACTTAAATGAGAAATGGTTCTAATCATGTCAGTGGCATTATGTGCAATAGAAAGAAGAGCAAGAAGTGGGATTTTGTTCCCAGCGTCAACTGTTGGGGTGGGGGTAATTTATTCCTGAGCTCAACCTCCCTAAGGCAGCACATATCTGACACAAGAGAACATCCGAGTAGTTCACAGAACAGTAGAACAGAATTTCACAGGTGAAACAATTACAACTAAAAACCCCGGAAATAGAACCTAAACTGTAAAAATAATAAAGGATCAGAATTTCCACTTCTCGGAATGTTGTACAGTTTCAAACTACAGCCAATTCCAAGTCAGAATGGGGGAAAAAGCATATTACAACTCAAACTACTTTTTTTTAATGCCAAGATATTTTATATCATTTCAGTACAAACTACAAGCAAGCTTTGGTACGAAAGATGAAGACATATTACTTCAGTCTTAAAAAGGTGTGTTTTGACCATGATTTTTTTTGTCCCTGAATTTCCTTGATATCAATACACTCTCATTTTCGGTGTTAATGAAATAACAGTTCCCAAAGGAAAAACATCCCATCAGAAAACTCTCTGTAGCTTTAATCTTCAACTAGAAGGCCAGACTGCCAAAAGGCGCAGTGGGTATTTTGGTAAATGAAGTGCTTCAAATCAACTATCTTTCTGGAATACCTTAATTCAGCTATTGATTCTGAGGTTACCTGTCCAAAGCTCTGAACATAGGTCCTGGGCTTCAGTTATGCCTTGCTGTGAGCACTGATGTGAAAGGAGCATCTCCAGTGAATAGGACTTTTCAGGACAGTAGAAACCAGGCATGCTCCTTCCTTGGTGCTATTCTTAGACTGAAATATTCATCCTTAAATTACTTCTGTATCTCTAACTGGGTTGTCTGGCAAGCTGACAGACAAATCTTGGTAAAAGACAGACTTGATAAATATGCCAGGAGAACTACTTGCAGTCTTTTTACACAAAGAAAAAAAATGGGGAAAAAATTAGAAAAAGCAAGAGAGAATGAGATAGAAAACGCAAATTGCTCAGCTGCCCTTGCTCAATGGATGACTTCTGGAAAGGAGCAGTAAGAAAAATGATCATTTATGCCAAACAAGGCAAGGCAAGATATTTAGGCTGTCTCTTTCTTTGCCTGATGTACAAACCCAATCTTCTGGTATCTCCTAGATCTAAGCAGAGGAAAGACTATGCCAGGCTTGCTCCCACTGAAGTTGTAGAAAAGACCCTCCCAAGAAGCTCCATAGACTGAGTTGAAGCTGGGATGTGCCATCACTATTCTGCAGTTCAGAGCTCAGGTGAAGGCTTGGAGACAGCGAGCCAAAGGATCACAAAGACAAAAAAAGCATTTGTATTTCTTTGTATTTGTCCCAGGGTCTGAGCCTGAGGTTGTAACTTGAATCAAAGTTTCTCTACAATGTGTGAACAAGAAAGATGCTTTCAACAAAAACAAACTGTGCCCTTGTGGCCAAGGCGGCCAACGGGATCCTGGGGTACATCCAAAGGAGCGTGGCCAGCAGGTCGAGGGAGGTTGTCCTCCCCCTCTACTCAGCCCTGGTGAGGCCACACCTGGAGTACTGCGTCCAGTTCTGGGCTCCCCAGGTCAAGAAGGACAGGGAGCTGCTGGAGCAAGTCCAGCGGAGAGCCACAAAGGTGATCAGGGACTGAAGCACCTCTCGTATGAGGAAAGGCTGAGAGACCTGGGTCTGCTCAGCCTGGAGGGGAGAAGACCGAGGGGGGATCTTGTCAGTGCTTACAAATACCTGAAGGGTGGGTGACAAGAGGACGGGGCCAGACTCTTCTCAGTGGTGCCCAACGACAGGACAAGGGGCAATGGGCACAAATTGGAACACAGGAAGTTCCAGCTGAACATGAGAAAAAGCTTCTTTACTGTGAGGGTGACGGAGCACTGGAACAGGCTGCCCAGGGAGGTTGTGGAGTCTCCTTCTCTGGAAATATTCCAAACCCGCCTGGATGCGGTCCTGTGCCCCCTGCTCTAGGTGAACCTGCTCAAGCAGGGGGGTTGGACAAGATGATCCCCAGAGGTCACTCCCAACCCCCACCATTCTGTGATTCTTCTGTAATCACATACTTCAGAGCAGAGTTTCAGGAAGTTCTGGGATGTTCATGGTAAGCTGATAAGAGTTGCAAGACATCTAGATTCAGGCTACCTGAACAAGCTGAATGAGCTGCCCCGGGCTCCCCCTGCAATGAATGGGTCAGACACCTCCCAAACATGAGGGGTGTCAGGAGCGAGGGCTAAGTTACCCCTGAGATGTACCTGTCTACCTCTGCTGACTAAAGAAATAAAGTAAAATTAGATGGGGTGGATCCAAAGCCATCTTTGTAATTTTATAAGTATCAGAAGGGGTTTGGTTGGGGGCTTTTTTTCCCCCTTTCAGGGTGGGACCTGGACACGTGACAATCATCCTGTTGTCCTTCTACACCTCCTGCCTCCTGGCAGTGAGCCTTCAAGGGCAAAGCATGATCTGAAAGCTTTCCCAGCAAGTCATATTTCTGCAAGTCTGAGCCCACAGATAAGCAAAACTGTCATTCTTAATAGCTTTCGCCCAGCTCATAGAGGTAATGTGATAATGCTTGCTTTTATGTGTGCGCATATGTCGCTTCTGTTAGCGGCGGGATACACGTGGGAATTAAAAGGAGCTGGCTAAATTCCCCCAGGCTCAGGTCTCCAGTCTGAAAGATTATGGTTGCTGAGCTCTGGCATTGCTTTGCCCACAAATAAATGTGAAAAAAAAAAAAATAGAAAGTGCACTTACAGAAGAGGGTGACAACTAAAATTTATTTTGCAGATGACCCAGCCTGATCCTAAAGATTGATCAAGTGAATTTGATTCTTTTATCAGTGACTTTTCTTGAACATTATGCACTGAATTGATCAAGCTAAGGGAAACAGAAGGAAATCTAAAATTATAATTCAGAGGAGAAAAGATTCTTAACAACTGTTTATTATTACTATATTTAAT
The DNA here is from genome assembly GCA_013389945.1 of Fregata magnificens. NCBI lineage: Eukaryota > Metazoa > Chordata > Aves > Suliformes > Fregatidae > Fregata > Fregata magnificens. The sequence goes on from WAAD01037810.1 coordinate 357,818, forward strand.
CAAAATAAACTGAGGTGAAACAAGGCAGAGTGGTGGCCCTGTACCACTACGTTACTACGATTTAACAGAACACAAAGGTAGAGTCAGTTATTTTCTCTCCAGTTTTGCTTGCTTGAGGGACCCTTGAAAGTCATTAAAACCAAAATAGAGTAAACACATGACAGCTGAGAGCACATTCACCAAAATGTGAGTGAGCCAGAAAAGTCAGGACTATGTTCGATGTGCCTTTAACAGGGATAAGCAGCAGCTGTGGGAATCAAAGGGATGGTGACAGCTCCTTCCAGGTGTAAACCCAATGCACCAAAACAGATTGACCCCCACTGATTTATTTCTTGTTTAAATCCATGAGAGCTTGCACACCAGTGTAAAAATATTCTCCAGTTTTAACACACATTACACACACATAAGTCCCTTATCACAGCCAGCCCACTGCAAACCATGCTTTTCCACCGGGCTGTTCAAGAACAACTGCAGCCAAGGTCTTTACAACAGTGCCATAGCTGCTTACACTGAGCTATTTTCCTGAAGCTCTCAATGCAAGTTGGTAGTAGTAAACATGCTGGCCAAACCTACTTTCTCACTGGGTTTCCTGCTGTGTTAGTCTACAGGGTCTGTTGGCCTGAAGGGCTCTCTGCAGGTCCCCTTGCCAGCAGCCTGCCAACTGTGCAATAGTGCCTGTGACTTCTAGGTTGATTAATATTGATGATCATCTTTGAGAAGAGATTTACTGATATCAAACAGTGACCTTTCCCGAAATACTGATCTGTACAAGTCCGGCAAAACAATGTTCTTCCCACAGACATACACAACCTTAGCGTCCAAAACGTGCCTGTTAACTTGGTGCAGAAGGTGACTGGAGAGGCAGTAAGAAAAGGAAAGCAGAACAAATCCGGCCCCAGCAAGTCGCACAAGGACACAATGGGGTTGATGAGCATCTTCCTTCTAACTTAATTGTGCATTTTATCAGGCTCTGAAGACAAACACAGCATTTATCAGACCATGGGTTAAAACCACTCAGAGGCTGTGGAAGGGCTATTTGAAAGCGTGGTGAAATATCAGTAACCCAGTTCTGCCAGCTCAGGGGAGGGGGAGGCAGCTCTAAGCACAGGCTGCAAGTATTTTCCCTCAGCAGCCACTGAGTGCCTGCAAGAGCTGGCAGCAGCTCCGCTCCTCCAGTGCAGAGACAGGACCGCTTATGTCCACAGCCAGGTCTCAGCGTCCTGCTCACGTGGGGCTGAGTTGTCATGAATGCAGGGCCTGATGATAAATGGGGCAAAGTACACAAGTCTATGGGGCCGGATGGGATCCACCCGAGAGTGCTGAGGGAGCTGGTGGAGGAGCTTGCCAAGCCGCTCTCCATCATTTATCAGCGGTCCTGGTCCACGGGGGAGATCCCGGATGACTGGAAGCTAGCCAATGTGACGCCCATCTACAAGAAGGGCCGGAAGGAGGAGCCGGGGAACTACAGGCCAGTCAGCCTGACCTCGGTGCCCAGGAAGATCATGGAGCGGCTCATCTTGAGTGAGCTCACCGGGCAGGTGCGGGACAACCAGGGGATCAGGCCCAGCCAGCATGGCTTCATGAAAGGCAGGTCCTGCCTGACCAACCTGATCTCCTTCTATGACCGGGTGACCCGCCTAGTAGATGAGGGCAAGGCTGTGGATGTTGTCTACCTGGACTTTAG